>JAWLRI010001026.1:1412553-1530552 GCA_034781795.1 Crypturellus tataupa
AGCAACACCAATAGTCAAGTCTCATTACAGTGAAAATTTGACTTTTCTGGGGAGTTAAAAATCTTCCCCTGCAGCTCCACCCGTTTAGGAAGGAGGCGCAGGAGAGCCAGGACCTGCCAGGGCTGCGCTTCAGAGTCCCGCTCCGAAGGCTGAGGATTTACCAGCAGCGGTTGGTCCTGTTCTTCCAGGAGCTACTGCGTTAGCTCTGATGTAAATGATGTTGCCTAAAGTTAGACACGTGCAAACAGTTTTGCACAAGTTTTTTTCAGGTATTCTATCCGAAACTTTTTAAAATGACTGCTCATTTATTTTAGTATTTTTCTCCTGCTACTTTTCTTGTTCCACTCTCTGTCTTTACCCATGTGCTCTTCAAAGCAGGAGTCGGTTACTCTGGAATCTTGAGTCTCTGGGCGTTCGGTTCCGATTTGACCTGCGTCACAATGGTTGCCGTGTTCGCGCCAGTGTTACAGCTGCGTGGGACACGTCAGGGAGGCAGCGTGTGTCCCCGCTGCGCTGCGAACCTGCCCGCAGTCCTGCTGCTGGGCATCGCATCCGATGTCATCGGGAGTCAGGGACAAGGCAGACCTGTGCTTACACGTGTATGAAAGCAGAAGCACCCGATGGTCTCTAGGAAGGTAATCTCGTTAGATTAATCATATTCCGTGTTAGCAATGTTAGTATTCTTGCAGCGTCCGTGCTCCTTTGAGATGCGGACCTTGCTGTGCAAGTGTAATCCATGATAGGAATTTCTGCTCCTAATATTCCCTTTGTGAAAGTATTGCCATGCAGGCAGTCTAACCTCACAGCATCGCTTCTTCTGGTAAGCAAAATTACTTCAATCCTCTGAGTTACTTAAATGACAGTGGAACTGTTGAATCCCAAATGTGCTGAAAGGAAGGCACCTCACGGCTTTTCTGTGCTGAGAAATTCTCAGTGGGGCGAAGATCTCAAAGTTCAAGTAATTAGAAGGTCTGGATATTTCTTGCTCTCTCGCTCTTTCTTCTTTAACAAAGGCTTTTATGCACAGAGTGAATCATGAAGGTGCTCACTTTATCTCACTTGTAGAAATAACAGAAACTGAGGGATAAAGGTCAAGCCTTGGTTTTGCTAGAACATCTGCAGGCTAAGACACCCGTTGTGTTTTTGGTTAGTAATTTCGATTCTTTGACTCATTTGGAAAATATGGCTCAAAGATGTTAGATTGTGAGAAATAACTTGTCAACATCAGAGCAATGAATCCCAAATCTCATTTCTTGATTGCGCAAAGTAGACACGGGCACAGCAGGCCAACAAAATGGTTTTAGCTCAGTAGTGACAATAATGATAGGTTAATTCTTAAGGATATTAAATAATCATTAAAATCTGGGAATTTCATCACGTTCCCAAGCAAAATTTTCTCATTTAAATGTAAAATATATGTGGACAGATGAGAGTGGCAGGGAAATTAGATGGGATAGTGCTGGACTCATCCTTGATTGCCAGCCAGTCGGAGGTTAGCTGCGTTTGCTGCTATGAACGGAGCTGGTGAAGGAGGGTTGAGTTGTGAACCCTCTGAAGGACAGTGTGGCACTGAGGACAGTCCGTGGCTTGAGCACGGAGCCACCCACTCTCCCTCCCCTCCGTCTTCCCCCCAGGAGCACTCGAGCTTCCCGCTCGCTGCCCACTGCAGCCCTTTGCCCCTGGCAATGTGGACAACTAGGGAACACTGTAGTGCTGCCCTCCAGCGCAGGCCAGGCTCTGGCTCCCTCAAGTAGGAGCCGCCTGTGGACTGGTACCGGCATGGTGGCCCTGCTCCCGGTGTGCTCACCAGCACTGCGCTGAGGTCTGCTCCAGAGCAGAAACCGTTTTCCCTCAGGCTGCTGGGGACTCCTGACTGTGAAATACATCCTTAGCTCTAATAAATAAAATGTGCAGGCAGGAGGACTCGTCTGGTGTTTTTCTCCTTCACTGCCACTCTTGGTGCCATTCTCTAACACGGAGCAACCTTGGCTGATGTTGCCGGAGGAGCCTCCTTGTGCTGGTTGGTGCTGGAGACCGGCAGCTGGTGCAGCCCCAGTGCCCTGCGCACCCCAGCTATTCCTGTGTGCTCTGAGCAGAGAGACTGGACAACGTAAAAAGGTGGAAGGTGAATTCATTTACACTGGAAGCGCTGTAGATTCCTGGCTGTCTGGACATTCAGTGAACCAGCTAAGGTGGCTTTAGGGCAACTTTACCCTTTGTGCCGAGCTGTGTACGGAGCTTCCTCCTAGGGAGGCAGTGAGCTACTTGGGAAAGAGCAGAGAATTCACTGCAGAATTGCAGAATTGGACGCAGGATTATTGGGAAAGTGTTTCCTCAACATCAGAGCAATTTCATGAATGACACAGTGCTTTGTGAAAATTCTCTTGAAAATGAAAAACAGTCACAGCTCCTGTGGGTGTTTCTCAACTCAGTCTGTTTATAAATAACTATTAATAAAGGATCTTCAGTGTATTGAGATGACATTTTATAGTATTTGCCTAGATTAAGTAATTAGAATATTGTGAATTTTATTATGTCACACCTCTGCCCAGAAACAGGAGTAGATTGTATGCACTGCAGAATGTGTATTTCAGTAAAAGTTGCTTCTGAATAAAGGATTAGTGGAAAACCTACATCTCTGAGTGTGTAAGATATTCTATAATTAATATAATTTAGAAAAGATTTAATTTGTAAACTATCAGGAATCAAATTATCAGTATTTCCTATTCTGTTAAGACCAAGTAAAATGTCTAGATACAATTTATATTTCCAAAAGAGATGTAGGTTTTTAAATCTGAACCAGCATAAATGAACTATTGTTAAAAATGATAGTTACACTGCTTTGGATAGACTTTGAAACATGCTCATGTAGGTGTTTGTTAAGACATGGACAAAATCTCCTCTATGAGCTAGTTAGTAACTGTGGGTATCCAGCAGATTTAACCTTGCTGCTTGCATAGCCAAGTGTAGGGATGTCTTGTCATTATTGCTGCCGTTAAATACAAAAAGCTGAATTCTGCCTCGTAATGATTTGGATCAAAGTTTGGATTTTCATCATGTGTGATGCAATTGCACGGCATTAGCCCATTTCTGAAGATGATGGTGAGTTTAACTTGCAGGCAAGTGGCCCATGAAGAACAGCATGCAGAATGATCAATGCTGGTTGAGCCCTTCTTGTTTTTACAAACAACAATAACATAAAAATAACCATCAGACTTTACACAAATTGGCAGTTATGCAATATGAACTGTAAAGATGTAGAAGTTTACTTCTTCTTGTGGGAAGTATGTACAAGCACATCCAAACTCTTTGGCATTCAGCCTGATGTTGACAAACGGCCCCAGACCTTGTCAGAAAGTGTTTCAGAGCTGGTTGCTGATGACCAGCTGCCAGTCAAACTCGGAGAAACCCAGCGAGCAGGCACATAAACAAGGGACACAGTAGTTGCATCTTCATCCTTTTAAGTTATATTGGCCAAATACTAAGTATGAGGAAGAAGAAAAAGGAGTAAAAAAAAGCTAAAAACTGACCTTTAGTATTTGAGGGAGTTCCTAATTGCTACCTGGGCTGTACGGCAGAAAAAAATACCTGAATTCAGGATGTGTTATTAGAATGAAAACATGTAGCTAGAACGAATAGCTGCTTTTATTGTGACTGGAGTTTTGCTGTAGAGTGTACATGAGACTGAAGGTATTCTGTGGTTTGGTGGGGAAGAAGAAGAAAATAGGCTGTCAGAAGAAAATATTGTCAATGTCTATATTACAATAATTATATCAAGGCAAAGATAATTTTGGTGGAAAAATAGGTGTTTTGAATATTAAATACATATAATTTATTGTTAAATTCTTGTTCTACAGTTCTACTTTGAAAACAAGTAGCTTGACTACATTTAAAAATGGTAGATAATCATCTCTCATAATGTATGTTAAAATTATTTTGGATTATCCCTGAAGCAATCTTTATTTCATTCTGCTTTCCAAAATACAGCATACCTTCAAATGGGTGTGAAGGGATTTTATTTGTCTACAGAAATGTAATGTTGTAAGAGAAAGTGCAGAGTCTATAAACTTAGGTCCTACAGAGGTCTGGGGTCTGCTTGACCCGATAATTTTCAGGAAATGTTAAATGCTAAAGCAGTTTTCTTCATGTGTGGACTTTATGACATATATGGGATCTCCTGCAAGATTTCAGAACAAAGAATTTGCTTTGGTTGTATTGCAAATTCCTAAGGAAACATGGGAATGATCCAAGGCTCCAGAAAGGGTTTTCAAGAATTACTTTTTGCTTTGCATTTTGTATCAGAGGTAGTACTAACTTGAACTTATTTTTATGAAAGGCTCGGTTTGGTGGTTCTTTCTGGTGTAGCTCTTTTTGTAGAAATATTGATGCACTATTTATATATTCATGTAATGACTGAGTGGTTCCTTCTTTATCCTCCCCTCCTGCTGATTTCTATTGAGGCTTATATTTAAATACTGAGTAAATTTCAAGTATTATTAGATGAGAAATTTTGAGAATCACCAATTATTTTTTGATAAAAACATCAGTTACAGCTGGTGCTTTGTGCCTGGCCTGTTGGGCTTTGTGTCTTTTTCATTGTTAACAAGTTTGAAATAAAACTAAATGTTGGGAAACTTGCAATTAATCTTTCTCCTCCCTCGTGTCAAACATACTAAAACCACATTATTGCTGCCCTGGAAGAAAGGATGACAGATTGCTCCTCTGGAGGCAGCACTTCATCCAGAAGGATGGAAGAAGTCAATGGCCAAAAGAGGCCGGACCATCACTTGATACCAGATGCCATGGTATCAAGTAGCATGGTATCCTGCCATGGGCAGGATGTTCCCGAAGGAATGGGGGACTGGTAAACTACTCAGAAAGGTTTAAAATAGCCAGACACTGAGAAGTACAAGCATCCTTATGCTCTTCCAGTGAGGTGCATAAAGCGATATTACTTTGTGTGGTCCTGTTTTATGGACCGTGTTTGGTCATGCCCGCCTGGACTTGCAGGAGGAGGCTGGCGGTCCTGGCTCACTCACTGATCAAGTCACTCCACTTGGTGCAGCACACGCGATGGAATTGTCTCTCCCTGGGGGAAATGGTCTCTCCAGGTGTGCTAATAAAAAAAATCGTAGCTTGGAGAAAGTGCTCGCCACTGCAGCTCTGCCTTGGCGGTGTGGGGATCGGTTCTCGTGTTGGACTGTCCTCATCCCCCAGCATTGCACCCTCCTCTGCCTCCGCGGAGCCGCACTCGCGCTCCTAGCTCATCCGTATGACCTGAGGCATCCCCCATGCATCCCTGATGCCAAGCTGAGCACCGGGGTGTGGCGTTAGCAGCCTCTCTGAGAAAACCTGTGGGTTTAAGCAGCCAAATCCCTTCAATTAAAAAAAAATAATTAAATCAATTAAATCAATAAAAAAATTAATTCCTAAAAGTCAGGAATACTGTAGCAAATGTGTCAATAAGAGGTAAATGCAATATTGCTCTAGGTTATCCTATACATTTTTAAGTAATATTAGCAAAATTTATTTGAATGCTTTAATAATAATAGGCATAGGTGTCCTCTTGAGCTTGTGTAGAGTGTCTTGGATTTTCAGTGCAACTGAGAATATTAGTTTTGTGGGGTAGCGAGTGTGAGGTGAGGGATGTTATGTAGCAGGCGTGCAGCCGTCTCCGTGGTGGCTTGTGCTGTTGTTGGTGGTGATGGGAGGGGTCCTCTCAGTGTGTCTGGAAGGACACCCTGTGCTTTTCATGATGGGTTTTGAGAAGGTCCATCTTGAACTCATAAATGTCTAGGCTGGGCCTATGTACGGAATAAATCAGCACACTTGGAAGTTGATGTGGGAAGTGAGAGTGTGCTCTGACGTGTGTGACAGGGGACTCAATTGTTTTAACCAGCGACAGCTTCTTAGCTCCAAGAGGAATGTGAAATCTTGGATACAAAGACCAGCTCATTGGCCCAAATGTTTCTTGTACCTGTGGTTTGGAGCAGGGGCAGCTGTCACTGTGGCTTGCCTTGCCTGCATCCCTGGACGGTCACGACTCGAGCGCAGCGTAGTTGGTGCAGAAAGAGCTGGGATCTCTAGAGCACAGCAGCTCTTTGGGGACAGGAAAGAAGTTCTCCTTGTTCTCATTTTACTCTAAGGGAGTAAAATCACCTCGAGGCTACAGGAGGAACGTGGTTTAATTTGATCTTTTAAAATTCAAGAAATCTAAGTGTAGCCATTTGAGGAACCATCTCTCAAACAGATGAATGCACCGTGTCTGTTAGCTCAAGAAAAATTCATTCTTAGTAGGCAGCTATAGACCCACTAAGCATCCCAGGAATGTCAGTGTACTTTGGTGCATAAATGTTGTGGTTAGGGTGAGATGCACGTCTCAGCGTATGGTTCGCACACAAAGGCCTGTTGACGCATCCAACTGAACCATTATTTTGTTACGGTCTTATAAAATTCAGCTTTGAGAGAACTCATTCCAGAAGCTGTAGAGTAGCATGTGTAAGTGAACAATAAAGAGACACCATTTAGTTTTCATTAATATTATGCTTACTAAATTAAAGCAATGAATTTTTATTTAATGATCTTATGTTAGAAGTTGCTTCAATTAAGACACCATCTTTTCATACAATGCATGCAAGTTACAGGGTAGCAGATAAAAACAAAAAACTTTTTAAATAAAATATCAAGGATCAGACTTCTTTTTATGACTTGCTGATGCACACAAATATAAAGGGAAGGATGAGGTTGTTGCCAGTGCCCAGTGGTGAGTGGGTTTTTCCATGGAAAGCCACGCTGGGAGCTCCGTCCTGCTCTGGGCATCGCTGCCTTCCCGTGGCCCGGAGCGGGTGACTGTTGCTCCTGTTCCCCGACTTTGTGTGTGTGGCCACAAGGAAGAGTACGGAGAGGCACCGCAGGGACACGGAGCAGCTCTGCTCTAAGTGAATGAGGGGAAGAGACATTTTCTTCAACCCTTAGGCTATCTCCTTGATAAATTTCAAAGGTTCACTGTGAGCAACAGAGGTGTTAGTACTGCCTAAGTAGCTTGTAAAATGTGAAGCTAAGCCTTAAATTAAGATGTTAAGCACCGTACAAGTCGTTTTATCAATCCCTGCTGTAACATCCTGGGGTAACTTCCCAAAGTGGAAGTGTTGGGATTCGCAATTACATTAAGCAAACAGAACTACAGAAGTGCAGGTATCTGGGTGGTTTTTTTTCCCCCCGCCCCCCAATAATTGATTTAACAGGAAAATAAGTACCTTTTTTGGTCGGGAAGAGCAAGAAGGTTGTAGTAAAAAGAGCATTTTGTTTCATTTATCTGGTAGGGTCTGACTGTAATAAGACACTGTTGTCAGAGATTGATTATACTCATCTTCAAACTCTCATTTCTTAAAAATTAATTCAACAAATGAATCTAGGACAGGCAGTAGTTTCATGAATTCATATCAAACGTGGCATTGGGTTACCGTTCAAAGTATAAATATCTACAAGCCACAATTTTAGAATACTGGCATGGAAAAGAAGCATAAATGTATAATAATTTAAAGGCCATGGACTTCATTTTCCTTTTAATGAATAGCTAAATTATGGAGCAAGTTTATAAGCCTTCTGTGAGTATTTTGCTTTCTTGCACAATGACTATTTAGTCTCACTTGACCTCAGTGAAATTATATTAGGGGTGAATCTGATTATTAGTTACAGCCTGAAATTCTCTTTGATCAGTTTTGTCAGCTTTACTCGCTCCTCTGGGACAGACCTGTGTTCTGGAAAATGGCCATAAAGCCTTTATAGTTTATCCTATCTACTTTAGTTTCCAGTGCTGGAGAAACCGATTTTTGAGAAAAGGAGAATTTTCTCTCCCTCCACACCAAATTTCTTCACTAATTATTATAGTTTTTTATTGTGCAGTAGCCATGAGTTTATAACACACTGAAGGCTTGGTCCATCAAAAAGTAAAGGTTATAGAATATGTATTTGGATGGAATAAAGGGAAAAAGCACTGAAAGGAGGTGCTGTCCGAGAGCTGTCAAGTGGTGCTGCCATGAGTTACTGGCGTGAGGCTTTGCTGCTCACTTCCAAAACCAGAATACTCCAAGAGTAATTTTGAATGAATAGTAAGCAATATTTATTAGATACTTAATGTACAAAAGATAGGGCTGGCATTTCATTACATAGATATATTCCTGAGAATGTGGAACATCAGCATCTTTGGAAGAGAAATTCTCATTTATATAACAGCTTTAGGTCATAAATGTGAAATAACCCCATCTCTGTTAATAGCAGGTGATGTTAATCACTTGTCTCATGCAAATAATCACTATAAATAGAGCAATTACTACATAAGCAGTCAATTATAATGTTACTTTGTTAGAAAAAGAGAGGATTTAACCTTTTTCTCAAACATAAATAAGCGGTGCTGACTCGGTAGGACGGATGCGGCGGAGGTGCTGGTGGCGAAGGAGCGGCGTGAAGGCGGCGCTGAGGCGCGCGGGGCTGTGGTGGCCGTGCGGCGGGATGGGGACAAGGCGCGCTGCGCGGGAGAGCCCCGCAGCGGCACGTGGGGCCCTGCCACGTGCCCCCCATAGTGACACGGCACCCGATGCTGCCCGACCAGCTCGGCTCTGGGGCAGGTGCAGGTTGTTTATACATCTCAATTCCTTTCCTCCTCTTTTTTCTTTTCCTGAGTAAGTCTGTTCCTTCAAAGAACATGGGCAGGCATAAACATTACTGAGGGATGATTCACGCCTGCAGAAATGAGTGTTTTTAGTTGTAAATGCTAACATGACACACCAAAATAGAGCGAGCGGTCCTCTGTGATGCTAACATGACACACCAAAATAGAGCGAGCGGTCCTCTGCGTGTCTGCAGAGGATGCCGCTGCTCTGCAGAGGCAGGTGGGTCAAGTCGGCGTGCACCCCACCAGCCCCCTGTGCCCTGGGCGTTAGGGACAGCGGATACGAGTGCTTTAAATAGTCCCTGTACCTGGGGAGCTGGCAGGATGTGGGAGATCCAGCCTCTCAGACCGTATGAAGCTCTGGGCCTTTGTACCTGAAAGCTGCTTGCACGGGGGAAGCACATTTGTACATAGGGATGTGCTTTTACGCTCACTTTCTCTGGTGTTTCTTAAGGTTTATGCGTTACAGTTGTTGATGCTGGAGCAGCATCGTTAAATTTCTAGCTCTCAAGGGCTGTAAAGAAGCCAATAAATGAGGAATTCTGACTGAGGAGTCCCCAGGGCTGAGGAGCTCCGGATGTTGGTGGTGCCCAGGGCCTTGTGCCAAGCGTGGCCCTTGCAAAATGAATGACCTGCCACAGTCTATGGAGAGGTGGTGCAGAAATCTCTGAGGGGAAATGGGCCTTGGTGGCATCCTCAGGCAGGTAGAGGGAGTAGCAGACAAGTCCTGCTCCCCAAGAGCCATTTGCAGGTAATTCTGGAACGTTTGGTCTAAGATAATTGTTAAAAAGCTAATGCAGAACTGAGGAGAGAAACTAATCATCAAAGTAGTATTTTGTGTGGTGTATTTGTGCATCTCAGTAGGTCACTCTATAGTACATGCACAGGATGCATGTGTGTTGTTAGTAAAACCTGTGGACAGCAGCTGTGATACCTCTTCATGGATAAGCAGTGATTCTCAGGTCCCTCACAGCCTGTTTCCCAGGCAAAACAAATATCTTGTTCTTAATATTAAGAACTCGTCTCTATCCCCATTTGGATGTTGTTGGAGCAGAGGGAGAATCCTGCCCGCGGCGTTTCCAGGCAGTGTGCGACGTGCGAGCGGCTCTGCGTGGAGGAGCCCGACGCGGCATCGCGCCCTCGGCCCCGGGCTGCAAAGCTGCTGGCCGCGAGCAGGGGCAAACACCGTGCCCGAGGCCGGGCAGCAGCACGAGGGCTCTGAGGCGCTGCAGGAGCTGGGCTGTGTGCGGGCAAACCGCACTGTGAGCCCTAGGTAAGAAGCGGCCTGCTCGGGGAGGGCAAGGGGGTCTGTGCGGTGTTGTAGAACCTGCCCAGCGCGTTGGAGCTGGCGGTCTGGAAACGCCAGCGGTGGAGCGGAGCAGCGCGGGCGCTTGCGTGACGCAGTAGTGCCACCTAGCACCGGCGCCCGCCGCGCCGCGCCGCACCGCATCGCCTCGCTGCTGCCAGCGGCCTGACAACCAGAGCGCTCTCCGTGGAGGAGAACACAGACACATCCCACATTGTGCAGCTCGCATGCGCAGGTGGAGAGGCTCTGAACTTGCTTCTGAGCAAAGCAGAAGCAGTGATTCCTCTTTTGTTAAACAGATTTAATATTTGCACATGACAGAAACTCATATTAATGATGTCCTAGTTTGTCTTGGTAGACACCGTGTTAATAAATGTTATTGTTTTGGCAGCTGTCAAAATAATATGTGCCAATTAATTAGTGATGTCCTTGCAAAAACTAGCAGAAAATGGAAAAAAAAAAAAAAAAAAAACCTTCAAAACTTACTGCATGTTGTACCTGTTTTTAAGAGAGGGGAAAAAAGGATGTGGGGAACTAATAGACAGTGCCATGATATCAAGACTTGCCTGATTCCCTGTGTGCGGGCAGCTAACTGTCCGGGATGCAGAAACGGGTGCACGTGGAGCCGCTGTGCGCTGACATGCAGCGCCGTGCAGGGAATTACAGGCGGCTCTCCTGGAGCAGAGCCCAGCTGACGTCTCCCCTTGCATCGCCTTTCCTGCGGCGGGGAGTCATCACCTCAGATCCAATACCTGCTTTACCGTAACGATCTCGGTGCTCTGGTCTTTTTCCTCCACTTTATAACCTTAAAAAAAAAAAAAGGACCAAATATTGCACTTGGATTGATGCTGTATTTAATAAGTCCTTTACGCGATGTAATAGCAACTGTTAATCAATAGACATGCCAGAATAGCTTCCAATACAACCTTGTAGAGTTTTTAAATTAATCCTTATTAAAATTATTGACTTGTTGTGACTTACTGGGGCTGCAACTGGAACGGTTTTTCATCCTAATTAGGAGGTTAGGTTCCACTGCTCAAACTGCAGATAATAGTGTAATGATTGTCGTCCTGAAACATAAAAATCAATGCGCGATACCATCAAATTCTGCCTACTGTCACAAATTATGGAAATCACTTGGGGTTTTAAAAACACAGCTAAATGGTGTTTTCTTTTATTTTTTGGAACATTTTTGAGGACAGCTACTTAAGAGAATGTCTATTAACATAAAGCAAATATCAAGTGGTACTCAGATAGTTAGGGCCGTCTCTTATTTTATAATATCACACATATCACAAATATTTTAGGAGTGGTACAAAATAGGCTTTGTTGTGGTATCAAAAAAGCAAAGACCATATTATGAAGGGTAGCAGGATGGACAGTTGTTTTATATGTTTATGGGGTTAAAACACCTAAGTATGAAGTTAATGGCCACATGCATGTTTTAGACCTTCCATCTGTGTTAAGATCATGTGAACTGACAAGGTTTCAAGCTTCCTCTAGATGCGTATTCCATCTCTTCTTCCACTGGTTTCACACTGCTATGTCAAGAGGCAAAAAATGAGAGAAAAAAACGTTAGTTGTCACTGGAGCTGTGCTTCAACTAGAGGTTATTTATAGTGAACTTGCTTTTAATATTTGATGTACACAGACCTTTCAATCTCAGTCAGATCTAAATCCAAACTCCTCTGATATATCTGGCTACAGGAGGTAAGGAAGATGGAGGATTTAAGACAAAATACTTTGACTAAATTAGTATAAAGGCTTGTTTATTTAAAGTCTCCTGTGGGCTCGCGAATTTGGGGAGTGTGTTTTCCATCTATTCCATCAAGAAATAATAATAATAAAAAAATTCTTCCTAAAACTTCCAAGAAAATTTGCTTGTAGGATCAAATGTCCTTCTCTACCTGGGTGTTCGCTCTACTGCACTCTCGCCGTGTCCTGAGATGGCCATTGCTGACCGCAGGGCCCCAGCATTGCTTTGTGGTACCTTAAACCTCTTGGAAGGGAAAGAGCTGGAGGGACTTGTCATGGAACCCAGAATGGTTGAGATACCGGTTTTCTTTCATTGAGAAGTTTGTAATTTCTTTGATTATATAAAGCAAAATGAATGTTCAGCAATCTCCACCTTTCAGATTTTAAACCCTGCGTGCATCAGTTTGCAGGTATGACATGAAGGTGACACACGGCCAGAGACCTGCAGGTTTTCTTCTTTGCCTTTGCCCAGATATTTAGGATCTGCCAGTATGCGACTCCACTGTGATGAACTGACTTTTTAACCTGGAGTGGTGTACTCATGGGTTAATGCAAACTATAACACATTTCTGACAAAGAAAACATTTCCTGGTATTACAGTTTTGTGTTTTCCCTAAAAAGGAGTTGAAAATGATGCTGCTGACCCTGCTTAGGGGATCTGGCAAAATTCTTAACCGATTCATATCAACATATCTCCATTAACTCAATGGAGGTGAAGAGATTTATAGGAGCTGCAGGTCTGGTAATCATCATTATCTTTATGTGAAGATAAATCGTCTCTGAAGATCCACACAATAGATTATGACACTATTTGAAAAGTATATGCAGTTAATACCTTGCACTGTTCAACTGAAATCATTTCAATAGGCTTCTGATATCTATTAAAAGAAAATTTATAATACTCTTTAAAGGAAACAGTAACTCTGGACTTGTTATTACCTTTGCTGCCTGCATTAAGCAGCTCATCCTGCGGAGCTGCTGCTGCCAGCAGGCCCCTGCGCTGAGCGCCCGCTCGCGCTCCACAATTTGGGCATCCTCAGGTTGTCTGCATGGTGAGATACAAGTTGTTGAAAGAAAACTTTTTCCATCAGCATTAATGCCATATTCCAAATTTTGGGCGACTTTAAATTCTTGCTAATAGCAAACAAGGAGAATTTTGACTGCAGTAATTAAAATCACATTAACTAGCACAGGCTGCTTTTCTCTATTGTAGTGTCAAATTCAATTCTCAGTGTGAAAACAAAGCAAAACATGATTTCAGTCAAATGTTTGTTGAATAAAAAAAACTATTTTCCTTTGTAGCCTCTTTAGAAACAATTAGGCATTAGCTTCATCAAATACCAAATTAGAAGTGAATTCAGTCTAAAGTATGTGAACCATACATCCTTTGAAATTTGCCTGAAAAGACTCATTATAAAACTAATGCTGTGAAAAAGCACTCCTTTTCAGACTGGAGAAAGCACCTGAGTATGTTTCATAAGTGACTGCACATCATTTGAAAGCATTTTGGTAATGTCAAAAAACCTTCCAAAGTACCTTTCAAATAGTGTATTTCATATTGGGCACATCTGTATTCCTACAAGACTTGCAATAATACTCTGATTGGTTAACTATAGATTTTTTTTTTTATGTCTATGTTAATGCCTTTATTGATTTGAGGCAGATAAACTCAATTGTGCATGAAATTTTACTTGTTTGGGGACAAAAGGAGGATTGAGTCTTGGCAGGAAAGTGCTGGCTTCCAGGGAGGATTATTGAGGGAGGGTATTGAGATGTTACTTTTTAAAGTCTGTTCAATACATGGAAAAAATCTTGATTTGGGTGAGTATTACTTGTCAACAACTGAGTTTGATCTATTAGTGCATTTCAGATCCAAGACAAGTTGATTACTGAATAGATTATTGAATGATACTGCAGATAGTGGAGTTGTGTGTTAGTTATTTTTCTTTTATCTGTTAATCAACGTATTTCTCCACATGAAACTTAGTGGCTATAGTGCTTACTTCAAAGCATTGTATACAAATATACACAGTAGCAACTCATTAATTTTCAACTGTTGGGAATGCACTTGAGGAATAGATGAATTTTTCAAATCAATGCTCTTGCCACATGCTGGATTCATCTATAAAATAACTGTAGGATGTTTCAGAAGAACCCACCTAGAATCCTTAAAAACAGGAGAAAAAATGAAGTGGGTTTTCAAGTAATAAGGATGGATTCTGGAACAATCAAAATAAACTTAAAAGCTGTGAGACAAAATGGCTCAAAATCACGTAGCTGAAAACCAGTGGATGTGGATGAAGTTCACACTATGAACAGAGAAAAAAAAATCATATGATATTGTTAAATAGTGTAACAGAATGCCTACCACACACTGACCTTAGCACTTTCCTGTCCTTTCTAATTTCAATTCAGCAAATTTGAATTAGTTGTTGAATTAGTTGTTAAATTTTACATATTTTATTCTGCTAATTTAGTACCGATCAGATTCTTAAGTCTGTTTTGCCTCTTGCATGACTTGTTTAGCTTTCCTTCACACATTGATCCCAAAAGAAGCCTCCTCTGTGCCCCAAGGGCTTCTCCGTTATTGTTGCTCCGAGTTTTCCATTACTGTGCAGGGCTCTAAGGGCAGTTGGGGATGTTTCAGGTAACTCTGCGTTTGGAACATAGTATTTGCAATCTAACTAATTTCCCTAGAAATAAAACAAAACAAAATGTTTGGAAAGATCCTCCTGCGTGTTCTCTTCAAAGGTATGGGAGGTTTTAGTGGTAGGACACCTGGCTTTGCCATAGTTAAGCTCTTACAAGGAGTGATAAAGAAGCACGCTTCCGGTGCCCGTGATGAATTATGTTACTTAACAAAATGAGGTTTAGTCTGGTTCTACATAGATAAGTACAGCAGTAGGTCTACTTATCTGATTTCTGGAATGCTTAGGAAGTAAGGGTGATTCATATAGGAAGAAGCAACTTTTAAAAGCGTTTTTATTCTTAATTTCTAAAATCTAATTAACTGATATGTCACGATTTCATGTTGAATTACAATTTTTAAAGCATATCCGTTTGAAGCATTGATCTGACCATCTGTCTGGTGATGCACTTGTGCTGTATCCGAACTAATATTAGCGCAGTCTGAATGGAGTCATGGAACTGTGGACCAATTTGTTTTTCCTTCTTATCAGTCAAAACTCGATTTCCAAATGGGACATTTCCTAATTCTGTAGTCTTGAATATTGGGAAGCATTGCAGTAGCTTCATGCGAGCTGTTGATACTGAATATAAAAACATTTCAGATAGTTAAATGATTTAAAGCAGGGCAGATATCTAACATGTTTTACCTCTGCAAAATAAAGGGGAGTGTTTGCTTGTTCAGGCTACAACGTCAGAGCAGGAATATTTGTTCTGAAAGTGAAAATTCAACAGGAAACTGAGGATTCTATCACAGCGTTATGTGAGTATACAAATTTCCTTGCAGGTATTTGTGCAAAATGAGCTAACTTTTTACTGTTAGGAATTTACTAGTTTTCAGATAAAAGGCTATCACTTGGAAAGAATCCAGGTCTGTCTTTCAGGGAATTGCTGAAGCCTTAAGCATTGCAGATTTGAGTGCTGTAGTATCGCAGCTCTGCAGATTTTGTAATACGTGAAAGTAACCACCAATCCTAAATTGCAAAGAGGGAATCTGTTTTGCAAGTTACTCTTAAAAAATGTATTATTTTTTCTGCCTTTTTTTGCATTATATTGTGTAAATATTTTATTACAGCCATTTAAAAACAGAGTTGAAAGTTATTGTGCTTCGTGAAAAAAAAGGAGCTAATGAAAAATACTTGCTTCTTTATATCTTTATGAGAATAAGGAAGCAAATAAAAAAGCTACTTACAGTAATTCTCTCTGCAAAAATTCAAGAAAGGAAAATCGAAAGCTGCATGTGTTTATCAGATCTTGATTAAAACTCACATTTTAATCACAATTCTGCAGTCACACGATCTTTAATTGTTGGAGCTTGATTTCTGCTGCTTCTCAGTTGTTTGCTCTGTGAACACCACCTTGATCTGTGGTTCAGTTGGTTCTTGGGCTTTGCTGTCAATAAACAGGAATATGAGAAGTAGTGTCTAGATGGTACAAGTTGCTATCCTGTGTTTTTACAATGGCTAAAATGGAAAGCTAAAATGGAAAGCACATCATGATATTTTTACTAGCTTTAGAACTGAAACACATTTAATAATCCCAGATTTTCAAGGTTTTTTTCCTTATTTTTTTTGTTTTCTGTAATTACATACAATGGAACAAAACTTGCTCGTCTTGCTCTGGTTTCGGTTCTAAGCACCAGTGTCACCGTCCCCTTTGCAGGCAGGAGGCTGCGGGTTCCGGGGTCGGTAGGAATCCAGGTCCTTCCTCCCGAACGCGCTGCCCTCAGCCACTTCCCCGGCTCCTGTGATTTCTGCTGCTGCAAAAACAGAGCTGGAGTGGCCTGGCGCCCTTCAGCAGTTCCCATCTTACATAAAACCTTTCACACGTTTCAGTTAAACTGTGCAGAAGTGCTAGAGAGATGTCACCTTAAGTGACTTCTGCTGCGGCACTTGCAAAGCTCACACTGAGGAAGAGGTTTCCTCTCTCGCCTTTTGCTCTTTGATTTATTTTGTAAACAGATGCACAAAAGATTTCATGTGAGGTAGAAATTACTGAGGGACTCTGGGCAACTCAGGAAATTGGTATTGGTATATGGATCATTTCACCTCTAGGTCATTTTCTGGCTGGGTATTGACCTAGATTTACAGTCCGATGGCCGTTAATGTATATGAAAAGCTTTGTCAGTTACCTTTCGGATTCTGCTTCCTAGTAAATTAAGTTTAGACTGTTGATAGTTGATCGATTTCAGTTCAGAATAATAAAGCACTCGGTTTCCTCCTTGCCCGGAGAGGAAGGAGACGGGCTGTGGCCGCCCCGCTGCCGCATCCAGGAGCAGGGCCGCAGGGTGCTGTACCCCCTCCTCTGCCTCCGTGAGGCCGTCTGCTAAAATCAGGGGCTGGAGTGTGTCTCGGTGCCAGGAGGAGCCCCCATCCCCGTGCTGCAGCAGGAGCAGCGCGGGGCTGCTGCGGAGAGGGGAGGGAAGGCGCCTCCCTGCGTGTTTGTTCAAGCATTCGTCCTTGTTGCCCAATATCTGCATCAGTAATGAAAGGTTGGTGTTAGCCGGCAATAAAATGAATTAAATGGAAATTCAAGTGAAATTCCTCAAGTCAACAGTGATATGTGCATGGCAAGGACATAGCAGGATGGTACTGAAAACAGCATATTCCCAGGAAATGGAGATGTGTGTGTGTGACTACCACTAACCCACAGGTATATGTCTGGATGGTCATGCTTGATGCACATAGAAATAGGCAACTTTAAAACCTGAACTCATGAACGTCAGTGTGGATGTTTCCATGCTCCAAAAATAGGTGTGGAAAAGAATATGGTTAATTAGGGCATTTCACTGGCTGCACATCTGGGGAACTGCCAGTGCAGGTTCATGTAATGTATCTAATTCTTTCTTCCTGATTTCTGCCAGCAGAAGTTCTCCCTAACCTTGTGCAGATCCTCCAACCTTTGAAGAACCTGTAGGAAAGGGAAGATGCTGGGGAAGAGGTGGGGTATTTTGTTTGTTTGCTTTTAGCACCAGAGCAATCACAGCTCCTATTGTAGGACTTAGACTGCAGATTAAGACTCTGCATGCAGATGTGAAACCCAGAGAATGAAACTGAAATTTTAATTGGATTCCTGACAAACTCCGAGCACAACCAGTTGTCCTTTGATAAATGCTGAGAACACTTGTTTTTTGGACAGCTGAAACCCCCCGCCTACAGCAGCAAGGGAAGAAGTCCTTCCAGATTCATCAGGACGCCTGGATAGTCCTGAGGGACCAAGTCTGTTCTAACCCCAAGAATGCAGGTTGTGTGACAGTTTCTTTATCCCAAGCCCCATGGCTCGTGTTCTCCAAGCACAGTCAATGCTCCCTGCTTGGAATTAAATACAGCAGCAAGGAGCCTTAACTATGCTGGGTAAAAATTCACAAGCCTTTTGTCATTTGACCAAAGGGAGTGTAGGGAAAAAGCAGGGAAGGAATTGCCCCTGACCATATTCTGGTGTGGATTAAAACAGTGAAAGGATCAGGTAGGTACGTCACTAAAACAGCTCGAACTTTTCATAGTTTTTCTCCTGTTTCATCACAGCACAAATTTTCAGACAGAATTATGTACTGTATGTTTGAATGTCATAGACGCACAAGAGAAATTGTCACTTGGCTGTATCTCTATAGCAGGGGCACCATTTGATACTGTGCTTGCTGGGCTGCTACACAAAAAACGTAAACCCCTCGGTGGAACTGGAGGAATATGTCTGAATTGCTTTACATGAAATGGCAACATGGTTGTGACTGTTGGAGGGATGGACTCTTGGGTGCGAGAGGTTGCAGTTTCTTTTCGTGCGTTGCTTTCTTCAGATTTATGGTACTGTCATTGTGTCATACTGCAGAGTTGTTTTCTTTTGGGTTTATTTTCATTTTTTGAAAGGAATCGTTTCAAAGTCAGCACAGCCAAATGACATGTTTGGAAACATATGAGCTTGCAGTAGTGTCTTGGGAGTGTTGGTAGAGCTTGTGGTTGTTACTTTTGTTAAACTGTGCTTTTAGTCCTTGTAGATTTTTCTGTATCAAATTTCTTGAGTCTAGAACTGTTTTTAGTTTTCTGCTCCCTCAGGTGGTATGTGTTTTTGAAATGAATATGCAGCAAAACACGTTCTCCTTTCCTGGCATTCCGTTTCTGCCTAAGTACAAATTTCTCACCCTTCTGTTGTGCAACTGATGTGACTGCAGGGTAAGGATCCCGCTGCAGACGTGTTCGCTCGTCGTCAGCCCGAAGCCGAAGTGCTGTAGCTGATGCTGCCTCAGCCCCACCGTGTTTTCCTGTTGGAGCTTTAAACCGGCTCTAAGCCTGTAGGCTTGGATGAATTTCCTACTTTAAAAGCTCTGGATTTTCACACTTCTGCATTAAGCTTCTGAAACTTTTCTGTGTTCATTTTATTTTGCAGACTTGTTCCCTGAACAAAAAAAAAAAAAAAAGAAAGAAAACCAAAACGTATATATCTTATCACTGTGGCACTTTTCCTAAATTAAGATACCACGACATTGTGGCACCCTTCATGTTGGATAGGACTCTGGAGATGATCCGTTCTCAATTGTTGCTCAAATAAAGCACAGAGCCTCAACCTCAATCAAATTTTAGAATTTTAGAGCTATTTAGTCATTTTAAATTTAGTTATAATGATTGCACTCATGTTATCCATTGCTGTGAGGTTTAATTAATTTTTACACAGTAGTTTTTTTCTCCTTTACTGAAAGATGAAACAACACTTGAGGTATAGTTAGTTTATTTGCGAAGCAAGCCCATCAATGACAAAAGGTTTCTATGCTGGCTATTTAAACATAGGGTGCTTTGTTTCCATGTGCGTATTTTTGGTGGCTTCTGAGGTGACTTAGGATTTAAATTCTGTTTTTGAAAATGCTTTTATGGAAGCTGTTGAGATACGGTGTCATCTATTTCACATTCTTTGACATAAACCTTTCCTTTGTTACATTGGTTTTCTTTCTTCCTTTCCTCCTGTTTTATTCTGAACCTTTAAAACGATCCTATGGGAAGTGAAGTTACTTCTAATGAAATGTTTGTGTGTATAAAGAGACAGGGAACTCTTAAGTGATGAAGTTCATGGCTTGCATACACAAAAGGACTCTCTTTTTGGGGGGACACAGGTAGCAGACAGGAGTTACACAGCTTAGCTGAATGGATTACTTCCTTGTGTAGCTGGGAGTAATGCTCTTAATTGAAATGCTACAGGTTATTGCTGAAGTTTATTTTATTTTATTTTATTTTATTTTATTTTATTTCATTTTATTTCATTTTATTTTATTTATTGTAGCATTTTTTGCATTCTATTATTGGGTTAAGCTTATACAGCTTTATAAATGATCTCTAGTACAAGCTGCTCCAATGAATATTATCCAAGATTGACATTTCTAGCAGGAAGCAACATATTAAAGCATCTCGTAAGTGAGAATATGAAAATTGTTAGTATCAGATTAAGATAGTTGCTTTAAGGAAAGAAAGGGTATGCAGACTTCCTAGCCAGAACCAAGGTGACAGTTTAGAGTGAGAAGCAACTGTTGTTATCAGCTGACATGAGAAGTGAAATACCTGAACTCTTAACTGTTTGCATGACTGTGCACAATTTGATGAGCCTTGAAAATGGTCTTGTAGAGAGGTACGCAAGAGTTGCGTTTGATACCAGATGCTGGAGAAATTCTTTGCGCTGGTAAAAGCTAGTAGCAAATTAAGTGAAAAACAACTGAGTGTTGGTGAAAGCAAGGAGGGGATGACTGCAGCACCAGAAGTTGGATAGACCAGTTGGAAGTCTTGACGCCATTACTAGTAAGGTTAAAAATCTCATTAACTTAAATAAGGCTAGTATTCCATGTTAGAATTTGAAAGAAGAAAGGAGAGCACTAATGGGCAGTTAAATGAAGCAAGATGTCACTCATTGCACAAGCATCAGATCAATCTCGCTTCCATAAGTGTTGATCAGTTTGATCAAAGACTTAATCAAAAAATATTTAGACAATTATTTCTTGACTCAAAAGTATCCTCTAGTGATAGGAAACTATTATACAGAATCATTAAAGCATGTTTAGCTGTATTGTGTTAATTATGCAATGATAAATTATTCTACCTTTCTTCATTAACAGCATTTTAGCAGTAGATAATAGCATTGTTTGTTCTTTTTGTGTAGTAGGAGAGTAATTGAGTTCTTTAGACAATTATTTTTAGCAAACAGCGTCTTTCGAAGTGACCAGTTTGCATTTGATCTTTAAATCCATGTTGTGAACTTGTTCAGCTAGACTAATTTCCAGTAATTATAGTAATTGGAAAGTCGGCATGTTGTATTGTGCTCAGAAGCTAGGATGACTTGACTCCTGTTTATCTTTTTCTTTTTAATCTGCCCGCACACGGGGATTGAGCTATGTAGCTACCGGTTATCCCGCAAGCAGGAAAGGGAGGCTGGAGGTGGAGGGAGCCCAGCTGTGCTGTGGCCTCCAGAGACGCTTGGCCTCTCCCTGTGTCCCTGCTTTTTGCTGCAGAAAAGGTCTTTAATCTGCCAGGGCACCCCCAGAGCCTAATGAATGCTTGGAAATTGCCTAGAGTTAAGAGGGAGAAGATGTTACATGGATACCAGCCTCTACGTGGATTATTTGGTCAGGTTTTGGGGTGGAGGAAAGCTGCTGCTTTGGGGAAAGGGATTGGAAAAATTCTCAAGAGGAGAAATGTGTGAAAAAACTTCCCGGAGGAATTTGTGCTCTGTTGCTTCTTTACTTCCTTCAGCTGTTTTACAGTGTTAACTCTGTATTTCTAAAGATAAAAGTAGCTGTCGTTTCATCCCCATCTCTGAAACTGGTGATGTGCTATTTGGTAATAGTTTGAGTGGCTTTATAAGCTTTTCTATAAAAATAAAAAAATACATTTCTTACTATTGTTAAATCTCTGTACTTTTTCTTGGTTTCTTTCATGTTTTCAAACCCTGATCTTTCTGAGGCAATACAACACGATCTACTTTGCAAGGCCAGTGTAACAGTGAGGAAGAAATTTGGCCTCTTTTAATGAGCATGTGTTTTTGAGGACTAGGTGTAGAAATAGGTAGGATGCATGCAATATCCTTATGAGTTTAAAATAACTTTTTAAGATTGAAGGTCCTATAATTATCCTGTGTTGGCTAATGAATGTGCTAAATTAATTTTGTGCGATGGAACTTCTGAGGCTGATATTTTACCTTCTGCCCAGAAATATAACAGATACGTTTGAGAACCTATTTGCTTGCTGTTTCTCATATTCTATCAAAAGGGAAGAAAAGAATTCAAATGCTACTGAGTTTCTGTGGGGTGAAATGAGAATTGGGGGTGGCTGCTCTGGGTGTTCCCCATCCTGTGTCAGACCTTGGACAGCAGCAAAGTAAGAGTCGACTTCATGGATGTAGTAGGTAAAGATACAAATACATCTTTTGGTGCAGTGTTTGATTTGGTTGCTGTGTTAACAGTTTTGAGTGGTCTTAGTGTAGAAATGCCTCCAATAACTTTTTTTTTAATTAAAAAATAAATAAAAAGGTTGGATTTACCATGCAGTAAAGCATAGTGCAGATAGCCTCCTAGCACTTTTTTATTGCTGAAACTTGAATCATTCATCAAAATAGTTCTAAATTGGCTATTTAGGATATCATACTGCATCTATTTTTAAACATGACACATAGAGTAAGCACTCTAAAATTAAAATTCAGAATCTGGAAAAAGAAATGGATATGATGAATCAGAACGGAGATTTATCAGTGGGAAGCAAGTTACACTACTACACCGAGCAAACTGCCCGATTATACTTTGATTTTTGGATTAAAATCAAAACTCATGTAACTCATTAGTTTTATTTCAATGTAACAAAATGTTCTTACCAAACTAGTATTTCATTAAAAATTGCCTTTCATCCTTTTTGCCTTTTTTAAGAAGCGGAGGTGATCTTAATATTTTTTCCGCTAATAATAAAATATAAGTAGAAACTCAGCAGTTATAAAACCTTTTTATTTATTCACTGAAAACTTTTACTGTGTCAAAGCCGAATTAAAGAATTCTCTCATTTCAAAAATAGTCGTTGCATAAAATAATGAAAAGCATTTGAATCTCTAAATCACAAGTTTATTTCGAATTGTTGATGATGAAAAGAAGCACAGGCTTTTAAGAGACTTTTTTTCTAATGAACAGATTGGTACATGGTGTGCTTATTTTTTTTTCTTTAAAAAAAATAGGCTGTTTCTAATACAGTAGGCACGATTGTGGAGTTGTTATCTAGTTGTGCTCGGTTATTTGGGGCACAAAGTAAGTGTGAGTGCTTTGTTCTCTCCTGAACTTCCCAGTGATTACTGCATTCTGTCGGCTGTGAGTGGCAGGTCTAATGGCCACATACGCTCTAAGAGTATAAGGGATCATTAGAAAATGCAAAAAACAAGCACATAGCTAAATAAGATCAGTGTAAGAATCAGCTGTATATTTAGAGCTTTCGCGTAGGCTTCGCTCAACCATTACAATTTGTTCCGAGTTCTCCCTTCATGTTTCCTGTTGATTTGACACTGTGGGCACAGAAGTGGTCAAGTTTCTTGGTGGTGGCTGCTTGGGACGGGCTGGCCTGCTCGGGAGCTCTGCTGCTGCCGCTGCGGCAGGACAGAAGACATCTCGTGCCCTTGGAGCCGCCACGCTGACCTCGGGGGGTAGCAGGGGCTGTTCCCCGTGCCGCTGTGCGGTGCAAGGACGTGGCTCCTGCCCGGGCTCTGCAGCGTGGCCTTGAGGGAGCAGCTCAAGACTATTGAGCCGTGCGCGCAATCCAGGCCTGTGCACCAGCCGCCCGTGCTGCTGTCCAGAAATGACTTTAGATGACCCGTGTGGGGAAGGTGCAGCCCCGCTGGGACAACGGGCCTGTGCCTGGGCCACTCCAGCAGCCCTTGGACAAGCCGTGGGTGCTGCGTTGGGAAGGCAAGACCTGGGCTACAGTGTTCCTGAGCTGTGATGGATGAGAGGGGCAGCTCGAGCCAGTTGTTGGCAGCTGTAGCGCTACTCAGGAGTGTAAACGGCTAAATATGAGCAATTTTATTTAAATCTTTCGAAACAAAAGCGAGCATTAAGTCTGTGCTATTTAGGTCAGTTACCCAAAATAAACCATTCAGAGAGCGCCCTTGAGGCGGGCAAGGCAAAGTGTCAGGAATTTGAAATTCAAATCGAATCTCGCTGTTATTCTCCATTAACCCAAGCTTTCCCATTTTACCTTGCTGCCAATATAGTACATAAGGATCTTGCTATCTAAAGGGAAGGCTCTTCATGTGGAATTGAAAGTGTTTCAATTTCCAATTTAAAGTATGAGGAGAAAAAAAAATTGAAATTTTCTAGGAGTGTGTTATGACTTCATTCATCAGTGTGTTTTGAGCAACATATGGTGATAATGTTGTCTGAACTTGAGCAGTGTGGTTTGATGTTTTGGAATTACTTTTTTTGTAGCTGCTTTATTTGTAGAAATCCCCCAAGCAGAGAGGAGGATGAGAGAGGAATCTCTGAGTATTTTGTTGTGTTAAGGTAGAGCTGTTTAGTTTCAGAGGCTTGGGATTTGTCTTCCAGCAATCAAAGAACTGGAAAAAAAATTAAAAGTACTGAAAAAAAGAAACAGAACAATTTATTAAATGATTATGAAATGTGTTTCTTTCCCTAAGTTTCTCCTTAAGAAAGGTCAAAGTAAAGCTTTTGAGATATAATATTTACTGTGTTTCTGAATGTATTTCCTTCTGTTAACCTGTTGGATTAGTGGTGGTGGTGATTGTGCAGGAGTTGGACATTATGTCCTGTGCGGACAGGTGAATGGGAAGAATGTTTCATGGCTTTATCAATAATAGAGCATTTTCTTAGCATTTCTTGCTATTTTTGTATTTCTAGGCAAATTCCAGAGAACTCTTAAGAGAATATTTGTTGAAGAAACAATTTCTGTAAGTCTTGTCTGTCTGAGAAGATGTTTTAATGTGTTACTGTCATGGAAATACTCAGAAGCCCTATCTCAGTAAATCCTTCTTTTAACTATAGTAGCAAGGAATTAAAGTCTCTTTCATAAGTAACGGAGAGCAGATCAGGCTAAGTATGAAATCATGATAACAATACGCAGACATGGTCTTCATATGGAATAGGTTTTTTTACATTGAGCATCAGCCTGAAGAGATGTGGACAGGAATTGCCAACTTCTGTTTAACACTGCCCTCTGTTCATCATCATGCGTGTTGTACATCTGACATATTAGTATTTAAATTTGATGAGACCTTTCTCAGCTGGGACCAAGATGAGACATTGCTTTTGTTCATCAATGCATCACAGTTATGTTCCACTTCTTGTTGGTTTAGAGCATAGTTTGTTTGAAACCATTTCCACCAAGAAACTTGATCATCAAGATTTCTCTGGGCTAGGATGGACCTGGAGCTAGGATGCAGTGAGAGACCTGCACAGAAATACCAACTAAAAATAATCCGTACCCCAGTGGCACAGTGTATTTCTTGCTTTCTACAGCATCCTTCACTTCTCTACTTATGCATGCTGACCATGCATATCTTAAAGTATACATGCCACAGCACGGGGGTGCTAATTAAATAGCCTACAAGAATCTCTGTTTCTGGTCCAGTGAGCAAGAAGAGTTTTATACCATTTTGAAAAGCTCCAACTGCTGAGATGGGTAAACTGATCATCTTGAGGGGCTATTTCTTCATAATGTCATGTGCTATTGTACTCGAGAACAGCAAATGCCCCTCAGTGCTCTGCTGGAAATAGAGATCCACATGTCTTGTCTTCCATGCTGGGTTGCAAGGATCTCTGGAGATACCTGCTCCAGCCTCCTACTGGAAAAAGGACGTTAGATTAGGTTATTTAGAGCTAGACATCGTAAAGCTTCCTTCGTAAAGCAGTTTCTGCTGTTCATGAAAGTATTGATAAAGTGTAACTAATACTGTTGTAATGCATTAATGTGAGCAGGAGTGAAGGTCGCTATGCAACACTCCTGCATGTGTCGTTCCTAATTGCAAGCCCTCCTGCAGGAAAAAGGAACTAATTAAATCTCGCTTGAATCTCTTTCTCTTTGTGCTGTTACACGACAAGAGCAAATATTGTGCTGTCGGTCTCAGGTTGTTATCCGTGCTCATTCAGTGATCAAAAGATAACAGTGGTTTTGTTGTATTCTTATTTTTAAACTCTTCAATAAGATGATAATTTAGATAAAACCTGCTTCTTCTGTGGAACTTGATTTTTATTTTTATTTTTTCCCCCTCTGTATTCAGATCAATTATTTCAATATAGAAGGACCCACAGCCTGGCCCTTTCCTTGCCCCTTGATGTGTCTGCCTTGCCCTCCATGGAGAGGCTGGGGAAAGCAGAGCAGAAGAAGAGGTGATGGCAGCACTGCTCACCTGTTGCTCCCCTCGTGTGTTGGCAGGTGACGGTGACTCAGCCCACGGGGAAGAGTGGCTGTTGGGCCGGCGCGCTGCCCGAGCCGCGAGGATGGACGTCAAGGACCGCAGGCACCGCTCGCTGACGCGGGGCCGCTGCGGCAAGGAGTGCCGCTACACCAGCTCCTCGCTGGACAGCGAGGACTGCCGCGTGCCCACGCAGAAGTCCTACAGCTCCAGCGAGACCCTCAAAGCCTACGACCACGACAGCAGGATGCACTACGGGAATCGCGTTTCTGACCTGGTGCACAGGGAGTCGGACGAGTTCCCCAGGCAAGGTACGCGCGGAGGCGGAGCGCTTCCCTCTCCCGGCCGTCCCTCTGTGTGGCTCTGGTGTGCTGATGGTGGAGGGAGTGTTACTGAAACAAGGAGACTGGATGCCCTTTTACCATTATTTAAGCTGTCTTCCATAGAGAGATCCACTAGTAGGTCCTTTTTCTTCCCATTAATTTTAAGCTGAAATATTCTGGTTTTGATGCTCTCAGAATTTATTGTTAGTAAATGGTATAAACCAGGATCCTCTCTTTAAAACATTTCAGAAGCACGTAGTCTTACTCATCACGTATCTTGGTGATGGCAGATATGCTAATTTTATATTAGTGGGTTCTTTTAGGTTTGTTTTAGAAATAATAATGGCATTTTCAGTGTAGCTTGTCTTTCTTAGCTACAGTGCCTCTATTGGGAGGACGTGTTAAATACTGTTATGGTAAAACACAATATGGTAAATGTCCAATCATCACTAATCAGCTGCCCTGCAATTACTTTCCTGTTCCTAACTGTTCTGTAATTGAAATACAGGGATGGGAATGCTGTTTTCTCTGGCTTCATTTTGTCACTGCTTGAAGTAGTGCTTACTGCTCACACTTGCAGCTTGTGCTTTATCTCATAAAAAGTGGAAGCAGGAAGCCCATCTAATTACTTTTATAATTGGCTATAATATGTTATCACACCACTGAGCTCCCACAACTTGTACTTGAACTAACTTGCTTCTGTTAACCTGTAAGCAAGACTTATAAAATGCTATTTGCTTTAAATTCCTGTTAGATCCAAAGAATGAATGATTTAAATGTTTTCAGTTGAAAATGCATCTTTTCTACCTGTGGTTTTGCATATGCACTGTGCACACACACACATGGGCTTTTTACACTCATTCTGGTATTTGTTCTGAGAGATCCCAAGTTTGTATGGTAAAAACATTAGTGAACACTATTTGCTACAACGAGCAGTGTTTAATCTTCTGGTTACCTTGGCCGAATTAAAATTTACTTGATTAAATTGCCACTCAGTCAACAATTAGATGTGGTGGCTTTGAAAGTAAATTACTCGGGTTGCTTATGCTTGAAAATGAGTTTTGGTTTATATAAATCGAGATTTAATAGGCTATAGGTGGGTTTTGAGACATAAATGTATAGCCCACCTGTGCCCATCTCACTGGAAGATAAATTACCTAGTACAGTCTCATTGCTGCAATTCTGCTCAGTCCGATACCTGCCTGTTAGTGACATGCGACTGTTTTCTAGCGCGCACCTCGCGTTTTGTGACGGTGCTGTTTCCTGTGACCAGGACGGTCCTAGGATGCTGTCACTCCCCTCTGTGGAGTTTATGCCACGAGCTTGCTAAGAAGTGTAATGTGAAGTTATTTTTTACACTTCATATCATTGATAATATCATACAATCAGCTGAAAGCACTCTGCCAGCAGTCAGTGTCTGTCCTCACTTTTAAATATCTATTAATTAGCATCGCTAATTAATCCCTTGCCTAACTCCTTGGTCTGCATTCATCTACTGGTATTTTCAAGCGTTTGCTGTGTGCGTTAGCTGCCAGACACCTGCTTTCCCTCTCTGAGGCCGTCTCCGTGCTTGCGGGGCCGCCTTTGCTTACGCGCGTTCACCTGGAGGGGACGCGACGCGCCCCGGCTGCCACCGTTTCCTTCAGGTTTGCTCAGCTGTTGTGTTCAGGAGGCATCTCAATATTTCTGTAATGGCTGCTTCAGCTCAGGTACCTCATTGGTGTGTATTGGTCGTTACGCGGGGTTTTGTGAGGGTCGTCCTTTCCCTTGATTATACCTCCTCCTCGTCCTCTTCCCGCTCTCCATGTGTTTGCTTCATCCTCACGGTGACGGGCAGCGCGAACTGCTGGTCACTCAGCCAGGCTGGGTTTCCTACCTCTAGATGAATTCAGTTTATTCAGAGAACCCCAGTAAGATTTTTTTTTTTATTTAATTTTTGAATAATCCAAATAGTACCTCTTAATTTTCCTGCTTTAGTCAGTTAAAGTAGATGTAGTTGAGCATGTGGAGCATGTTACCACTGGCTGCATTCAATTTATATGGATTAAACAGGGTGGTTCTTAAAGTAGTTGAGTACTATTCATTATGTTTTCTTATGCATGCACTTTCCAGCTGCAGACATCTAGGAATTTATACATGTAAATTAATTCTACATTTGAGTGGGTGTTTTGATGGGATTAAATTCTGTAGGAAATAAACATCCTTAAAATAAATAGTCTGTAGAGTATGATTTTTATTCTTCTGCTGCAGAAAGTATTCAACTTGTTTTTTTTAAAGCCATCTTAGATATTTTCCCAAATATTTCATCTTTACTGCAAGGAAAGTTGTATGTAATTGATTATTGAAAAATAACCATGTTTAATTAAGCAGGTACTGAGCCTGCACAAAGCATTTGTTTTAAGACGCTGTCTGATCATACAGTCTTTAGATTTGAAAGCCTGGTAAGCAGAAGACCCAGTTGTACCGCTTGAATTTTCATTTGTGAAGACTTACGGTGAGCCCTGAGTACTTAAAATCCTCAGAGCTCAACTCTAAAACAGGTCTTCTAGCTCGGGCTTGGTGTGTTGTCCTGTTTTGATGCTCCTTCCCTTTCATTAGGAGGAGACAGGTCTTTGGCGCAGAAAGGCCTCCCTGAGCTAGTGGGGATTTAATAGGAAGATGGAATGCTGCTGGGCACTAGGTATGAATGTGCGGTGGCAAAGGGTGACCTTGCCTTAGCCATCAGCTGCATGTTTTGAAATAAGGCTTTGGTGGTAATCCTGGGCACATCCGCCTACCAAAGAAAATCTGTCCAAGATAACCACCATCTGGTGCTTTATTTGGAAGGTTTAGTATGAAGGGTTAAACAATGAAATGACTTTGAATATATGAAGAAGCTTCGTTTGGTACCGCGTTTGCCAAGTGTTTCCCACCATAAATTAATCTCCATTTTTTTCTAGGTACTAAGAATATCCTATTTATGTATGGGTTTTTTTTCAGATCCCAATACTAGCTTTTTAAGGTTTAGTTCAGTATACGTGAACATAGTTTGGAAATATTGCATGGACTTGAAAATATCAGGTCTAGTTTTACTGTATAAACCCCATTTTCTGATGATTCTCAAAACAAGTCTGCAGATTCTTAGATTTTAAAATTACGGGCCCAGTGTACGTTTGAGGTAATGATTTGTGTAAGAGGTGCCTTAATAGAGATGGAAATATATTTGTAGGTCAGTATCTAGACTTGAATATCTTTATTATTCCATCGATTTGAAAAAAATCAGTCCTTCAATTGATGTGAGAGAGGATTCTGACATTACAGGCTGTCATAAAAGGTGAGGAGTCTCTTCTGAATGCTGCATTCTAAGATGAATAGAAACTTTTGGACTCTCTGCTGAGATATGTCAAAAGTTTGACAATAGTTCTGACACCTCTGAATATTTGGAATATCTTACAACCTTCTGGTAATGTGTGAATTTCTTTATATGCCATGTACTCTTCTGCCAAAGAGATCAAATCAGATTTGATTTTTTTTTAAGGAGGAGAAAAAAGGGAGAAAAAAAGCCCTTCCTAATGACTTCATTTGCTGACACAGCATGGTGAAGGTAGATCTCCTTGGAGGAAAAAAAAATCATTATTTTGGAAAACGGTTCTTTTAAAGAACTTGCCTTCAGATGGCATCTCTTTTCTTGTATACTTTGTAACCAAACTATATTTAAAAAAACACACTGCATTGACTTGTTAGAGTTAGAAATGGATTGCAGACAGGACTGGCTGCAAATGTGTTTGTTCCGGAGCCCCTCACTTGGCATTTGTAGCTCTCAGGTTTCGTCTTTCTGCTTGAGCCAAACTCCAGGCTTCAGCCAACACAAAATTTATAACTCAATAGTTGGACAGAATGGACTGATTTCTCATTCGCAGGTCAGATCTAGCTTAGCAGTAAATCTTTGCTGTGAAAGATTAAAACAAATGGAGAATGTGTTTGAAGTTATTAAAAATGAGAGTAAAAAAAAGAGCCGTATTTATCTAGGCGCAACAGTCTTCCAAAATATTTTGCAACCTTCCTTTGCAACTGGCTATACTGCTTTGTGTGTTGCCCAGCATCTCCTCTTGCACAGCAGTATGATTGCAGTGAAGAGCAACAGTCTCACCCTACAGCTCAAATTCTGGGGGTTTGGTTGTTTATATGTTTGAGAACATGGGCTTTTGCAGCCTGTTAGACACTATAAGTAAATTGACCTAGAAATAGAGAGAACGGAGTGGGGTGAGAAGCACGTAGTGACAATGCTTAGAATAAGTTTGTGCGGTAAATTTGTTCATTATCTTTGTTAATATCAAAGAAAAGATTGTGCATTTGGAGTGGGATCCTCAGAGAGGGCCACTGGGGAGCGTAATATGCTGAGTCTTCTTTCACTTGATGTGTTATTACAGTTTCCTGTGCATCATTTCTGGAGTATTGTGTCCTGGCTCTGTATCTGTTGAAACCCTGTGGAGGAAAAGGGGAGGGCAGGGCTGGCAAGAGAGAGGAGCTGGACAGTGGGACAAAACCCATCCCAAATATGGGATACAGACATCCCGTGTTACTGAGGGAGGCGGCATCTGATGAAACAAATTTCATCTTTTTGCAAAGATCATCACATATCTAAATTGACCTCCTATCCAGTAGTCCATTAATTTTAATGGAATTATCAGCCCTAAAATCTTTATTTGAAAGAAACATATTATAGAACCTTAAATTCTCCTCTTTAGAGTCTCTTTCTGGTGGCAGTGTTTTGCTGGTGAGCTACTCCTGGTTCAAGGCTCCTTGTTCCTTTTCAAGTCTACATAACCGAGTAGGCAAAATACCATGCAAATATTTTTATATAATGCTATTTTTTTGTACAAGTGCTTAGCTGGAAGTGTCTTGCAGTGAGTACTGCAGTGCATATCTGTGAATGTAGACCATATTGGAAACAGAGATTTACTGTCCCAAAGTGTAATGCTTACTCAGCCATCTGATGAGATTTGAGCACTAAACAGTTTGAGAGGGATGCATAAAGCTGTTTTATTACAAGATGCTGTTATGAATTGTAGCAGCTTTCCTTATGGTATACTGCTGTTGCCAAACAAGTTACATGAGTATAAGCAGTTTTATTTGCAATTTCTTGCTTACATTTCCTTAGAATATTTGGGTTATAGCTGTTTCTGATTCCTACTCATCCTCTAGTGGCAATCCCTACATCCTGTTTAATTCAGAATCAAAAGACATCTTTTAGAAGTATTTGGAGAAAGCCTCTTTGAGGCACGCTGTTTATAATATATGATACAGAGTGGGCCTCAGATATTGGTATGTCAGTGTGATAAAATGGTTATGGGAAAAGGCAAAAATACAGCTCTGCTTCTCCTTAATGCGGTGAAAAAGGAAAGAGAGATTTTCCCTTGTTAGGTGAATTTGAACAAGTCCAGAAAAAGAAAATGGAATTGCCTACTGATGGAAAAGTTAGGGAAACTTTTGGTAGTTACGAACTTGTATTTTGAGGGCTATTTTCTAAGCTTTGGTCAATAGTGGATGCTACAATTTGACAATATTCCTGCATGAAATAATCCTAAAATCCCCGCCCCTCTGTGTGCGTAGCTGTGGTCTTCACCAGGGTGCGCTGGGCTGGGCCGGCAGCCCCGTTCACCTGACGGCAGCGAGCGCTTCCCGCTGGCTCGCGGCACCTGCACAAAGTGGGTTGCAGGGCGAGAGCAGGGGCAGCATCATCCACAGCCGCCTCTCCCGTGCAGAGTCCAGGGTAGTTTGGGACGTCCAGACCAGGTCGTTTGTAGATGATGACGATCTGAGGAGCTGCTTGGCCTCAGAGAAGGTGTTGGGAGGTGGTGGTGGCGCTGGCTCTGCTCTGCTCAGGGTTGTGCTACCCAGGTTGCGGTCTGGTGTCAAATGCAAAGAAGCACTTTACTGTAAGAAAATTTAAACAAATGTCCACCGTGAGGGTAAGCTTTTTATTTTTATTTATTTATTTTTCCCCCTCTCCCTCTTTTCCTCTCCCCTGCCCCTCCACAGTATTGAAAGAAGGCAAAATATAATAGCATGGGTTTTTTATGTAGAAACCAACTGGCTGTGCACTGCCTACTTGCTAAAGATGTTTTCATCAGCTTTGCAAGAATTAGTGCTCACTTAAACAATTTCTCTGTTCAGGGCCATATTCTCAAATGTATTAATTGTCTAAAAATGTTTTTTTTTTTTTACAGCAATTGCATAAAATTGCAGATGGCCCATTCTGTGGTTCTGTCTTTCAGGGAATACTAGCTTTTATGAATTACTAGTTAAATATTTTATAATGCATGCTAACGACAGCAGGTTAAGCTAAAATATTAAGCACTATTAATTTTTCAAATAAGGTTTTGTAGTTACAGCAGAGAAAATGAAAAATAAAATAGAAACATTATAAATAACTTCTGTTTCAAAGCAATGTCTAATTGTCCGTTGGAGTTTCTCAGTGCCTGAACTTGACCTTTAAATGGTATTTCAAACAGAGCTGAAAAGATACTTAATTCTGAGGGAAAGTTACTATTTTTCATTGCAAATTATTCCCAGTATTCAAAATATCTATTAAACATATAATCTGGATATTGTTTGCACTTTAGCAATCTTACCAGTTAAGAGTGAATGTGTTTGTGGTGTTTTTATTTTCTGTTTTTGAGGTTTTTTTCCTGGTAAAATTGGTCAGATGGCTTTTTGCTTGCGTTTTAGTTTCTTAGAAGTCTGCTGGAGTTATTGCAGGCGTATTCTGGCACTACTTTCAAAATAATATGAGAGTGTGCAAAATGTTGTGTCCGTATCAGCAACTAGATGTATGCTCTCCTATTAGTTTTGCTTCTAAATTCTTACAAATACAAAATAAAAGACTGTACACTTGGAGCACTGAGCTCCTAAAGTAGATTATTAATAAAATTAGGGGTGATGTATCACAATTGTAATGCTCCATCTTCCCAAGTTAATGAAGAGTTACAATTCTTCTAATGAAAAATAAGGTTCAAGTTATTTGTTATAATGCTTACAGATCTAGCAGCTTTCTAATTAATAGAAAATGCATTAAACTGAATTAAATCTTGAAATTTGAGGGATTTAGCAATATGTGGTGTACTGGTAATAAGGGCCTAAATGTCTATATTGCATTTAGGAGTGTTGTGCAGAGGAACCGTAACACAGCCCAGAGAAATCAGATGTTATTTGCTCTCTGCAGTCATTGTGTGCACAACAGATCGTGTGTTTGGACATTGTCAGTACCAGAGTTACCTGTTTCTCCCTTGTAGATTCATTGCAGCCATCTCTGCTCTGTGCTTACCCATTTCTCTTTCACTCCTTAAGTAAATAAAAGAACTTTGGGGCTTATTTTTGCTATCACCAAGCAGTCCCACAGCTGTTTCTTCTGCATGTTGGCCCTTCTGCTGCAGCAAAGCCCCACAGATCAGGTGGTGGTTCAGTGTGTTATGATGCTCTTGGAAATACCTGCTTCCCCCAATGATTTGCCTTGTGTGGTGTGGGTTTTGCTTGCGTTTTGAGTTGACCCTGAAATAAATCTTTCAAGAGGCCCTTCTGCTTCCCCAGCAGCCCTTGGCTTTCGGGAAGCGCCTTTCCCATCGCCGCGGCTGGGTGGGATAGACTGGGACCTCCTGGCTGGTTCCCCCGGTGTTTAACCAGCAGGGCGGTGGGGCAGACTCCTGCCCACGCAGGGAGGCTTTGAGAGCTCAGCAGCATAAAACCTGTCCTCTGCTCTGCTGTAAGGACTTCTTTATTTTGGGTAATCCGGAATGACTGTAATTGAGAGGATGTTTGGAATAAGTAGTTTTTGTGGTTACCGAATATGTCAGCTTGGCTTTAGTATACTCTAACTCTCTTAAACTGTTACTGCCTCACAGACTCCTCTGTCTTAAAACCCATTAAAATCATCATCTTCCCTCATATTTTGGACAGTGGAACAACTTTATGTCCAAGTGCATCCATCCCACAGAAGGCTATTTTATCTGGTTGTCTTTTTGTATGCAATCATGACACTCAGCAGAGCAGTCCAGGTTAACAAAATTCCTGTATTGTTTTAGAGAGGATTTTCTGTCCGTTTGTGTGCTTCCTAATTTCTGCAGCTTGTAAAAATGTAATGAGGTTGACATTATCTGATTTTTCTCCAGCATCTCCTTTATTGCTCAGGATCTTAATACCCGGTTTAGGAAATGTCTAAAAAAATCCCGCAGTACGGTAACCTCTTCTCTTACTTTACAGCTGTGACATTTATAAAAAGGGAATTTTGGAATTTCAAAACCCAGCGGTCATTGGTAGCACAGAATGACTGGCAGATTGGCTGTCTATACATAGAAGGAACTTGCAATTAACAGAATGACTCGGTAGATCAGGGAAATGTGAAATTAAGAAGCCATTTTTAGAGCTGTAAAATAGTTGTAACATTGTTTAATAGGATTGATTTAATTACTGAATCTGCACTGTCATTTTACTCAACTGTTCTGCTCTGGAATAGTGGAGTGTGAGAGGAGACATTTAGTTCAGATTTGCTTCCCTGACAGTGAAGATTTTTTTTCTAATAGTAAGTGATTTTGAAGAATGTAAAAATATTTTGATTACCCCCCATTACTATTTTTGTATTCTTTTTGATTAAAATTTATTGGGAGAGATGAAGTCGGTAGTCTCTATCCCTTTTTCTTTCTCTCTTTTTTTATATATTTGAATGTTTATATTTTCTGGATGATACAGAAATTACAGTAGTTTCTGTATTTTTCAGGTTTGGGAAAGACCATATACTTGTGTTCTCAACAGGGCTGTGTGTTAAACAAATGTCTCAAATTGAGAGAGCTCTGCATTCGATCCCCCTCATGAGACGCAGGATCGTGTTCTGCAATAGATAGTACACTCGCATATTAACAGATATTGCTACCAACATGCATAGTACATTGTTACAAATCAAGGGGATGAGGTGCCTGACCCTGGTTTTGGTAATATTTTTCAAAATTGGCAAAATCAGTGAATTGTATACATGTAATTTTTAAGGTTTATTTTACACTTTTAAATATACATATGTGTATGTGTGTATACATATCTACACAGAGACTGTGCCCAGGAAGCACACAATAAATCCGAGAGTATAATTTAGTTGGAACTCTGCTTACACAATACACCTGAAAAAAGAACCAAATGGTTCGGATTGAGCTCATCTCCTTCGTACGTAATGAAATGTTTAAATAAATAGCTCGTTCCTTGTTTGCTCATGTAAGAGAAATTCTCCCCCATAGAGATCACATCTCTAAAAGGCCTTTATCGCTTCAGCTTTCAAAACAGAAGGCAAGTTGAGCTAAATCTCTGCACAAACTTTACCTTCTTAGAGTCATTTTATTAAAAGGCAGTTTTCTGTTGACAGTAGCTCCACGAAACCCATGTTCTGCTTGAATTCTGCATACGATCCGTGCAGCCACCAAAAAGGAGAAACCAAGGAGGTCTGCAAGGAGGCTGAGCAGCTGGAGTAACAAGTAAACCCTCCTGCACAGCAGGGCAATATTTGTATCCGTATGGTTTAACTTGCTCGCTTTCCACTTGAAGCATCCTTAGGCGGCCGGTCTTAAAGTTCTGATGACTCTGAGCTGTAAATTAGCACACGGCGTAATCTGAAATGCAGATGAGGGGAGAGAGGGCACTTGTGCGAAGTGGCTCCTTACTGTCAAGGACTCTGTTATGCTTCAAGTTTTATATTTCTGCTGAAACCTGCAGGTATTTTTGGATATGCAGGTGGTTGAGTGTGTCTGCAGAGTTTTTAGCTTTTTTTTCCTCTCTCTCTCTCAAGGAATTCTTTGCAGGAATCTTTAGATTTGTGGCAAGATATTTTGAATGCCTTTGAATTTGTGTTTTCTCCATTTTTCCCCCACATTCACCAACCAATTAAAGGATTTTCTTGTGTCGCTTGTCTTCTCTTAAGGACATATAAGCTGTCTGAAATGGTATGGGAAATAAGGGCTTAGGAAATGCCAGGAAGAACTTGCACCTGAGGCTAAGGCGATATCTTCAGTGTTGAAAAGGCAAGGTAAACGTTGAGATAGGGGAATCAGTAAGAAAGATAGTTGCCAAGATAAAGAGAAACCATGAAAGTGCTGAAAGGGGAATAAGCAGGAAGGGTATCGGTGTGAACTTCAGGGTGCTGAGTCTGGCCAGCAGAAGCGAGAAGAGAAAGCATTAGCAGAATTCGTGGAAGTACCTCTTATCTGGAAAGCCTTATCAGCAAGGGAGGTAAGGCCATCCCAGAAAGAGAGATTTGGAAATACAGCTGAGTACAGAATAACCTGGGAAGAGGTAAAAATGATAAAGATGGTGCAAGATGGTATCAAGTGACCTTGCTGTGTACAGTTTGGGAGAGGCGACTGGTGGTGGTGGTGGTACAGGCTCAGGTAGAGGGTCCTTGCCTACCTAGTAGATCTGCTGTATAAATATAGCATATATCTATTTGTTTCTGTTTGTATAGATTGGGGTTTTTTTTGCATTCATTTGAAAAACAAACAAACAGTGCAAATGGCCTTCCATAAAATCTGAAGAAGTTTTCTTCTTGTTCAGAGCCTTTTTAGAAACTTGTGAGACTTCAGTGGTATTGGCTAAGCAGTAACTGAATTACAGCTATAAATGCTCTCAGCTCCGAGGAAGAAAAAAACTCTCACATGTATATTGCCCTATAGTAGTTATATAATATTTCAAACCTACAGCCTGGCTAAAGGCAAAAGCAATGGTGTAGTGGGGACTTGGCTCAGAAGCTCAGTGGAAGCCAAGTCCCCATCTGCGCAGGATACCCAGTGCCCGGGGTTGCAGAGGACCCCAACGCGGTTCGTGCAGTGGTTCCCTTGCAGCTGGGAGACTTTACCTGTCAACAGGAGCGTGCTCTTTCCAAGGAGGCCACAGAAACGAGAAGCAAACACAAGCCAGCACCATGCGCGCAGCCCAGCACCACAGCACGCGCGGCCTCCCTGCGTCACCGTGGGGCCTCGGCACGGAGCGCGGCCAGGCCGTGGCTGCTGGGGTCTCCAAGGTACTTCTCTTAGGGAAAGGCTTCCCTTGTTAACGGCAAATTAATTAGATCATTAAGTAGGGACGTAGGAGGAATGCATAGGAGATGAGCAGAATCAAGCGTTTGACGAGCACTGTGTGCTTCCCAGATTTTGTCAACAAACAGCACATTAATAGTACAGAAAACATAGGAATTAGACGAAATGTCAAAATATTATAAAATCGATGTGTTAATTTCATGTTTCAGGTCACTTAATGCTTATTTTCTAGGCTAGATATAGCTAATAAAGACAGGCTAGCAAGTGGCCCACTGAAATGCCAGTAGATGAACATGGTTTGCATTTCGAGGCTGAGCTGCCCAAGCTTCTGGCCAGGGCAGTGTAGACAAGAAGCCCCATTCCCGACGGCAGCAGTTGCCGGAGGGTGCAGCACCTCCTACCAGCGGCCCCAGAGAGCAGAGATCACGTATATATAGAAAGTATCTGTGAATTTACATTGGAAACTGGGCGTTCAGCAGTGGCTGAAGTAGGCAGAATTGCGCCGGTAGGGCAGGAGGATTGTGTTGCTTTGGTTTTCATTATTGGTGATTAATATGTACATTAGATCTGATTTCACTCTTAAGAGGCATCCATTATAATCTCTACAACTTGGTTTGTAAAACTTCAAATTTTTACTTAAAATGACTGGGAGAGCAGGCGCTAGCACTATTTTTGATGTACTGGGACAAGTGGTTGGTTTTACTCCTCTGTGCCCTGCAGCTGCCTACGAAGTTGCTGCCTGTGCACGACGGGACGTGCCGGGTCAGGGGCTGCTCCTGCTGCACGTGCCAGTATCGGCTGCTCCTGTGGGTGTACTAGCACTTAGGATGTGTCAGTACTGGAATTTGCTTTTGATAGGTAAGTGAGGTTTAGATGGCATTTTTCTCTGAATTAATGCCGTTAAGTGCTAAGAGTAATTTTTTTTCAACTGCACTTCCTTAGATTGCTGTATTTAGAAGCACCAAAATGCATTGATATCACACATTTATATAGCTATATTTACTATTTATTTTGTATTGACATCATTTTTACCTTTGGGAAATATACAATACTTTTGACAATGAGAGTTTACTTATTTAGGATATAGAACTTAGTTTCAGAGCTTTTTGATTAGAAAGGAAGAAAAACAAACTGATTAGGTGAACCATGAAATTATTCGTTACCCATTTTATTAACGAGTAGCTGATCCAGGGCACTTTAAGGTGTAATTCTTTCTTCTTTTTTAACAGGCCTTTGAATGTTAATGAACTTGTCTTGATATGGATGTTAATTTGTTGTGAAAGGTGGTACATGAGGAGAGTTACACCAGATTTAAAGTCAAAAAAAAAAAAAAAAAAAAAAAAAAAATACATAACATTTGCTTCATCTTTTATATAGCTGAAAATGATATAAATTGAGAGATGGCAAAGATTGAGTTGTGTACTTAAGAGTGAAAAATGTATACATGATAAACACATGACATTTTTTTTTTCTCAAAGAGAACAAAAGCATAGATTATATATGTCATCCTGATGTACTAAATTCTATTTAAATAATTATGAGATGTTTGGATTTAAATTTTTTTTTTGTGTAACTCTAGCTGTCCTATTATACCATTGGGATAAATTATGTTGGTTTCATTCCCATTTTACAGAGCAAGCGCACGAAAGGAAGATTAAGTGAGTTGCTTAGAGGCATGAAAAACATTGTGAGCAGAAAAATGGGAAAAAAGATATTTTTGCACTTAGATTAGTAATCCATTTTTATTTATATTAGCTAATATTTGTGCTGTTGCTTTTTTTGCTGGCTGATGTGTTGTCCACGTAGCATGCTTTCTTAACTAATGGAGAATTATTTTGATTCTGAGAAAACTTCAGCCATTAGAGAAACTTCAAGCCATCCATCACGAGGGGGAATTTCACTTTCGTTTATTCCATGTGTCTCGCCTTCATCTAATTTTCTGGTGTTGTTAGCAAGTACATATTGCCTTTATCCATCACAGAAATGTAATAATCATTTAGAAAAATAAAGCTTGGAGTGCTTTGTTTGCTGTTACAAAATAGAATTTAAAAATACGAAGGTGAAGTCAAAGACGTGCTTTTACTGGGTTTTATTAACATAGAATTACTCATGTTCAAGCAGTTTGACAGCTTTATTAATAAAATTTATTTAATAAAAGAATCTGACACTGTGGGGTTGGGGCAGATGGAGCAGTAGTCAGGGATGGGAACGGTGGGCTTGAAGAGATGTGGCCAAGGAGGTTGAGTGAAGCTTCTCTCAACCTGGAGTTCAGGCAGTGGAGCAGTAAAATTATAGGAAAGGAAGATTAGAGTAGAAAGGAAGAGGAAAAAAAGTCCCCACAGCAGCAAGAGGCCCTTCCTCATCCGTGTCCCGCAGTGCAGGAGCCCCTGGTGCCAATCAGATTCCTGCTGGGTGCTGGCCCCGAGCTGGGTGCGGGCCCCCTGCTAGGGCTGGGGAGAAGAAACAGCGTTCACGTGGTGGGGACGCGGCCCCTGCACCTCTGTGAAGACATTTGGTGTGTGGAAGCCCTAGCCACAAACATCTACCACAACTTCTGGGCTAAAAATGAAGGTCTTGGGTTATTCTAGTAAATGAAGGTTTCACAGTTGGAATGCACAAGAAAAAAATGTACCCATGAGTGAAAAGCTTTTTAATTTTACATATTTAGTGTTTATGAAAAAAAGGAAATACCCTAGGTCTTACAGACTGGTTTGTTAAGTTTATTCCATCCTTCTGACCCATGCATATTTTGTATTAAAGTTCATTTAAAACCTGAGACAAGTTTGCTGTGTAATCCAAAATTCAGGGAGCACCATTCTGCCAAAAAGGAATATCTCTTCTGGGGCATTACCCAGCAGCATTGCTCTTGTTTTAAAGCAGCGGCAACCCAGGGAGTTTGAGTTCCAGTTGTACTTTGGCAAAAATAATCCTGCCAAGTTTTCAGGCATGCTTATTTAAGAGCTCTGTTTTCCTGTCTCTGACATGGCGAGGGAAGGTATGAGCCTCTCCCACAGCTCATCTCGCTGTGATGCTGCCTTAGAATTGCAAAGCAGGATCTAACTTAAATGGAGCGGTACTAAATTTCCATGCAGAGCCTGTGTGTGTGGCTGGCCAACTGCCTCCGTCCGTGGAGAACAGGAGTGGTTCTGCCTGCCCACTGCTAACGAGATGGCAGGAAGATCGGAGTTCCCCCAGGTAACTGTAAAACGCCGAATAAAGTGTTTAGAATTCATGGAATTTGAGAGAGGAAAAAAATATATGCAAAGTAGTATTTTAAATTGCAGGTGATTTTAAATGTGCATGGTTAAACAAAATGATCCCATTCTTGCATAATCACAGTAACTTAAAAATCTGTTCATTGAAGTCAAAATGTTTTATGTGGAGACAATGCTTGTAATTGTGTGTGCATCTGGGAGAATTAACCTGGAGGCAGAGCAAAATGAAGACCTTAAGAAAAAGCGATCATAATAGTGTGCAAAAATAGCAGTTAAGTGTCATTCCTTGGCTTTGTGCATGCCCTTGCTCACAACTTCCATGACGTTACTTCAGCCCCATTAATTGATTTTTTTGGAAGTCACCACACTGAATTTTATTTTTAAAAATGGAAGATATATATGGAAGTATAGATATATTTCCTAGGTTAACTAGTCTACTTGAAACATCTGTCTTAATTCTGTGTTTATGTAGCTAAATGCTTATTCCAGCACATTTAAATAGACCGACCGTGTTGAACGCGTTCGGCTTTGCGCAGCCTGGGCCAGCCGACACCTTAGTTGAAGGCAGCAAGGCAGCATAGTCATAGCAAGAAGGTGAAACACCTCTTGCTGTGTCAAAGCCAGGGCTGTAAAGGAACCTATCCAGACATCGGGCAATAGCAGGGAAGGGGAAGGGTGAATATTTTGTTCAGAAGCTTTCAAATATTAATGAGGCATCTTCTGAACCAAAATGAACGGTGTGAGCGGGCGCTTTCTCTGAAGAGGAACTGATCTTGCAGCGGCACTGCGCTCTCAAGAGCAAGCGATCTGACCTATTTTGTTAGGTATTTGATGGTAATTTTTTTTCTGTTCATAACAAATGTAGCAAAAAAAACCAAAAAACTTAAACCAGAGCCCTCTGTCCTGCCCTTTACACTGTAATTTACCTTTAGTTTCTGTTCTAGTCTGGAAAAAAAGCTTGTCATCGTGTCCTTTTGGAGGTGCCGTTAACACATCCAGGTCCTGGGGTCACTCTCTTTTCCATCCGTGGTTGTGGAGCACATCCACAACAGGGCAGGAGTCCGAATTCCTCAGTCTTCAGTTGTCTCTGTGCTGAAGCCGTATTTGATTTGTGCTTGTGGTTTTCTGATGGACCCAGCTAGGACCATTTCAGTCCTCATGATGAATATGATTTCGCTATTCCCAAAACAACTATTTGCACAATATTCTGCACCGAGATGTACAAAACTCTGTGTGTAACACATGCAGGCAGTTAGGAAGTCTGTGATTGATTTTAATCCTGGGAGAGGAGTGAAACGTTGCGCGGGGCTGGGTGAAGCGGTGACGGTGGCAGGGAGCTGGGCCATGCGTGTGGCAGCGGCGCTGCTCGCTCTGCAGCTCCCTGCGGAGCAGACGCTGCTTTGAGGGAACGGGGCGGTTCAGCTGTGCGATTCAAATCAGAAATTTCTTTTCCTAATTCACACAGTCCATAAACTCCTATGAAGTTGCTCAGTCATTTTTCATATATGCTGGTGCTTAGAGCATTACTATCCTAGGAAGATGTTGGGGAATATGCAGGCTGTCTCCAGTGGAGTGATGTCAGACAGGAGGATTTTGTCTTCCTGCTTATTCATCGGTGTTTTCCTTTTCCTGGCGGCCAGATCAGTTAGCGCGTCCGTGCAGACGGGGCTCCTGCGGCTCGCGCGCCGTGCGGCTGCTTGATAAGGAGGGCGGGCTGGGAACGCGGTTCGGGAGCCGTGAGCAGCCAGGGCAGGAAGAACTAATGCAGCAAGAGGTCTCTGTAGGTACACGGAAAATGAATGGGTTCTCTGAGAAATAACCCAGTTCTGGCGAACAATCTCCCATAAGAAATCACAATTTAAGAAGGATGGTTTTGACTCTTTCAAAACAGACCTTGTGCAGGCTTTGCTTCTGCTGCGGTTCCCAGTGCTTGTTGCCTAGTACAGTTTGACTCATAAAGGATATCTAGTTAGGTGTATGCTACTAATCCAATGGTTTAAAAAAGGTGTCGTGCTCTTTAATTCAGTTATGTCACCAGGTTTTACCTGTAGTTATGCTAGAAAAGACCATTCCAAATCTTTTAATAATTTCATCTTGAAGAAATCTCTACAAGTGAAGCTGAACAAGCAGGACTCTGCAGCTGTGCTTTCACTGCTTTTGATTTAATAAAGTTATAAATATATTAATGCAAGTAAACCATGAAGTTTTCAAATTTTGCCATGGGTTCATGAAAAATTCTTTGCCTCTGTCTTTTTTTTCTCCTTCTTTTTGTCTGAAGGTAATGTTCTGGTTGCCTGGCTTTATATCTTAAGTAAGATAAATAATACTCCAGGTAGGCCATATTGACTGTAGCTATATCATGTAAATGAGATGAGGGAATTTTATCCCTTTATGCTTGTTCTCTTATAATACCTTTAAAAGTGTTTTAACAGGAATAGAGAATGGATTTATTCTCTTAAGGAATTATTTGCTGCGTATTCTCTTTGGTCTTTCTTTTTGCAGAATATTCTCCCCTGTGCTTTTTCATATTTAGGGCAGTTTGAGTTTGAAGTGGAAGCCTAAAGCTCTTCCTGTCGAATTGCTGGGGTCTGTTAATTCGTGCAATTCATTTGTGCTCTCCATAGGAAAACCAGATTTGCTGGTGCCTATATCGGCTGTGTCAGAAACACGGTTACATTTTTTAAGTGATGTCTAGTCCCTGGAATGTATTTTTATATCGATGTCAATGCATTTCGAAGACTGAATCTCTGTAAGGTTAAAAGAGGCACTCCAGGAAATAAGAATAAATTGCACCTAAGGGGTTTGCAGAGGGAGCTTCCGTGGGTGGCACAGGCCATTGCTGGAGTCGGCGAGGAGGAGAGGAGCTCCTTAATGCCGACCCTTCCTGCAGCCTCCTGATTTATTCTGCAGTGGAACCTTGCAAGCCCGATCCACCGATGAGATTTTTCTACTCCTTACTGAATAAGACTCCAGTGCTGGGTCCTGGCTGTAAAGATTAATTAGTTGGCAAGTGATAAAGGTCTGGTAAAGCCGTTAAGGCATATGTCTACAGAGACAAATAGGGACTATAAAACATGATGTTTGAAATGTAATTTTGCATGTATATTTTCCTTTAATAATAATGATAGTAGTAGCAACTAAATGGTTTTTAGCCCGGAAGCTCTCCAAGACCTAAGTGCACAGTGCAGCACACGGATCCTGTTATCTGCCATTGGCCTGCAGCCCTCGGAGGACCAGCTAGTTACTGCAGGTGTAATTGTGCTCTTTAAGCCATCAAAGTAAGCAATGTTTTGTCCAAAAATACAGATTATTTCCTGAGTGGAAGGTGCTAGGGAAGATACATGGCACTTCATTGAAAATGGTAGCCAAAAAAAGTGCATACTGGTTGTGCTCTTTTAACCTTTTAATTTGGGCTTCATATTTCTCCAGTGTGTTGCCAGCTTTCACATAAGTGCTGAAATTCTGTTGGATTCTTAGGTGTTTTCTTGAAAGCTGATGAAGCTTAAGGCAATTCAGATGAACAAACTAGTAGATACGGTGTGTATCTCAGTAATAGCTATTCTAGTATGTCAAACCCGAACTAACTCCCAAAGAACGAGCCCCTCTTCTCCCTAGAGAAGATTCAAATAGGGAGTTATGTCCCTGTGGATGCTTTCAAATTCCTTGTGGACCTCTGCTATCCCCAGTGTGCCCTGCTCTGTGGAGCATATGTTTGATCAACATAAGCCTTGCTTACGCGATTTAAAAGAATTCAGACTGGTATTTTTTCTCTCTACGGCTATGAAGGAAAAGTGTCAGTATTCTGGAATGCAACTTGCTATTCTAGATTGAATACTCATGTTGCCACAACTGCTTGTACCAGAAAATGTCAAAATACAGCATTTCTTAAACACAAAAGATGGCCATTTTCATTCTAAGGCAATGGGCCATGAGGTTTGGTTCCCAGATTTTTATGTCTGACTGTTCCACCTGTTATACCGCAATCTCATAGGTCATGTAAAACATTTGTTAACATGATGAACAATGGATTTTTGTTAAACAGGTACCTGAAGATAGAAATTTGGGCTAGTATAGAACAGAATAGAATTTATATATATATATAAAGAATACTACTTTATACATTTTTTTTCTTTGTGAGCCATTGTAAATCACCTTCTGTTTCAGTAATGGGGAGGAAAACTTGCGAAGGCTGCTGAGGTATTTTCCTTCTCTGTTATATAACTTGAGTTTTATAGGCTTTAATGAAGTTCTCTTCCAGCAGGGGCTTGAACAAGAGTCATGATGATTTGCTCAAGGAACTATGTTAATGTTGAGGTGGGCCCGGAAGGTAAGGACAAGGAGATGGAGGTTGAGGCTTTGTTGAACAGTGTTTTGGTTGAGAGAGAACTACCTATATAAGAATATCTAGAGGTGGTAGCTGTGTCTGTGTCTATTTGGAATGAGTCTGTGGTGCATCAATGACATGATATTCATGGATTGAAGGTGAGGAGAAAATAAACAATGCAGTGGCTCTTATGCGTCTGTTTAATAACTCCAATTCTATAATAACTAATTACATGAAAGTTTTGGTGCATCCTTGTATAGCTGTACAAGGAGGTTGAAGAATTCAGCATTCCCTCTGAAGAAACGGAATTAATCACTCACTTCAGCAGTGTTTTATCCTCGCTAGCTAGGGAAGGAAACCAGAGGGCTAATGGATCTGCGAGCCAGGCGCTTGCTTCCAGCTGCAGGTCACGCGGCGGCCGCAGGTTTCTGAGGAGCAGCGTGGGCCCAGCCTGTCCCGCCGGTGCCGGTGCCTGACGGGACTGGCCCGGGACAGCCCCACTGTTTGGACCTGGGCCGAATCACTAGTGCTGCTTGAAACCTCATCCCAATATTCCCTGTGCTGTAACAGAAGCTCAGGAAGTGAGGTACGCTCCCTAGATGCAGTCCTAGTTAATAGGAAACCCTCTTATTTCGAGCGCAATTTTCATTGTAAATGTTGGTTTGTTTCAAGGTTTGTTTGTTGCTGTCTTCTTTGGCACATCTGGCTGCCTGCATACGTGTAACGTAAGAGGATTGCATACAAAAAATGGGAGGCTCTTGAGTAACTGGTAGTTCCTTTGCCTCTCGGTGATCTAGCACCAGTACATTGAATAGAATTACCATTTACGCGTGGCCACATTTCCAGGCGTGTGTCTAGATGCGTGCCCATAATTCCTGTTGCAATTTGGGCGGAAGACTTGTAATCTGCAAGGCAATAGCAATCCATAATCGACAACTGCACAACTGGAGAATGAGTCTCTACGACCGAGGGAGCTTAGCTGTAGGCTTTTTCAGTAGTTTTGCATTTTGGTGAGTATTTATTGCAATTCATGTGTGCCTATTGCAATATAAATATTTTTTGCCTGCTAGTGATTAGAAAAGCCTGTGCAGACTATTGAATTTTGAGATGTGAATGATTGCACCCAGCTGAGAAGGAAGAGAGCTCACAAGGATGTATTTCTTAATTTAGTCAGTCACTTTATAATTCATAGTAGAGCAATGTGAGTCAGTACAGTCTGACTCAGGGGCCAAACCTTGTTTGCATTTTGCAAATAAATAGCAATAGTAGAAGGTTTGGACAATAAATATTTTGGAGAGAAAGACAAAGGTTTTGTAGCAATTTCACTCTGACACTGGTTCTGTATGGAAGAGACAGCCATGCTGCCTGTGAAGGTACAGTTTGCCAAACTGTAGCTTCATCATTGTCCTAAATTTCTAAATCTCTCTACAGTCCTTTCCTACAAAATCAGGCTTGAATATTTCATTATTTACATGGAATATGAAGTCAGTTCTTTTCATTTTTAGTCTTTTTGCTATTCCATTATTCCACTACATGTTTCTTTCAAGATAATACCCTTTCTTTATTGGCAAAAAAAAAAAATAATAATAATGGTGAATACAAGCCCTAATGTTTTACCTCTTACATGATATGTTAGCAAGTTAGACTTGCGTTATGTTAGCACTTACATAAGTCCTAACAGTGTATGATTGTATGAACTTTGTAAATTTTTCATTTCTAACATTCGTAATGGCACTATGTTGAAGTGGAGCAAATGAAAGAGAAGTTACAGATGATCAGCCTTGGTTAGGTTATGCATACTTACTTCGTAGGGAGTTTTGACTGGCAAAAGTCAGCAAAGTTGCATAAATTTAATATATAGACTATGGATGGCAAATAAAATGATAGAAATTGCATCTCACTTCAGAAAAATATTTACTGGATTAATTCTAAAAAGATGCTGCCATTACTACAAGTATAAGTTGCGAACGTAGCATTGTCGGGTGGTGACTTGTCACAAGGATTTTGTTTGTGGGCCCCGCGATTAGCAGTTTCACGGTGATGGCTCACAGCTAGACTGTAGTGGAGCAGGAGTGGTAGATGATCACACATGCAGTAGTTCTTGCTTTCAAATGGTGTCTTTTTCTAACAGTGATATCTCAATTAGCATTTCAGAGGTTTTTCAGGCTAGGTGATTTTAACTGTTCCTTTTTGCCTGCAAGCCTTATCTCCACCCCTCAGGCCTGTGCTGTGTGCTAGATGGAGATCTGTGCTCTGCACCTGATTGCTACGTCCCCTAATGATCATCTCCAAACATGACCTTCCTCGCTACTCGTGAGCCCTGGCTCGCACCTCGCTGCTCTGCTCTGACCCCACGGTGAGGCACACCTGGGAAGTGACCCTTGTAGTAGCGGGGTTCGTGCTGCGGCTACAGGAGAAGAGGTTTTGGCCCAGGAAACCACAAGGCAGGAACCACTTGTGTAGAGACCATCTTACACTCATAAGAAATACTGGAACCAGGAGCAGGTTGCCCAGAGAGTCCCCGTCCCTGGAGACGTTCAAAGCCTGACGGGACACGGGATCCTCTAGCCTCTACTAGAGGATCTCTAGGGTGCCATCCGACCTCAGCCCCTCAGTGATTCAGTGAGATCCTGGGATATTTAGGGCTTGACAATTCTTCCTGTGTTTGGAGAATCAAGGCCTCTGTTGTTATGTCAGTGATAGCTAGATAAAATAGACATCTTGGCTTTGGTCTGCTTTAAAAGTTTTACTTATTAGGGCCTGTTCAAGGATTTGGAATCAGTTTTGACATATGTCATAGTCGTTAAAGTAGGTATTAATACAAAATAATAAATTTGTGTAGTGTTCAACTTTTTTGTAGCTGTCTATCAGAAAGTTCTGAAGTGGATTTCTTTAAAGACTCCCTGTCTCCTGAGGAAAAGGGGATAAGGCAGTGTGTCCCTGGACAGGATCTATGACTCATTATGTCAATCAAACTCCACTTCAGAGGGGAATAAAGAGATTTGTATCTCAAAGCTGTGCATAACGACTTCTCGGCTTTTCATTTCATATTTATGAGCGGTTTACTTTGAAGTGTTTATCAGGCAATACGCAGAAACATGAGAGAGCATTGCCTGAAACCATGTTCAAGTGTCTAATCTGTTAAATGCTTGCTGAGCAGGCTAGTTCATCAGTGCATGCAATGCAAAAAAGCGAGGAAAAAAATAAACTTTCTGGTTTTTCTGAGGTTCTGAAGAGAATCTTTATATTAACAATATAAAAAGGATTAATAATGCCAAGCATTTTGAAATAAATGTAATGTATGAAACTTACAAAAGTTGCCTCTGTTCTGGTTAAGTAGATAAACAGCCCTTTGCTTGAAAGGAAGCTGGATAGGACTTGAAACCCCACGTACAGGGTGCCCGTGAGCTGGGGCCGCGCACTGACCACGAGAGCCCCCTGATCCGGAGAGGAGGGTTGTGCCGGGTTCCGCCTGCCCTTCCAGCTAGGGCAGCTGACTGCGGCCCGCGGCAGAATGGCAGTGACGTTAGCGTGTACCGGGAAGAAATCCCGCGTGGATGTACCCGCCGTGTGGTGCGCCTGCAGCGGAACGCTGAAACGGGATCTGTTGCTAAATAGGTCAGTCTAAGGTAATGTGGCAAGGGAAGAGCAGTGTTTTTCCCATTTTGCTATCGCTTCCTGGCCGGGTTGGGGCAGGATGCGTTCCTGACCCTCCCCGTGCCATGCCCCGTTTGCAGAACCTCTCCTGCAGGCCGGGCTCTGCTCGGGGCCGGTGGCTCCGTGCTGGCTGTGCAGACACGGGGCAGCCGGCAGCTCCACTGCTGGCGACGGAGCTAGAGCTCCCACCACCCACGGACACGGGCGAACTCATGTAGACGGGGTCCGTGCACAGTGTTTGTGCCTTGCATTTAATTAGGTGAGCAATTTCTTGAGGCTTTGTGGTATGTAATTTTTAGATAGTATGAATCTTTTTTATTTCAAATTCAGCAGCCATGTGATTAGTTCAGACCTGGATTTTTTGCCTTGCTGTTTTATGCAGATCAGTTCTTTCTTCTGAATCTTTCCCCTCTATAGAGAATATGGTTGACTATGAATTACTTGATTTCTCCCATTTTGGGACTTCTTAAATTCCCCAAAATGACTAATGGAACCACAAGCTGATTAGTACCGTGTGCTTCTGGATATCTAGCTATAGACCCTTTGTGTGACAGAAATATGTCAGAAATATGTTCTGGTTCCCTGCCTGGTTTGGTTTAGGGTTCTTCCCTCAGACCTTCGCATTGGAGAGGGGAATAGCTCTTCCCTTGATCATACATCCATGCTTATCATTCCCTAAATTCCCAATGAGGAAGCCTACCAGAAGAAGGGCTGTAAAATAGACCCGGTGGTGAGTTTCAGTAGCAAAGGAAAGCTGCAGACCTTGCCTCAAGAATACCTTGCCAACCTAAATGTCTCCTCCCTGTTTTACAGGCATTTAAGAAATGACAAGGACGGAAATGGAGCAACAAGGTGCCTTTGAGAAGCACAAATAGAAAATTTTAATATGTATAGCTGAACCAGAGCTACATTAGACTGAAAATGATGCATAAATCTGTGAAAAAGGTCCCTTTTGCAGTAGGGTGAGATCCCTAAAGTTACTGGCCAGTGCAACTCATGCACCTTACCACGCCAGTGATTAAGAAACTTATTTTATTTTATTGATTTTACTGCTTGTACCAGAAACAGGGTTTCAGGTTGAAAACTCCCTGTGACACCCGTATAGCAGGGGAAAAAAAAAAAAAAAAAAAAAACACCCACCCCCAAAAAAGAAAAAAAAAAACGGGAAAAACAGGACTAGCCTAAAATGGCTCTTTGCAAATGGCTGGTAGGTTAACATGAGAACTAATGTGAGGATTAGTGAACAATCCAAGTGAGCTCTCTCTGCTAAATCCATTGAATTCTGTAATTGGAATTTACTGCAAAGTAAAAATATTAATGGCATCCTATGATATCTAGGTATACTTGACCTTTATCAGTGAGATGTGATTTTATCATTTCACCTGCTCTGCAAGGCACTTGTGAAACATGTAGAAGCACTTCCCAAGTAAGATGAAGTGTGTGTTAAAAATAGTTAGATAAAACAACCTGCACAGTAACTGTCTTTTAAACAAACCGGATTTTGCTCTGGCTATCGTGGTAGTATTTGCTGCATCATCTTTAAGTATTAGTGGCTTGCTAAGATTTTGTTTTTAGAGTGAAGATACTGAAAAAAGCAAAGGTAAAATGGCTTTGATTACAGCTCAGGTCCTGTTGAAGGCTCTAGGATTGTAGATTCTGGAGGGCTAGTATAGTAACAGTGCATAGGCATGAAACAAGTAGCAGTAATGATGTCTTGTGTGCATGTTAAAATGTAAACCTAGTGGCCCAATATTAGTAACTTGTTTCTGAAACAGTTATAGAGGTCACAGCTTGGGGGAAATAAAAAGAAAATAAAAATAATGACCAAAAAATGAATACAGCATTGTGAGGAAGACTGGGGAAGAGTCTACAATATCTATATATTTTAGACTCTTCCCCAGCCTTCCTCGCCATGTGTGGTCTTGGAGTCCCTGCGCATTCAGCTTTCATCCTGGCTCTTGTCATTATAGAAAGCAGCCTCTGGAGCAAGGTGGTGTCTCCTAAGGAGCACCCAGCTAAGAGACCCCAATTGGAAAACGGTTAAATAGAGCGTTTCTCGCATCTGCTTCACGGTTTTGCTTTGGTAAGCGGTCAATTAATGAATTACTGCTGATATTTAAATAATCATTAGGAGTCAGCACTTCAGTGAGACAAACAGAGATCATTCTTATTTGGAGGGTTTGTATGTCCTCATAAGACTTGAAAAATTGATAGTTAGCTCCCCTTATTTCACTTTTTTTTTCATGTTTAAAAATGTACCAAACTTAGGATTAACCAGAAGACTAGCCAGTGTGTTGTACTTCTTCCCCTAGCCAGTCTTATGTTAAAAAGAACGAAATGACTATCTGTAGAAATGTTCAGATTGATAAATAAGTAAAACTTTTTTTTTTCCAGTTGGTGTGGAGTGAATCAGTTGGTTTATTTTTTCTTAGAATAGTCTTTCTTTGCCTGTTGCTTTTAATAAAAGAAAGCCAAAATGAGTGCTCTTAAAAGCAGGGTCAGTGTTTTCCCTGAATGTGTAAGAAGATTTGCCAAAATCATTTTTAATTGCGATGAACTTGGTATCACCTTTTTGTGCACTAGGTAAACTCATGGCTCAGAGTGTTTGCATTCCCATTTTCATGATTAAAATAAAGTCAGTGCCAGAAGTCCTTAAACTCCTGGGCTGAAGTGGAGCAGAGGGGCAAGGAGTAACCCTGTTGATAAAAAAGGAATTTTACAAAACCAGAAACATAGTCCCAAACAGAACGAAATTGGAAGACATGTAATCCATGAGCTATTTGTTGACACAGATGTCCAATTTTTACTTTTGTCCACTGAAGAGTAAGCAGAAAGCTAATACCAGATTAACCTTTGAAGTGCTGGAAGTGAAATTCTAAAACACCGCTGCAGACTTGCATGTTGGTCAAAAAGCAGAGGGAGAGGCTTGAGGAACAGAGCAGTGGTGCTGTTGGGAGGCAGGGGAGGGCTGGGGGCACCCGCGCCGGGACGGCCGCTCTGCGCTCCCCTGCACTGCTCGGGGCCACACAGGCAGCCTGCAAATTACAGTCATTGATGGAGGGAAGAAATCCTGTATTAAGGGTGTGTGTTTCCTCTGTAGCAAAGTTCAGGACCAATAATCATCTGAATTGGTGCCAACTGCTCCATTTATAATACCACAACTGACTGGCTGTGGAAATAACTAATTCTTTTACTAGGATTAAAAATGAAAAGCTGAAAGCAATTTATAATTCCATCAAATAAATAAAGACATTTCTTGATCTCTTCATAAAATAAGTGGAATTGGTGAATAAAAGAAAATGTGGTTGTGTCTGCTCTGCAGTAGCTATACTGTCTCAAAGCACTTGTTCTCTTTTCATTGCTGTCTGATTAGAATATATGTAGTGCTCAAATGATTTTAATTACATGATCCTTAAAGTTTGATGAAAAGTTTACATAGATTTGTGGAGAGTTTAAAATAAAAAGAAAGAAAGAAAGAAAATTCATGTGGTGTTACTAAACTTACCGTGAATGACATTTCTGGGAAGCTGCTCTTTCCATCTTAGATGAATTTCTTCCCCTGCTGCTGGAAGCCATTCCTGTTGGTTGTGCTGCTGGCAGGGCTAGAAATGCGGCGTTGGAGGCTGGCATCCCCGGCCCTTCTGAAACCTGTCATGAGCAACAGCATTCAGGCTGTAAACACGGCGGTTCTGGCTTGAGTAATGGCTTGAAGTTCTTATATTCCACTGTGCAGGACACTTTTTACATTGCCATTATTTCTAGTTGACATGATGTTTACAATGAAGAAGCTCCCTGTGACTAAACAGCTGACAGCTGCTAGTGCTGAGAAATCTTTATATGTGCCTGGGGACCTTCATAAAATATAGAGTATCCATGTTCCAAACTTGTGAGGCAAGGTATAAAAGAAAACAATTAAGGTTTCATCTGTGATGACAGCTGATTCAGTTATTTCCATAGCTGCCAATTAAGCAGTTATGCAGGTATGAAAGCTTTATTACCTGTAACTTCTACGGTTTCTTGCAAACATAGTTTACTTGTCAAGAACAGTGGTATGTTTCTTTAGTGCTTTTAAAATCTTGATTTAACAAATAAAAATAAGAAAAGGCTTTTCATTAATGCATCAAATTATCACTGGCTAATTTATCTCCAGTTTCCTAGAGGTTGTCATATGGAGATATTTCTTAATTTGAACTCAAATTCACGTGTCAATGAAGACTACTAATTGCAGAGTGAATTTATCCACAAGTACTTGTGTCTGTATATTTTTGGACAACTTTTTTTTTTTTTTTTGGAGACCTAAGACAACTCGCTGTCTCTTTCTTAACTCTCTCAAATGCTCGTACAACAGGAAACAGACATTGTCCTGAGCTCGCCTGGAATGCAAATTACTTTTCTTAGAGACCATTTTTATTGACGTTTTTAGAGATGGAAACAAAGCTTTTAGATTCTATTTTTATCATAGTCTAATTATTGTGTTTTTGTATGGCATGAGCCTAGCTGTGCCTTATATGTACTAATAGGAACTAAAGATATTGAATACTATCTGCTTTCAAATGAGATAGCACTTCATTCTCTAATTTTTTATATATATGCATCTTTATTGCATATAGACACATAAATATGTGTATTTATTTGTATGTATATCTATTTTTTTAGTTGTGCCATCTTGGAAACTGGAGTTTGTTGGAGAGCTATGGTTGCTGCCTTTCATAGGAAAAAGCTATGTCACTGTGGCAGCAGGTACTTTCAGGGGCTAGTGAGCAGGTGGTTTAACATGAGAAAAAGCTGTGTGCAAATAATTCTTCCTCTGCTCTTGCATTACTGCTTTCACTCTTATGTAGATAAATTGCATTATATACATAGTTAATTTTGCACTTTTGTCATGTGTTTGATCTGGAAATTGATGATTTCCTGTAAGGAAACTAGCATAAAATTATTCCATATACTTGGTCACTTTTGGGCTGGGAATAGAAAACATATTCTTCAAATTCTCTTTATAAGAACGCATTCAAAAATAAAATTATAAAAGAACTCCAAGTATTTTTTTTCTTTGAGGGTATTTTGGCTGTAGAATATTACAGAAAATTTAAGAACATTCTTGCTTGCCAAGTTTTATGTTCTATTCTTCCTGGGCTGCTGATAAGAGAAGGTACTGGCACCTGAATATGAGTCACTCGACAACCATGACATGGACAACATTTCTGGAGTGTATAACAGTACATGGGCTGTGCATTGATACAGGTTTTAACCCAACTATTCATCATTATGGAGCCAAGTAGCTCATTTTGACAGTTGTATCAGTGCAGTGTTGTTGACCTAACTTTGCAGATGAAAAGGACAGAATTCATGCTATTTTTCCCAGCCATCGTTTTTGTGCTTTTTGTTGCTTTCAGTCTGCCTTTTTAGGATGAGGAAGGTAGTTTCTCCTAGTCCCCCATGCTGTACAATAGCCCAGTTGTTAACTTTCTACTTGCATGAATGTATTTTGACATGAGTAATGTAGCACAACTAATTTCAGAATGCCAAAATGTCTATTATCATGTCAGCAGAAGCATTTCCAGTCCCGTTCGCATAGACAGGAGGCATTGTCGTGCTTTTAAATATGAACCATTTCTCATGTTTTCTTGTCATTTTTACAAAAAGTGCAGAAAATCAGATTAGAATTGTGTTAGATGGCTGCTGGTACTCAAAGACTCTCTAGACCCTAGGTAGTCCGAAAATGAGATTTTTCTGCCTTCTGCTGGAGGTTGCCCAGGAAGCCCTCGCCACAATGTGACGTATTATGCAAATACAGGTATGCACCGACCGTGCTTAGTGCACAAAACCCAGTGGATTTCCGATTTGTTCTTGGCCACAACCAGCCATTGCTGACTAGATGATAGATGGTGCATTTTGTTAGAGATAAGCAGATACACAGAGAGCAGCCTGAGAAAGGAAGATCTTATTTGCATGGTAATGTGTCATGTTTGCCTGAGTGTGCCTAGCATTCCTTACAGTCGGTTCTCAGAGCTTCGCTAGATTGAACTATTTGGGCTGAAATTTTCCATGGATTCTGTCCATTCGGGTAGATTTGTTGGGAGAGTAGATGGGGGCAGCGGACTGGTTCTGAAAGCAATGCTAGAGAAAATACCTTGTTTTGCCTGCAGTGACAGGGGTTGCATGAGTATTTTGTTGACTGAACTGATGCGTGAAGTCTGCCCACTCGGAATGCGGATGGGCAAGGAGTGGAGGAGAGCAGGGTGCTTACAGAATTGCTTACTTCCTTTTCCTTCCCTCCTTTGAGTTTTGGATGGACAGTTCTCTAGGAGGAAAAAAAAAAACTTTTGTACTAAGCTAAGCTGTTGTCCTTTTAGTGTTGCTCAGTTTTTGGAGAAGTTAGAAAGATTACAAGAAAAGAAAGATTGCTTAAGCAAGTCAGATGTTACCCTGCAGAATTGCTTTTGAGCCTGGGCCAACCTGAGTAAATATTAGTTCTGCTTGCCACTTAGCTCCTTCCTCCTGTCCTCCCCAATCCTATTTTATTCCTAGTCGATAGTGGCATTTGAAGAGAAAAAGATATATGTATGCTTTGCCCTAAAACAGTGTATGAGTAAAGGGAAAAAAGTTCGTTGTCATAAGGGGATGTAAGAAATCAAAATTTTAGGTGCTACAAATCTTGCACAAAGTAGTGGGCACGCTGGAAAGAGTTTACTCGGTTTCCCTGTTTCTTACCTTAAACGCTGTAAAATCGGGATAAAACCACCTCATCTCATGAGGATGTGAAGGTAAATTAACTAGTGTTGGAGGTGTTCTTAGCAGCTACCTCCATCAAACCCATGGAAAATTGTGTGAAGTAATTAATAACACTGTGTTCTCTGTAGAGTTTTTGATCCTGTGTGGAATGTAAAGCCTGATTTTTGAAAGCTGAATGAGAAGGGTTAAAGCAAATGAGTAACTTAAACAAGTAACTTACATGTCACTGAACAAGGTGTGGGGGCTTGTTTTGTTGAAGATTTTTTTTTTTTTTTGAATAAGAAGTATGTGACCAAATAACTGAAGATTGTATAGTAGTGTGAGCTTGAGCTTTTCTAAGCATTTATTTTCTTTCTTAAGTATAGAAGTGGCTCCTGTCAACATTCAGAAATACCTGTATCATAGTATTAAAATCAGTGATCTTTGAGTTAGAAAGCAGCAAGGCAGCAAGGGGATTATAAAATAGAAAATTAAAGGATTTTGTTGTCATTAATGAGGAAAAACTAGAAAATGTGTTTCAGATTCAAAACAGTGTGCTGGAATCTTGTCTGTCTGCGTATCGATTTGCGTGTGGCTGGTTGTAGTCAGCTTTCTCCAGAAAGTACTTAGGCTGACAGATGATATTTTCACTTTTAAGAAAACTATTATGTTTCTGTTGAATTGAAAAAATTGTTGCCTGGAGACTAGTGTATTATTAATCCTGACCAAATTTCACAGTGTGCATGGATATTCCAAGCTGTAGCCGGTATTACGATCGCAGGGGGTGTGCGCGTGCGCGTGCTGCTTGGCTGACTGCACTTCAGAGATGGTCTCAGGATCTCTCGGGTAGTCTCGCATCTTCTCAGGCATCATTTGCGTTTATAGGCTGTAAATGCACTTTCTGACCTATTTGTCACAACTGCTCTCTATAAAATTAGCGCTTTTTACCCTTAAGCAGTTTAAAATTCATATTGGATTATTTGCACATGTTTAGCTGTCTTGACTAGCACTAGCTGGAATTTAATAACCTCTAAAGAGTTACCTGCAAATTCTGATTTTGCAGTGAATGTGCATACACTCATGGAGGAAGCCTGCTACTGGCAACCCTCCCACTATATGTGTGTGTGTGTATGTATATATATATATATATTAATATCTAGAGCAAGGGGTAGCTTTTCGGTACTTGTTGTTAAGATGTTCTTTCCATGGGAACAATTCTCTGATGTTAGGGTGAGTTTTATTGTTGGGAACTTCCCAGAGCAGCTACTACCCACACCGATTAAAGGAATACTGTGAGGAGAAAAGGGATAGAGAGTTAAGGAAATAATTCAGACAAATGTTTTAATACTACTTACTTTATTTGTAATAATCCTATTATTATAATAGTATAGTAATTAATTTTATTATCTGTTTTCTATTATATAAACTTGATGAATGTTATAAATGTGAGAAAAGTTTAGCTCTGAAACTGACTGCAGGTTGCTGCAATCCTGGGGCAGAATGGCCAGTGTCTCCTCTTATCCAGTCTCCTGAATCGTGGAGGATTTTCCTCCACCGTGGGGCATCATGATCAAAGGCAGCTTATCTTTTTCTTTTCCTTTTCCTGATTTTTTTTTTGTCAGAAATGGAGTATTGCACGCACTATGATATACGTGGTGTTGAGAGAGAATTTTCCAGTCATGTTTCATGTGAATAATAAATTTACCATAGAGGCGATTGTGTTTAGTTAAAAACCATGTATGTTGCACAGCAAAGGTACCTTTGATTTATGTATATTTAAGCCACCAGAAAGATACAGTATGGTAATATATATAGTAGATACAGTATGGTAATATATATAGTATATCAATGTTTATTGAAAAAAAGAAAAAAAATATAGCCTTTATAAAGTAAAGGGCAGGGCTTGTATTTTTGTTTATAGTTGTAATTTCAGTAAAATGAAAAACATAAAATTCAAAAATACAAAAAGACAGTATTATATCCCTGAAGTTTTTGGAGGCTACCTGGAGAATCCAGTAGCAATCCTCTCAGATACTGGTGTTATCTAAACAGTGGTGGTCATGCCATCAGAAATTATTATGGAAAAAAAAGAATGTTTTATATGAATGCATCTATATGAATATGAAATTTTACATAAAAAAGATTGATTTCTTAGAATGGAATTCTAGTAGAAAGACTATAAGTGGCATTTATCCTTTTGATTTGAGGCCTAGTCCAGTTTCTAACAGCTGGCTTAGTGTTCAAAGCAACCTCACCGCATCTGTGCATTTCCAGTTGCAGATAGTGCCCTCTGGGCCATCTTGTGGCGATCTCGGCTGGATTAGATTCATCTTTGAAAAGTCAATTCCTATAATTTGTTATAGACCAAATGAGACCCGTGCCTAGAGGTTAGGTGCAAATACCCCTTGCTTATATGGTAATACGTGCTATTTTTAGTGGAGATAATGACTAGAATTGTGCGTTACTGAATTAATCACACTTTTAGCGAGCATTTATATACGTAATAAGTTATGTGGTAAATTGTTGTAAAAGGAAACGAGCGTAAAAGATATATTAGTAACATGTAAATTAAATTCACAATAAAGCTGTTTTTCTACTCCACTGGGAAAGTATTCGCAGCATGTATATTATGGGCATAATGATCAAGCATATTACATTTTATTAAATTCCTTATAAACTACAATCCTACCAGTCTATTTTTGCACAAAAGGTTACCTATACCTAAAAGGAGCCTTTGCTATTAATAGCTTTTCTTTAATGAAAAAGCTCACATTGAAGGTTCTGGCTGCTTAATACCATGTAAAGTGCCCTAGTGATTTGTGGAGGCATGGATGGAGGGAGTTGGAGAGAGGGACATGGGCCAGTTTTACTGCACGCGAACGAAACAACCAACCATATGACTGTCTTGTTTTGTGGTGTGTTGTTGAAGGGAAAGGTTTGGGGTTTTTGTTTTGTTTTGTTTTTTCCCTCCCTATGAAGCGGATTAAGTTATTTATCTCTTTTCGGTTAGTGTCACCAGCCATGTGCTAGACGCTATGAGAATGTGAAAGAAAACGCCCTTAAGCTGTGAATGTGCAAGTGCCGTGGTTCTTCGCAAGGGAAGTTCCACTACTGTGCAGTTGCTCTTCCAGCTCTGTGCGAACCCAGAGGCAGAACATGCCATGTAACAGCAAAGGACTTGGCTTTCTGCTTGGCTGCTAGCAATGGTAGCACGTTTTATGCAGCTCATGGGGCAGATTTCCCTCTGTGAACATGCAGCAAGGTAAATCGAACTCGCAGCGACAGGTAACGCTACCATCCTCGCGTGCGGTTTGTTCTGCCAGGTCTCGATTTGCTTCATCTCCTCATCCTTTGCTGAGCTGTAAGGAGGAACTCCAAGGAGGTGCTAAATTTTAATGGCAGATCAGGCTCTCCCCAGAGGATGGGGCTGGTTTCTGGTGGAGAGATGGAGAGCCTGGAGGACTGAGCTGGTGTCCCGTGAGCAGACATGAAATGACCTAGGTGTCCTCACTGCTTGGGTTAAGCTCTATTTGCAGAGTGAGAGCAGGATTTACCCAGTCTTGAATCCTTGTGTAGCGAGAGCTGTGCACGTAGCACAATTTTTCTCCTCTGCCGGAATTTACAAAGGCAAACCAATGCCCCAATACCTTGATACACAGTCGTGGCTAAGAGAAAGTGTTTTATTATTGCAACCGATTCCTGTATTATTTAAGAGATATGGACAGGTTCATTTGAAGATCCAGATCCAGATGGAGAGAAGCTCTAGAAAATGTTTTTATTTGCATGTATTCTTAGGAAAGGAAACAGATTCAATAAAATGAAGGGCGTTGTAGATAGCCGTATATAAATACAAAAAATACTTGCATTCTTAGAGCTGTGTCTGTGTGTATTCACACCGGCGTATTTCTGGGAGCCGTTTGCGTTTGCCACGTTCTCCATATGGCTCCTGCGGATGAAGGACCTTGTGGCCTTCCTTCCGCTTCTGAGGCCCTGGCCATTTGTCTCGGACAAATGAAGTGAGATTTTTTCTGAAGACAGATTTTTGCATCAGAGGCTCTAGTCAGGTTTTGATGTCAATACCAAACACTGATTAAAATAACACTATCTGAGCATTTAATGGCTGTTATATTCTAGAGAATAGCATTAAAATATTTACTCTGTAAGACAGCTTAATTAATATATTCCTAGCTGATGTATATTTGTAGACATTTTACATTACCATCAAATGAGAAAATGTTGCTGTTGCGATAGCTGCATTTATTTCAACAAAAAGTTTAATAATATCAACATGCACTTGGCCTTTGCTGGTCAGAAACTGCGAAGCTGGAGGACAGCAGTTCATACTACTTGCTATTTATCTATTTATTTACTTGCAAACATACTTGTACACAAACATACTTCAGTCCATATGTCTTTTTATTTATATATTTACTTGTTCACAGTTCATGCTTCTTTTTCTTTATATATTAACTTACACATGGCACTTCAGTTCATACTGCTGTTTATTTATCCTCACTCCGTTTTGCATGGCTTGATTTTATTTGTATAAATACATATATTTTTTTCACCCCTGGGTATAGAGTTAATTCACAAATATTAATAAGAAAATTTGAAGCCATCTAGCGCTTCTTAACTGTATTTCACTGAAATTGCATGTGACTAAAACTTGCATTTTTCCCTTAAAAAGGCAGTTAGCACCAGTTTCCGGTTTCCGGTGTGGAGCGGGGCCGGCTGGGGCTGCCCGTAGCTGGTTATGGCCGCCCGCGGCCGGCCAGAACCACCCGCAACCGGTTACGGCCGGCCGGATCCGGCGTCGCCCGGCCGGGCAGCGCCGCGCAGAGCCCCAGACCTGGAGGTGTTCAATGCTGCCCCGTCCGCCGCGGCTCAGCCTGGCCCAGCTGGGAGACGTCAGAGGAATTGCAGTTAGTTGAAATTATTTATTAATAGGCATTTAGGTAGAGTTTTGCTTAATAATGCATTAAATAATTGGCAGCTGTTCTGTCAGGGATGTGTCTCTGTCTGTATTCCTCGTTTCTGGCCCAGTGCAGTGAAGCTGAATGCACTCTGCTTTTCAAAACTTGGACAGCTCCAGAGACTAGTGGATGTTTTCCATACATTATCTTTAAGTCATGTTTGTAACTGTGTGTGAAAAACGTGTAAGTGGCATTAAGAGCAGCTCTGTCCGTCCCGAGTGCCCAGGAAGGGGCACTCTGCTGCTTTAGCAAACGTGGGTGACTGTGCCCTCCAAGTCACAAGGACTCAGGGTGCAGCATAGTCGACAGAAATTAATAGATCTGTTATTTTCAAGCTTAAAATCTACAACATTTAACTGACGTTATTTAATTTTGTGTGTTTATTTCCCAACTGTCCTCCCAGGTACGAACTTCACCCTCGCCGAGCTCGGCATCTGCGAGCCCTCCCCGCACCGCAGCGGCTACTGCTCGGACATCGGGATCCTGCGGCAGGGCTACTCCCTGAGCACCGGCTCGGACGCCGACTCGGACACGGAGGGCGGCATGTCCCCCGAGCACGCCATACGCCTCTGGGGCAGGGGCATGAAGTCGCGGCGCAGCTCCGGCCTCTCCAGTCGGGAGAACTCGGCCCTCACCCTCACCGACTCTGACAATGAGAATAAGTCCGACGAGGAGAGCGGTAGGACTCTCTTTTTCCATATTGTCTTAATGCATATGCATAAGAATGTGCAATCATACTTAAAATACATGAATATTCTTTAAAATTTTTTTTCTCTTTCTCTTCTTGACTTAAAACTACTCTATGTTTTTTTTCTACCAATACCAGGAAACTACTGCACTTATGTTGCATAACATAGATTGCTGTATCTTAAAATTTACTTCCCTGGCAATAATCTTTTACATAAGCTGGTGTTTATAGAAGATTACATTAAAATGGATGTTGGCAAGCATGGACAGCTTCACAGAAGAAAATACTTTCTCATATGCGATTTTTATACAGCATAATGTGGTAATAGCAGTTTTCAATATGCTAGTAACTATAACAGAGTTAATTTGTAACATTTAGGCTGAAGTTTTTTTCTGTATTTTTAAGAGTTTTCAAAGTTCAGTAAAAAATATTGCATTGGTATTTGTCTACTGGTAAGTATGGGGGCTTTTAGAAAGCAAATCGCTTATGACACAACACCCAGATTTCAGTTATTTCTCAAAATAATAGAGGTAGATTCTGTGCCAGTAGAGTGTCGAACTTCAGTGGCAACGGGAAACTTGACTTGATTTAAATATTAACTAAGGTAATGATGTGTTCCAGTATTTTCCAGTATTTTCCATTTTGAAAAGTGGAGAGGAATCTTGCTGACCCTGTATCATCAGTGGATATGTTCAGGTAGCTCATACCAAGCAGTATAAGCAGCTCCGTGTGACAGAACGGGATTTCTGGTGCGTTAGTGTGCTCCAGACCTTCCGGTGCCTCTCAAAAGATAATTTTTTTCAGGTTTATTTTAGGCGCCTCATGGCACCCGCAGACAGTGTCTCAGTTTGAACAAAGCAAATGTGCCAGGAACCCAAGCAAGTGGTTGTTGAGGCAGACAGTGGAAAACTGAAAATATACAGAAACTTGCAATTGATTTTGTTTACCACAGCAGCCTTTTTTTGTTTTTTAAATTGGAACTTCAAGTAATATCTCCTCTCTGTAGACATAGCAGGATACATGTCTTCTTCAAAGCCGAGGAGGGAATGTAGACTCAGTAATAATTATGAATATGAGGTAACATATATTTGGGGAGAAAAAAAAATCAGTGATTGATAATTCTTTTAATAATACTACTAAAAATTATGACAAGTTCTATTGACTTTGGTAGGGTTTTGATAAGGCATTATTTCGAATTAAAAAAACAGACTAATGAAACTCTGACTTTATGGAGCAATTGAGATGGGTTTTGGTGTCTTGAATTAACTTTACCTAACATGACTGACACTTAGTCTCCATTTCAGTAAATGCACTGTGCCTTACCTTTTGTTAGAGAGTAAATTTAATCTTGGGACCTACTTATGTGGTGTTGTGGTCACTAATAAAAAAAAAAGCCTTGGTTGGCATTTCGTTGTCCTCCTTGTAAATATGTGAATTATTAAGTAACTAGAAATGCAGTGATTGCATTTTGAAGAGGTAATTTTTCATAGTGTACTGTTAATAAAGGAAAGAAGGGCATGATAAAACAGCCCCAAGAAACAAATATATTGTATACATTTTTGTTCAGCAAGGCTTTTGTGATAACGGTTTCTATATGTTTGGTTGCAAAATAATCACATGAGTATGAAGCAACTATTATGTACACGGAGGTGTTAAATGCAGTGAACTTTTTATTCTTCTTCTCTGACAAATCTTGGCTAGCTCGGAAATCAATGCTTTTTCACATCACTGATTTTTATGAAGTTTGGGATGTATTACGATCGAGATTGACGGATGCCCACTGGTTGAGCACCGCAGTGTGGACTCTACCGGAGCCATCATTAATTTCTCACACTTGTGCCCAGCAGTGGGTTCCTACATCATAAACACCATGTCCTTCCCAAGCAAATCAATAAGCTGCCAGGTATTCCTCTTGAAGAGGAAGTAACAAGGATCTAGATGTCAAGAGAAATCCGCTCTCTGGTACGCTTTCCGATTTGCAAGAAGTGCTGGCATGAGACGAGATATTTCTTAATGTGAGATTTTACCCGTTTATGCCCAGCAGTATTAGTGGGATGCTCATGTGTAGATTTCACTGATTTTATTTATAGCTCTGTGGACACTATTCCTTCCCCCAAACAGTGTTTAACAACTGCGTCATGAAAGAGTATGTAAACTCCAAAGGGTGCTTATGTTTTTTAATACTGAGATGGTAATCACAGATTATACCATTGCCTTTTGAAACAAAAAACTCTCACTTTATATTAATAATAACTCTATTTTGCCAATTTTGACATTTTTAGTGCTTCTCTGAATAACCTCAAGAAGATTTAATTGCTACAAATCACTCTACCAATACGATTTTTTCAGTATTTATGCTCATTCAAATCCATTATAAAGCTCATGATCATTTTTTCATTTTTTTTATTTAATATGATCTACTTTAAATTAGAATTGTTCAAATCTTAGCAGGTTTTGAAATGCTTATAGGTAAATTGAAATAATGTAAACTTCATTTAAATTTACTCTTTTCCTTTGCATACCAAATTTCTTCCTATCAAAACAGCTTACTGAGGGTACAGTGTGAAAGGCAACACTTTTATATCTGCAGCCATGGTAATTTACATTGGCTTAGGCTCTAAATTCGAATCATACCTTTCCTGCTGTTTCTATGATGATCTTTTTGAGTCAGAGTAATTGGAATATGTAAGAGCAAGTCTGTCATCATATTGTTAGTTGGACGGCTTAAGTCCGGTTGTGAGGTTTTAAGTGTATGAGTGTCTTCAAATGGTATGTCCAAAAGCAAAAACCAAATGAGCCCTTAGAAATACAGCTCAGCTTTTATGCCATGCACTAGCTTTTCAGAGACAATTTTTCTGGGGACTCATATACATGAAATAAATGGACATACAGGACGGTTCCTGAAGGTGGAATTCCCACTGCCATGTATTGGATCAAAACTAGTTATTTCAAAGCATAATGGAAAACTCTCCAAAGGCAGCATTTGCCGTCAGTTATGCTGTCATCTTTCCTATTTGATACACAGTTGAGCTTAGGTGCTGATCACGTTTTGGCAGTGCTCTAGCCCCCTTTTTTGGAGAACAAGTATTTTTTTTTATAAGATTAGTAAGGTTTTATGTGCATTTGTGTTTTGTGCTTCTCATGAGTCTTACAAATAGAAAAACTATTTTTTTTTCGGTACTATGAAGCTTTCAGTAGTGGCTTCATGTAGTAAGTTGGAAAACGCTATTACCATATATAAGGTAAATCTTAAAAAAGCCAAACTCCGACTTCAAGCTGACCTCATATTGCATTGTTGCTTCAGTTCTATGCCACTGCCTAATCCATAACCTGGAGTTTTCCCAGGATAGTGTTGAATCACAGACTTTTTGTTTCACACTTGAAAATTTTCAGAAAAGGCTATGGTGAACCTATGATTCTATTCAGCAGATTTTGATTTTGTGCTATCCATACTGATGTTTGTGAATAAGACCAGTGTGCACATAGCAGGTTTTATTGTAGCAGAGGACAGAATTCTCTTTGGATTAACCAGTGACAAGGTTCTTCATTAACATTTTTAAAGGCCATGAAAACAAAATAATCCCTCTAATACTTACTTTAGCCTTAGGAAAGTACTTGTGTTTTTGTAAGGGGTAATTTAAACAGTAAGCATACAGTTGGAGCAGACCTGGGAACTCTCTAGTTGAGCTAGAAAAGATAAAATATCCTTATCATTTAGAGGTAGTAAATCCCTTGTGTTTTCTGTGCAAGTAGAAGCAGGGATGCTATAGACGTCGTGTGTTTTGTAAGACTGCTCATTTCACCTGTTGTGTAATCAGGGGAAGCGGTACCATCCAGTCCCATAGATCAATCCGGGTAGTTGGGAAGCAGCAAGAAACAGTTCAGCAAGAGGAGAGAGGAAGAGCTCCTACAACTGTGTGATCTCTTCATGGCTGCGAAGGTGTCCAGATGGTCCAAGGGAAATTCTGGGAGTTAAATGAAATGTCACCCACTCTGAAAATGGCATCCTGTACGTCACGCGTTAGCTCGGCTGCTTGCGGAGCGCTCGGGAGACCAGCCTGTGCTCGGGCGCGCTCCATGTCTTCTTTAGGAAGGCTTCTGAAGTGCTTGGTAAATGACAAATTTAAAAAGTCATTAAGCATAGTATCAAAGCTCCATTACTTAAGAGGATTCAATTTTGATATGCCCTCAAAACCTGAGGGCACTTGAGGTGGGAAACAGTTTCCTAATTAGGGAATTGACTAGTAATAGTGATTTAAAGACTTGCCACTCATCAATGATAGTTTAGTTCAGGTGCATGGTTTATGCATTCAGTGCAGGAGGAGATGGATTGGGATTCACGGTTGGTGGAGTTCATGGGATTAAGGACAAACATGAGCATACAGTACTTGTAAACCTTAACACCTAGTGCAAGACAGGCATATGAAAGGATAGTATATAAAACGTTAAGTGTTTGTTATAGTTGTAATAGAACCCATTGACTCCCTAGGATTGTCTGTGGGGTGGATGGTGAAGTAAGAAGTACTGGTAGTACGAAGAAGTAAGAAGAATGGTAAACATGCACCAAAGTCGAAATAGCTAGATAAATATTATCCAGAACAGTGTTAGTGGATACCCTAGGAAGGGTAAAATAATACCTGGTGAAGTTTAGTTGCTTTTAGCTAGAATTTAGCAATTCAGGAGCCATGAGATTTGATATTCAGTTCAGAGTTGACCAAAGAGGTGTACAGCAGGATCTCATTATTCTCTCTATATGTGTGTTTCTAGCCCTCTAGATTGCATATGAAATGGTGGAGTGTGAAAAGGTTCTAATCTGTTAGGCATGGCTGTGTTCAGGACGTGGACTCTAGGTGTCTGTGACCTTGCCTGTTCCTTTGAGCCAGGGCTTCGGAGTCTGTAAATTTATCCACTGTCTCATTCCTGCACTGCCACTGAAATGACTGCCACAGTAAATGCCATCTTCTGCCTCCTAGGTCCTGAACTTTTGTTTTCGGTCCATGTGTCTCATACCAGGACCTAGATGAAGCTGTTGCTTGTTTTGCAGTTTGCTTCTTAATGTGATTTTGTGAAAACCTCCAGCACTATCACATGAACCAAGGAAACAAGGTATTGAAGCATGGGAAATGAAATCCAGTATCTAGCCAGGAAACTGCGGAAAATTAGAAATACAGGCTGGTGAATTAGGCCACCTGGAAAATACCACGGCAGCTGGGGGTTATAATCTCCTGAGGTTCCTTATCCTGATAATCTCTTAGCTTCCTTTTGCCTGGAATAGTTGAAGAAAGAATTTCAGCGGGGAGTATCTTGAAAGCATCATGTGAAGGGTGCTACCTGGAGAGCTTTCTGGAAAAAAACTATCTCAAAATAACCATCAATTTTTTCAGTTAATATTTTAATTATAAGACCTTCCATCTACTAGAGAAAAATGAAACTGTATTTCATAGAACTTAAATGCAGCACATTATTCAGTTTGCCAATTATTAGTTTTAATAAAGCAGAGTTAGATGACATAGGTGACCTAAGAAGCAAGCAACAGTGCCTTTGTTCAAAGTGTATTTGAATTAGAATAATGCCTTTTTATACTTTTTCCTTAGCAAAAAAAGTGTATCTGATAAAGTTAATCCAGCTTGGTAATGAATCCGTTAGAAGTAGCTGATGAGTGATAAACCTTAGGAAGGTTTGGCTGCTCATGTTCTTTAACAAAATCCATTGCAGTGAATTATGTGTGTTTTATATTTGCCTTGCTTTCATGAGGCTGTGAAATTTCACCACAGGCTTCTTCCGGCACCTTGGCTCATGTAACACGTATTTCAACATTAGTTATCTTGCTAATTGCAAGCACTTGCATATTTCACTGATTAGTGCCTAATTAGGTCAAGGTACATGCTACATTTTGTAGTCAACCATTCACTTACGCAGCTTGGTCTGTGTCTAACCAAAGAACTCTGTGTGCATGTGCAATGAGTGCCAGTTTGCAATACGTGTATGTCCCCAAACACATATGGCTCTTGAAGTATTAATGCTGTTTCTAAATATTTAATTTGATATGTTTTTCAATTATACTCTGCTTGCTGTCCATTTCAGGTAATCTAATGACTTGCCTAAGACCATCTATTTGATACGATGGCTGAGGTCATATTTATATATAACATTTCATTCAGACGTATATGGTCTTTAGTTAGAAAGTGCATAGGAAAATTACACCTTACCTCTTCTGGTGCCAAAACTTCTGTGTTTATATATTAAACAACTTGTTGAAAATTCAATAATTAATTATTTTATTGCATTACTCTTATTTATTAAAAACATTTTTTTGTGTGTGTAACTCAAAGAATGATGTAAACATGCAATGAGTTCCATTCCCTGTAAGGAGAAAGGAAATATAATTCAGAAAATTGAATTCTATATTATCTTTACCCATGAATTTTTTTATGCAATTTTTTTTTTCAGAAAGTCCCAGAAGAATTGGTTTTGTTATTTTAGATACTGTATAAGCATTTTGGAAAACACTCTTTTCTTTGCTTTGAATTTCACTGGATCTAGCATGACTTAAAGACAAATTTCTGCTTAATTTAAGCTTTTATGGATTTTATGACAGTGAGTTTAGACCTCTTTGGCTGCTAGACAGTTTCCTTTCTCACTATTGATAAGGGAAGTACTTTGATATATTCGTTCAACTGAATCTTTTTGTAGCATTTGGAATTGCTGACCCTCTGACATGGTTGCGTTAAGAAGCTACAGAGATGATTGGCAGTGCTTCAGCGAGACTGAAGTTCTGCCTCTTGAATCAAATTAAAGATTTGCTGTAAGCAGTTGCCTGTCTGCTTCCAAGGCACTTGTCTATTGAGTCTGTCATTCACACACCTTTCACTCATGTTCTTCAACATCTTAAACTGCTGGTAGCACTACAGAGACTATGCTCAAATCTTAGCCATATGTGAATACTAAGTACTACTTATGATACATATAAAGGGGAACATTTTCTAGATTATCTTGTTGATGACTAAAAGACATCGGACTACAACCAAAACCTTCCAAGGCCAATGGAAAAAATGAAGTACTTTGAAGAAATTGCCTTTTCAAAAACATTAAGTGCTAGAGAAGAATAATTAGAACTGTTTTTAAAATTACTTACTGACATTTTGTGACTTTGCATAGGAATGTGCTCCATGTAATACATGCTACAGGAAACTATTTTGCACATTTTTTTGCAGGCTGACTATTTAATCTCATTATAATGTGTTACTGTTTGTCACCAGAGGGTGCCATTGCTGTGATCTTCCACATTGTTGGATATTTGGGGAGATGTATTGTTTCTAACTTCACTTATGTAGAGTAATGGCTGGAGGAAGTGGCTGTGTGGAGAATAATGTGCGTGGCTGGCGGCAGAGCTTGCGTGATGTGCACGATGGGTCTGCCAGGTACCCTGGCTTCTAGGAAATGGAGTAGTGCCTTGGACTGAATCCTAAAAAGAGACTGTTTTCTGGTTATCCACTTGGGTTGAGGTTTGGTCAATGCACCTAAGGAAATAAAAATACACTGTAGTTGCATACAAACTCTACGTCACTGTTTTTTCACCAACAGGAAAAATCGCCTCAAGTTTCTTGATGCTGTCTGCCATGGGGCAGAGCACTGCTGGTGTCAGAAGAGGTTTTTGCGAAGGGTGTTAAAGCAAGATATAGCTACTTGAAAAAGAAGTGTCAGATGCGCTCTGTGTTGGCTCTTCAAGGCATCCAGTTCCAGGTGCCTTTCCTAGAATTGCTTAGCAGCCTTTGGATGTTGTGCTTGTGTGTGCTCTCCATCCATCTAGGGCTGTGGTTGCCTCTTGAGTATCCAGGTTTGCAGACTAAAGAGAGGTTGTCACAAGCTAGGCTAAGAAGCTGCATTCCTTCTTGTACACATAGTATTTCAGACAGTGTTTAGACTCAACTCATTTTTATACCTTCCTCCCTTCAGTATTTCCATGTGCTCCTGAATTTACAAGACGACCATTCTCGAGAGCAAAATGAAACTATGAACTAATTAGGCTTCTTTTCCTATAGGTTAAAAGGAGATAACCATATTTTTATTTTCCAATTATTGAGCATCTGGTGTGGAAGGGCTTCAAAAAACATCTTTCTGGGCCAGCAACAATTCAGGAAAAATATTCTGAAGCTTTTAAGTATCTATTCAAGTTATTCTTAGGCTTTCTAGTGGGGTATTGCTGATATGAGAGGAGAAACTTTCAGCTGATGAAATTGTATTTGCCAGGAAGTTCAAGATGCCAATGGAAACTGATACTTGCTTGCCATGTTTGCCCTATGGAAACTGAGATACCATCTTGCAGGAAGGCATAATATCATTCAATTACAACAACATGCCTGTAGGCAAGGCACAATATGTGAGCATCATTTGTTTGCTTGGAGCCATGACTGTCATTCAGAAATATTGAAAGGTAGCAGTTGGATTTTTTCACACAAACGGTTAAGGGACTTCTCTCAACATCAAATTAGTGTTCAAGAGTGAAAATATAACTTCTGTTTCATCAGATCATGAGCTGTAAGAATGAATAATCCTGGGGGATTATTTTTTTTTAAGAGGGACTAGATAAAAAATGTGTTTATCAATTTTCTATATAACATTTCTATTTACAATAGGAATTCTACTTACAGTATGATGAATTATAGCAAAGATTTTCATTTTTGCATGTTAGAATATTTTTTTCAAAAGAAATATTTTTTTAAAGGACTGGTATGCTATATTTCTATGTCCCACAGAACACTGTAGCTTGAAGTTATATTAGACAGTGCTACTAGGAAGATGGAAACCAGAGAAATGGATGTGATTATATAACGGAGTGCAGTTTCCGTAGCAGCTCTCCTTCCTTTTTTATAATAAGTAAAACGTTGTGAGTAAAGGTTGTGGTAAAATAGTTTTCTGAATTGTTTTGTACAGTGAAGAGAAGGAAGGTGGAGGCAGGAGAGATTAGGTCAAATCTGAGGTGATAACTTTCCACAGCAGTATAAATATAAGAGTAGGTGATAGCAAAATAGCTGCGGTAAAAAACATGAAGGAAAGAAGAGTCTAACTAGGATACATGGAACCTTGTCTTTTTTTGCACATTTTATAATTAATTCTTAAGCTTATAATGGATGTAAATAACTTAGTCTATTTACTCAAATAATAAAATAACAAATCTTTTCTGCCCAGTCCTCTCACTGTGTCCCTGGGCAACTCCTCCAAGTCCTTACCGTCTAGATTAATTTGCCATGTGTATTATAACCATTTTCTAGATCGTTTCTGCATACTTCAAGATCCCTTCTTTTATTTCTTGACCTACAGTTTTACTTTCCTAACAGTACTTAAGGATGGTTATATTCCGAGAAATATATACAGACAAAAAATGGAATTTTGGAGCTCGCGCACCACCAAACCTATTCTCTATCTTATTCAATCAGGACTCATTGTCCTCTTGCTGGTGGACTTCCTATTTTTGTATTAATAATACTTAGAAAATGAATGTGCCCTGCATACACAATGGAGCACAGCCTGGACTCTCTCAGGTCACGGAGCTCCTTCTAATCTTTCCAAATGAGCATTTGGATTTTATGAATTCAAATGAAGACCTTCTCCTATGTTTTCAGATTGGGGGGGAAGGGAAGAAGAAGGGGGTGAGTGGATTTATTATGTGCTACTTTCATAGATATCATTACAGATTGAGGAAGCATGGTATGATTACAATTATGATTTTTTTTTTATGGCTCTTTGGAGGAAAAAAAAAAGGAAAAGAAGAGAAAGAGGAGAGAGAAGAATAAATATGAGACTTATGATAAAAGTTAGAAGACTGAGCTATAACCAGAGCAGGCTGAGATTAATAATCAGTGTGTTCTATCTTCTCTTCAGTCCAGCTGTTTTGATAAAGACCCTGAGGAAATATTTAGGAAACAGTCAGTACTATGGTGTTTTAACTTGGAGGCTGAAGCAGGGGAGGTCTTGGAAATTCCTTTGCCTTGAAATTATGGGAATTTCACTGGCATTATTATTAACTCTAATAAACAATAGCGCTAATAGCAGAGAGACCAGGTAGCTGTTAGTCTTCTGCAGTTTAGGTCAATCCTCTAATGATTTAGATTAACTATTTCTTTTATATATTTCATCTTTTATTACTATTTTTCCCAATATATTTCTCCTATTATTTTCTCACTTGGTAAAAATATTATGCCATTTGCTAGTCTTTGCCCAGAAGAATATGCATTCTCACTTCCTGCCTTTTTTAATACAATATAGTGCCCTGAGCATGAGACTTTAATGTGGTTCCAAATAATCTTCTAGTGTTGTTGGACATGTGATGGGTTAAGAATGTGTTTTAGAAAGCGCAACATTACGGGATGAAGGTACAAAGTGAGGGATATATTTTTTTTTTTTTCCTGTATGCTATGAGCTCCTTGCATGGTAAAAATAATGGAGGAACAGATCATCTCTCAGGGAAATAACGACCATCTTAGGAAAATGATCTGAAAAGATCAATATGTTTCTTTATTTTTATCCCTACTTATTTGAATCTAGTTCATGAAAGAGCTTCACAGGTTAGATATGTTCCATATCTGTGCTGGTAAATTTTGATACTTTCAAATATTGTTTTTACATATTTCCTTTTTGTTAGTCTTCTCGTGTAATGTGTATTGCAGTAGTATTCTCATTTTTCTTATCATGAAAGTAGTGGAATTTTTTTCTTTACAAACAAAACTTTTCAAACAATTTTAAATGTGGTTTGAAGCTCCTAAAGTCTTACTTGAGTTCTGCTGTTGATGTCTCACAGGAATAGAACATACGTGGCAAGTTCTCCAGAAAGATCCTCTCAAAAGAACATATTAAAGTTGAAATATAAGGATTTTTAGATCAAAAGGATAATGATTTTTTAAAATCTTTACTATGTGATAAATTATTTGGAAGGTATTATAAAGATGTTCCAACTTGTGCAAGAGGAAAGAAGAGAACTAGGCAGTGACTTTGAAATTAGTATGGACATGGAGCTGAAGACACCCAGTACTTTCATGAGTCTGTTCGAGACCTGTGGACGAGTGCTGTGGAATAGATTGGTGCTGGCACTGTGACGTGCATCAGTGAGTGTGAGGAGCATAAAGATATTCAGTTCACAAAATTCATTTCATAAATTGCTTATTTCATAAGGTATTTATTTTATTTGCGTAGATGGCAGAAGGATCTGATGTAAAAATAATCAAGAGTAAATAACTGAGATCCAAAGCTAGTACTGCAGTGGTTTTTGTTCAGAAATGAGGTGTTAGTGCCAAGTCTTCATATATGCTGTAACACATACACCAAGCAGGGTGAATAAAATGATATGAGCATTTTATACATTAGAAAACAGTAATTATAATTATTACACTGTTCTTAAAAGTGAAAGTAACTTACTGGAATTTATCACCACGGACATAAGTTGCATCTTTTTAATAGCATACTGAAAATAGAAAATAAAGGGTATACTCAAATTTATAGTCACCATGGCAGTCAAATATCACACCTCTGCACTACTTAGGTTTTACTCATTTTGTGTTTTGATACTTCTGGCCCTCTTCCCCAAAAAGCAGCCATGATCCCGTATGCTCCTGATGTAGTTAGTGTATCTTAATTTTATGATGAGTTTCCTCCAGACATCTTCCCTGCTTGTTCTACAGCCTTCATTCCTGTGTTCTAGATCTTACTTCTTGCACATCTCCTTTGGCCCCTTTGTGCTTATATATTTTTATATACTTATATTTAACAATGTTATATTATTGCTAGTTATGCTATTAGCAGATTGCTGAGATTACAAAATGCTTCTAAACTGCTGCAAGCAGTGCAGTCTCTTCTAGTGCTCGGGTCTGTGTTGAAGGCAGGTACCTACTGGCTGTGTCTTGCTCAATCTGCTTCTACTGAGGGATATGGGGGCAGGGGGGAATCGTAAATGCACTGGGGGGTGGTAACCAAGTGCAAAAGGGCAGCAGCAGTTGGAGATTTCGCTGTTTGAGTCATGCATGAGTTAGAAGTTAATCTTGGCTCATGTGCAGCATTGATTAATACCATGAAAATTATCCAAAGACAGGTATTTTAGCAATAAATCAGCTCTGTAGTATAGTATACATCGGATTCCGGTGATGAAGCCTGTTTTTTTATTTGTGGTTGATCACTTGTGCTTTCCTGTAGCGCCCCTGGACTGCAGGGTTTATTTTTGTTCTGCTCGTTCATACAGTGCTGAACATGATACGTCCCTGGCGCCTCAGCGGAGCTTAGGGCTGTGCGAGGGATTTCAGCAGCCCGGGCAGGTCGGGTGTCTGCGGCGGCAGCCTGCACGGGCCCCGCTGGAGCCGGCGGGGCATCGATCGCTGCTCCTGCTCTGCCCCGCCGCCTCGCGCGGGCTTTGACAGAGATCCGCCCTGGCCTGAAAAATGGATGCAAAATCCATACGGTTATCAGTGAGAATGAAATAAGATCATTGTGGTTCAGACGGGTGAGTTACTGCCTGTGTTGGATTGAAGGCCACAGGGAACAAGGTTTCCCTAGAAAATTACTAGATGGGAAGAATGAGAGGGACTTCTGAGGATTTGAAATAAAATATGCAAATTACATAAATTTGGCATGCTGTGAGGAATGTGCTTGTTCACGATGTACAGAGCTCATGTGCGGTCTGTTCAGTCCAGCACCTTGTGATACATATTTTACAGTGAAATTTGAGAGAGGCTTTGCTTTTTGTTTTCTCTTATTTTTATTGCTTTTTAATTTGAATATTTTGTGACAGAAATGCTAAGTCCTGTTTGGAGTGTTTTGCTTCCTACACCTGTCTCCTTAATACTTAAGCGAAAGTGCAAGATGGGTACGTGAATAAGGCAGCATCACCAGCAGTGCTTGCCAGTGGTGCGGGAGGAGATGGTACCTGCTCGGGGTTCTTGCCTGCTGTATCGTGTCGTGCATACATGTGTGTAGGTGGGTAGTTCTCCGGAAAAATGTAGGAAGTGGGTTCAGTGTGTGGTGTCATATCTAGTTAATGCATGTATTAAAACTATGTTAGACTAAATCTTACTTAGAAAAATAGTAATCCAAGTGTTGACTTTCTTTTCGTGCAAAGAGCCAGATGGCATATCTGCTTAACGGCAAATATCCAAAAATTTTTTTTAATTTCTCTTTCAAAACATGGCAATCAGAATCATCTTGGAAAGGAACTATTAAATTTAATAAGCCATATGTTCAGTGAATTTACTTACTTTGTTCTGAGATGTAGACAAAAAAATTCACCTCTGTGTCCTTCCATGTAAATTAACTGCCTTATTCTCTGCTACACAATTAAGGTATTTAACAAAGTTCCAAATGTGCAATGTATTATTAGCCAAATACGGCAAGTAGTTTTCATGTTGCTAAAATAAATGCATTTAGGTGAACAGTCTGCAGTTTACTCGGATTCCCTCTGTGGAATTCAGTGTGTTTGAAGATCAGATTGACTGGCAGCTTCTTTGGTATACATAAAACAGAGCTAAAATTATTTCAAATAGAAATTCTCTGAGGATTGTATCATCTTTGCCATTCTGTTGTACGGAAGATGCAGATGTGCCAGACTGTTCTGCAGGATTATAAATGCATTAGCGAAACCCTAATACACTCACAAATATATGCGGTGCAAGAGGTTTTCTTAGCCATCTTGTACCCACTCATTTTATTTATTTCATGTAATTGGCATGTTGTTCTGCTTTTATAGCTTGTTAAAATGCGATGTGAAAATGGCTGTAGCTAATGGCTGCTGGAAAATCTTTTCCCATGGTAGGCAGGAAAAACATTTCAGGGGAAAAAGAAGACAGATTAAAGCACAGCTCCCAGGGAGCAGCAGTGATTAAAAAGGTCTATATAGCGTGCTGGTATGTATAGGAACAACAGGCTTACCAAACTTGAGTGTGTAAATGTACATGGTAAACAAATGCTTCAGTTAAGACAGTGTCCGGTTCCCGATGCAAAGAAGCTGGCAGGAGCCAGAGCTCCTTGTGCTGCTCTGCTGTTACTGAGCCCTGATTGTGACAGCTCTGGTGACACCAGAGGCTTTTCCCTTCCCTCCTTCAGAAATGAGAGCCCCTAGAACGCTGCTTGCCAAGCACCTTCCTGGTCTCTCCTGCTAGTTTATGGAGAGCGCTGCGATTCCTCATTATATTTTTCCCACACCTCCTTTCGAGGTGGAAAGTCTGCCTCACCTGACACTTCCTAAAAAGATGGTGGATGCTGCTGAAGAGGCGTGATGAGTGTGAGTGTGGAGATTCATTCTCCGAGTCCTCTCTGTGGTGCCTGTATTTCCCTGCTTTTCTAAAGTCATCCTGTTCATCTGCTCTAGCCCTGCCCTTTCCTAGACAGTTTGGTTTCACGTTTTGCCAGGGGCTACATTATTCAGCAAATTTTGTTTGTGGTTTGGAAAGATGGGTTTTTTTCCCCTGCCAATATACCAGACTGGACAACTGCTGTACAGATCGTCTCTCTGTCTTTCAGGAGTGTGCCCTCCTTGCATCTTCCTTCGGCTTATTCGGAGTGCTTTATTGGTTTACTGGTGAAACCTGCCCTCAATCTTCCCTGCTAAAGGAGTCAGGCGGAAGTGGACTTTGTAGGGTAGCATTTTAGTGAAGTTGTGTTTCTGTATTATAGACCCTCTCTTTTGGTCTTCTCTCTCTCTTATATCCAGCAACTTTTAGCTGGCCATTGACTTTAGCTGTTAACTTAAAATGACATCTGTCTTTAATATAAAAATGTCCCAATCCTCAGAAAATTGTTGTTGAGCTAAGTTGTCCTTTCCAGAAATTACTGTAGCAGTGACTTCATACAACTTACCAAGTACTAGGAATTTCTCATTTGAAAAGATTCAATATCTATGTAACATACTTTATAATTCCTTCCCCTTTTTTATTCTGTTACACTATAAATATTTCTGTCTTCCAGCTATCAAAAGGTAAGTCTGTATGTGGTTTGTGCAGAGAAAATCAAGACTGAAGTAAAAAATCAGAATATCAGAACTCCTACTTGGCTTGTCAGCATGCTGTTGTGTTTTTAAAAAAGACACTGCAAAGGAACACAAGCACCATTGTAAATGTAGTAAATTCTCCTAGAACTAATTGGAATATTATTTCCTTTCTTTTTTGTCATTTGCCCTTTGACTTTTCTTTTTGTTGTTGTTGTTGATATTGTGTATGCACGGTACATTTGAAAGTCTTTAAGTGTTATGCAAGGGAGTGATCCATCTGTAAACCACTAAAACTCCAAGCCTCCCTGGCCTGGTATGTCTTCTGTAGCAGGAAGATCCTGCCTCCAGGAGTATTTTTTTTTATTTTTTATTCCTAATATCCAGATGAGGATATTAGGATAATCTTAATCTGGTACCTTCTCCTCCCACAGGATTTTGCAGTTCTGACTGATAAAAATAAAAACATAAAAAAGAAAAAAATCCTACGTCAAGACACACATGGCTTGCTGTTCTGCCACTACACTGGCAAGGGTTCCATACCTGTAACAGAATAAATTCTGACTGTCTTGCTCTAAATGAGGCAACATAAGAGTGGCCTTATTTATGATACTTAACTCACCCATCTTAGACCTGGGCACAGTCATTCAGTATTCCTTAATGTAAGTAGTAATGAAAGCAAGTCAATTCAAAATTGAAACCATGTTGGTATAAAATGTGAGACCTGATAAACCCGACTTACTTGCCTATATTGTTCCAGCTCGTGCAAAACTAAACATAGTGGTTTGGCAGCGCAGTTAAATAAATTGTGTCGTTCATTTACATTTTGGTTTTGTTACTCTGTGTGTGTGTGGGGGGGAGCAGTGCTGCTCAGCATTAAAGTACAGCATATACTGAATGTAGATTTAGCGTTTATTACAGAAAATGTAAGGCTTAATTCCAAGAAACTTTGACAGAGTAAACTGTGGGCAGATGAGTATAGCACTGTCTGCCCAGTGAGTCAGGATGATGTCGAGTAACACCTTGTTTACTCTGCTCAAGAGTGAACAGTTGAGCCGTGATTATATAGGCGCAGATGTAAATGCCCAATGAAGACATGACTTGCTCTGAAGCAAAGCTTTCTTAATTGTTTTTCTCATGGATTGCTTTCAAGATATTGTCAGAATATTTTCTGTGTTTTCAGTTGCTATCTGGAGAAAAACACGGAGTCTTATGATTCTTATCCACTGAATTTGTAAGTTATTTTGACATTTAAAAAAATTTACATGCTACATAAGTTGATGCTGCTATCTCCCAAATGGACTCTTCCATCTTGAACCACTATGGGATGTTTAGGAAATGAAAGAGTTTCAGGGTTTTATCTGAGAGGCAAGGGGAGTTTCCATGTCATCCTCATGTCCTCCCCCACGAAGGGGCATTGTGCTGTCCTCCTGCCTCTCCTTTGCAGGGCCTGGGGCTTTGTCAGAGCAGGAGGAGGCAGAGGAGCCTGTGGGTTCACTGGCAGTGAGGCTGTTGTGTTCGGGCTTTTGGGAACGGGTCACCAGGTGGTTACTTGAAGAAAATTTAGGCTGAGGACATTAGTCCCAAATAAATACGGTGTGAAGAGAAAAGCAGTGCTCAGAAGGACCAGTGTTACTGTTCTAAGAATGCATTTGGAGTAAAAGGATGAGAAGTCATCTTTAATGAAGGGAGCAAAAATGTTTTTGCTATGTGGTCTGTTAGTCTGAGCTTTGTTTCATAGCAAGAGATTAAATTGCAAGCTGGAAGAAAAATATCTTTTCAGAATTTGTCTGAGCCCTGTTTTTCTGGTGCTTTTTCTTTCTGGCTGCTTGTACAAGAGAAAATTTACTTAGAAAGTTTAAAAGAAATGCTGGAAAAGTTTATCAATTATTAAAATAGTGTAGGAGTTTGTGTGTGATACTGGACATCAGTATCAGTCTCTAAGGGGAAAAAAAATATTTACAGTGTAGCATTTTATTTCAAGACAATAGCATAGCACCCGCTAGATGTGTTACAAAGAATGATCAACTGTTTGGTGCCTGTTTTAGTGTAATATATTGGTAAGATGAAGTATATCAAACACATTTATCTGCTGCAAATCAGTTTGTCGCAGAGAAGACTCAGTTAAATTTTATGGAGCCTAATTTTGTTACTGATACACCTTCTGAAATTTATCTGAATATACTGTATTTTTCTTCCTTGATAGGTCAAATGAATCATCATTTTTCTCTCTCTTCCAAATGGACAGTAAAAATAAAGCCATTTGTGTAGAACTGGCATGATTTACTGCAGGTCTGAGGATAAAATCATAAAACTTACAGGACATGGTTAATACATAACCATCAAAATAACAGAGTGCAATTCTAAATTTATGAGGCTGAACTTAACACTGAATATCAAATAAGAACCACATTGATTTCTGTAGCGCATGGCTTAAAAACACATTAGGTGGCATAACTGCAAGACAGTACATTGATTTAAGCGTAAAATGCATAGCACTCAATACTTCACCACCTAACGTTTCTCAGTAATGAACAAAGCTGTTGTATATTGATGAAAGGAAAATTATTTGTTTTTTTACATTACAGGATTCAAGGAGATGCCTTGCTTCTAGACTAGGTAGCATAATTTGAATCACACTTAGGCGCAGCGGACGTGGGGCACCTTAGAAAGTATGCGGTGATCTCTCCGTAATGTGTTTTGAGAGAGATGAATTTATGCGGCCTTAATGTAGGGCTGAATTCGGACACCCTGTTTCAGGCAGGTGCTTAGGGATGTACTGAAGATGCATTGCATTTTGGAGGCCTGTAGTTGTTTTTAAAATGTGAAGCGCTGCTCTCCTGAATCATGCCCATAGAGTAAGTGTACAGGTCTCCAGCACCCTTGCTCACTGAGTTTTGCCAAAATTAACTCGGTTTACATCAGGCAACATATTTTCTCCTGTTTCGGGCTCCAACACACAAAATGCCTTGGCAAGTAAAAAGTCTCCTTGGCTTCACTCTGAGCTCCCCAAAAGATTAATTGGATTGACATTGGCAATTGATCTAGATTTAATTTTAAGTAGAAAATTCTGTGTGGGGGCTACGAACAACTCTGCAGCACATGAAGTCCTTGCAGTGCCCTGTATGCACCGGGGCATCCTCGCTCCTTTCAGTCCTCTCGCAGCGCACAGGGGCCTTGGAGCAAGGGCCCTCAGGGCTGTGGTCCTTGGCTGGTAAAGACAGGAAAGCAAAAGCATCGTAGTGGTGACAAGTGCTGCCACTTGGTGCATAAAGATACCTCCTGTGCATATCTGTGCACGTGTATGCGCCTCCCAGTAGTGCTGAGAGCTGGGAGCGCTTTGGGGAGTACCAGGAACTTGAGGTTCTGTTTCTGTTTGCCTACACTCTGCATTAGGATGAGCCTTTGTGTTGGGAAGGTTTGCTCCTCGAAATGAGCAGGTATCGTATCCCTGCGTGATGCCTGCATTCACAGGGGACTGCCTTAAATGTCAGCATTTTAGGGGCAACGTCATGTGGCCTTCCCTTTTTTTAATATTTATCATATTAACTTAAAGTATTAGTCTTTATGCCATGAGGAATGGACTGAGATGTTGGAGAATTGTGTTTTTAATCATCATTGACATTTTCAGAGAAGATTAAAATGTAATAAAATTAATTGTGCATGTTCAAATGGCTCACTTTGCAGTTAATCATACGTCTTTAGTTTTCATTGCAGACATATATTTTTTCTTCTGCTGCAGTGCTTTTTTTACCTTGAAATGTACCTAATTAGAATAATTTATTAAATAGTTGCTTATAGTTTTTTCTTCAAATTAATGCAGTGTAATTACAAGTTATGTTTAGTATTAAGTAAACTGTTTTCTTTATCTTGTTGGTGTGCTATTGTGATATTCTGAACTTATACAAAATATTTTTACTTCTCCTTTCTAAGTAAAACTTACACCTTACCAGAAGAATATAATTTATTGAGGTTATATTTAATGGCAAGTACAAAATACATTGCTTTCACTGCTGTGCATCTCTAGTAATATAATTTGAAGTGCTAGGGCCCTTTGCATCCATTTCTGAATCTATTATTAGTTGATTAAATTAACTGGCTGAATCAGTACAGTGAGAAGAGACACAGTAATGATATTACAGAATTAGTATGCTATGATGAATTGTCAAGAAAAGTAACTGTGACAGCCCTGTGGCCATATGCACTTAGCCATGCAATTTATAGTCATTTGAAAAGCCAAGGACTTTTCAGTTTTGGTTAGGAAATTTGTTCCTGCTTTTGACAGAAGTTGAGGGATATGTGTGTATTGAACAAGAGGGGGCTTACGGTGCCAACATGAAAAGAAATCAAAGGCTCTCTTCAAATGTTAGCATTTGGGTGATTTGCAAAGAACAAGCTACAGAAAAGGATGGGTTTTATTATAGCCGTGCCAGTTCTTTTAAAGAGATGTATATGATAGTGCAGTTCCTTTACAGTTACAGAAGATAATATTACTTAGGGTAAGATAAAAGCAAATGTAATCCAGTATCAGAATTTCTCTAGTTATCGAGCACTGTAAATTTTGGTATGGTATTATCCAGTACACTTTTAGCAGGACAATAAATACAGCTGGATTTTATTATTTCTTTTACTACGTGCGGACTTCGTAATTGCAACTGATTTGAAGCTACTTGAAATGTATTGCTTTTCCTTTATTCAAATATTTGTAAGCAAAACAAACTATCAAATAGCTTCAAGGGGGCTGATAGTTGCAGTAGGTAATCAGCATGTGAGAACCGACTCAATACCAGCTTTGTAAGTCCTGCTCTTTTCAGATTGCCTTGTTAATTTTGCTGGATGTTTAAAAATTAAATAAAAAAAAAAGAATTTATTTTTTCTCTGTTTCAATATTTTCATAGAAAATGCTTCTCTAAAACAGATTATCAAAATCTGCCCTCAAAAAATAGACTTCTGTTGTTTTAGTGAATGTAGGTGAGAGTATACCATTAAATACAACACTTAAGCTAGGCAGAATTGAGGAGACATACGAGTTGAAAAGACCTTTTTGTTTTGCCTTGCTCTGTGTTGCAGGGCTTTGATTTATGTATCTGCTTTGGGCCCATTAGTCAAGCTGGGGGAACCGGAATGATTAAATTCTGGTCTCATATCTGAGAGTCACACACTAGGTAAGATGATGAGCATGAAGAAACTTTATTAGAAGATCATGTTAGGAGCATGGTCAGTGAAAACCAGGAAGCTGTGGTCCTGTGTAAGTGCAGCCCTTGTCTAAGCTGGTGTGTGCGTGTTGTGCTTTCACACAGAGAAGAGCCTCTAGACTCTCCAGTGCCTGGACCAGAGGCTAAACTCTGCTCAGAAAAAGCAAAATGTCAGAATGATGCGAAATACATTGTGCAGAATGTTTTCTCATTTTACTCTGTGCCTAGAGTCTAAGGAGCCCTTCGAAGCGATAGGGAGAAGAGCAGCTGTGCGGGAGCTTGTGCCACGGGTGGCAGTGGGTGCTGGTCACACGCAGGGAGCAGCCGCCCAGCCCTGCGCGGCTGCCCGAGAGCTGCCGTGCGGCCCGGGCTCTGCACCAGGGCTTCCACTGGCGGCAGAGGAAAATGAATGCCTGCAGCTTGGAAGTTTAAATGCCTTGCTCAGCAGGGAGCCCGGAGAGATTTGCTCAACTGAAATGAGCTTATAATAAGGCTTTCATCCTAAGATAAGTAAGGACAACATCCAATAGCTCTATACTCCCTCACCAGAAAATACAAATAGGTTTCTGTGTGCGTTTCTGTGCTGCTGTTATTGTCTCTCATGCAATATGTTGCATTTCATACTAATAGGAATTTTCCATTATAGGCTGTAGGAACACCACGTTTTAACTAGGTTATATTTAGAAATACAAAAAAAAATAAAAAAGAATTGTAGCTTAGATGTTAAATTGCTTATTTATTTAAAAAAAATAAATAGCGCTAGGATGTTACCTACAGAGAGATCTGCAGTAGCAAAATATTTTCACCCATTTAACTGTGTTGAAGCTGTGCAGAAGTCAAAACACATTTAGGAAGATTCATAGAAGAAGGAAATCCATCAGCAGCTATTGAGCAGGAAATGGGAACTGGGGCCGCCAAGCACTGGGGGCCGAGCGTGGTTGCAGGGAGCCCTGGCTGCACTGGAGCGAGCAGTGAGGCCTGGCGTGCTCTTCACGTGTTCTTAAACAATTCTTACTCTGTTCTGCGCCGTTTTCCTAGTCCCACCCCAACTGTAGCTATTTTTCATGTAATCCAGTTGTGGGTTCTGCCTGATGTGCGAGCAGCATCTTGGTGCCCTCGGTGGTTTCGTGCACGCTGTTTGTCCCAACGATTCAGAGTCCCTGCTAGGCTCTTAGCAAGCTGCCCGTTACAGTGCTCCTACAAATCAGGGCTGCGGGGAACTGGGGCATTGCATGTGCCATCTCCAATGATGCAAAGAGAGTCCGTCCTTTTGAATCACTGATGCATTCTTCTTAATGTTTATAAAGCATTCATCTTGCCTTTTCCCTTATATCATGTTTACAAATTAAATACAGTAGTTAAATATCAATTAGTACAGGTCGTATTTCGTGTTAAATACCAGCCACCTAAAAATAGAACAATGACATTTAGCTACCAAGAACTTCAATGAATCTGTCTTGATGATGGTTTAAATATGTTGTTCAAGATTTGCCTTTTTTTCTGTAGTTCATTTGAATCATCTTTTCCTTTTTTCCCCCTTCCTTTCCTCTGGATTTTCTATTCATCTCTTTTCACTGTATCTTTCTTTTGCTTTTCAAATCCACTGTTTGTTGATTTCTCTCTTTTAACTCTTCCCCAAGGGTAGCAAGCCAGGTACAAGTCTCAGTACACCAGTCATCAAGACTTCTGTGGCTTTTTATTTATTTATTTTTAAAGTAATTCTCAGAAATGAATTCTCATAGCTCATACTTCTTATCTTAGACATGGTTCCCTCAGGAGCGTGTCACTAACGTAATCTCTTCCAAATTCTCCGTCAAAATATCAACATAAATTTATTTGTGTCCCCCTTGGTGTTCATTAGCTCTTGTAATGCTCACCCAATGTCATTTCATACCTCGTCTTACTAGACTTGGCTGCATAAGCACAGATCATGTTGACCTTACCAGTTCCAGTTAAAATTCAAATACTACCCTGTTGTGCTTACCACAGCAATATTTTTTTTCTGTGTTCGTCTGTTTCGAGGAGATGGAAGAAAGTTGCAGTTGGTTGACTTTGTTCACTTTGCTCTCTCCCTGATGAAAATTAAATTACTAATGGGGTGCCAGTGCCACCACTGATCACAATGTTTAGCAGGATTTGTATCCAGTAAAATTGTCTGGGTGCTTTTGAACGGAGTCATATATCAGACAAACTACGTTTTTTTATATGAATGTTAAAGCTAAAATGATCATCAAAGTCTTGGTAACCTGAGAGTTTTGCAGTATATGTATCCTAACCAGAGGCCGTGGCAAATTCCGTTCAGTCTTGGTGAATGTACTGCAGTGCTACTGGGAGCAGAATTAAACCTTGTCATGGTTCTCATTTCAGTTGGAAGTGCAATAAATTTTGTGCAACTGAGACTTCACAAAGATTATGTTTTCTGGGAGACAGCATAAACAAAGCAGATTTTCAAATACACAGATCTGTTCGAGCTTTGTCAAGTCTTTTTGAACAATCAGTTCTCATTTATGGGATTGTACTAGAAGCCATCTAGATGTATTTATATTTCAAAAAGACAATTCCCGTCTTGGGCTTGACTCTATTTTACAAAACCATAGAATATTTTGGATAGGCAGACGTGTCTAAAAGTCATCATCTCACTCTCTCACTCCCAAAGGGTTTAGCTCATTACTCATGTTCCTTAGAGCTGTGCAGATTGCCCTGGTCTTCAGCATTGTGACTTTCGGGCCACGCACCAGTTGCCTCTCTTCAAGGATATCAACAGTATTGCAAGTGGATCAGAAAGAAATGATCTTCCACTGTGAAATATTTGCCTCTCAAAATAAAAATAACTGAACCCAGTGCTGGGAGTGCATAGGCACCGGTTGAACTTCGCTGAGTATTCTGCAGGAATTAAGTGGTTATGTGCGTGTGGACTTGATTCTGCTGCATTAAAATCAAGGGCTGTTTTTTTTTTTTCTTCTCTCTTCTGTGAGCTGAATAGAATCAGCATCAAGTGTTAAGTCAAGTTAAACAGACATTCATATTCATTCAGGAGCAGCACAAAGTATGTATTCAACTTGGTGCCATAATTTTCATGTGATATGTGGTAAGCCTCTTACTTAGCAGGAGCTATTAGATGAAGTTAGGCTCCCAATTACAAGGAGGCCCAATCAGGCTGGCGTTTCCCAGAGCATGTACGACTGTAGGAAGCTGATTAGGACATTTGTAGGACATTAGTGGGAAACGGAGGAGTTGTTCCCTTTTCAGAAAAGAGGGATTTGTTCAAAAAGCTATTTAATTGGCTAGATAATTGATTATCTCAGAAATTATCCTTTCCACAAAAAGCTCTCAGCAGTCAGATAAAAAGCCTGTCCTTTACAGATTTTGGAATAAAAGATGTAAGGACAGATGTCTTCCAGTTTTAATTTCCCAGCTGGAACTCTGCAAGACACATTAGAGTTGTGAGAGAGCATCATACTGTCAGGATGTGTTCAAATTTACATTTTTTTTAAATAGTCAACAACAACTGGCTGCAGCATCTGGCATTACAGTATGTTTTTAGAGTTGTTAATTCCACCAACTTCAGGAATGTTCAGTTACTTCTACAGGCAAGGGCGCAGAGTTTTCTTTAGCTTTTAAAATCTTTTAAATTCAAAAAAGCCATTAAGATATTTCCTCGCTAAAGCAGGAACCGTATTATTATCGATCCTGTGTTTTGGGGACAGTGTGGGAGAAGGATTTGTCGGGGTAGTACTGTCTACATGTGGAAAGAGTCAGCCAAAATTTTCACCTCGGCTCCCCCATCACATGGATGCAGCTACCAGCGAATTGGTCTGCCAGGGTAGTAACTCTTTGCTCATACCTCCTGGGAGTGAAAGTGTTGCTTACAGCATGAATGCAGTTAATTTTTACTAGTTTAGCTGTTCGTGCAGCGTCTTGAGAGGTGTTCCTCAATTGCCATCCCAATGGGCCCTTTTATTCTTGAGGGTCCTGGGCACAAAGATATCTGAGGTGGCTGCGTTACAAGTGTACGTAATGCACAACATAGGGGAATGAAATCTGTCTTGGTGGCCTAGTGCTTGCCAAGCAAAATACTTTTTCTTCTGACCTAATTAGATATTCCCCTTCCCATTTTAATAATCCAGTTATTCTTGCTTGTGTGCAGTGTTACTGTGTTCTCCTTTCTACTGACAGCCATTTTCAGACCCTGCCACCAAATCTATATGTAGTTGCAGGCACAAATTGAAAGGCAGATTTGAAAGGTATGTTGGTTGGTTGGTTGGTTGGTTGGTTGGTTGGGTTTTTTTCGGTTGTCAGAATTAATTTGATCACATATGGAATATGATTATCTTACTGTACATCCAAAATAACTGTATTCAAATGAATAAAACTGTAAATGAAAGTTAAAAGCAGGGGAAAACACTAAGAGTGTTGCTTAAAAAAAGGGAATATTATAAATCTGCAATCAACTTTCAGCTAAACAGTACTTGCTTTTGAATCTATTTACCCAAAATATGTCAACTTGACTGCATTGCTGTTTTAGCATGTTTTATGTGGTTAGCCCTTCTGTGCTAAACAGACTTATTAGTGTTCAATTTATTTCTTAGTCCCTTGAAAGGAACCATGCAAATGTTGGGGCTTCTTATTTTCTTTTGATTTCTTAGTGGAAAATTGTATCCCTATAAGTAAACATGCACTGAATAGCAATAAATCATTATTTCTCAGATGACCAGTATCAGCAGGAGTCTCATATACTTCTCTGCTGGAGTTGACTTCTAAATTTATTAAGTAATTATTGGTGCAGTTTTTCATATGTGAAAAACATTTGTGTCTGTGATTTTGTTAACACTTAAATCATGTTGACCAACACATTACTCTGACCCTGGTGGATGTTATTTTACTGCTGTAAATTTTAAGAAGCTGGTGAAAGGAGGAGCCAGGGATTAACCTCCCTGACTTTAAAAGGATAACCTATAACATAGCTTGAATTTTGCAGGAGTCTGATTCACATTCTTTTAATAACTTTATTAGTGTTTTATCTTGATAAATTTAAGATATTTTATAGCAGTTTTACTATCATAAACTGTTTCTATCATGAAGAAAAATGTTGTCAATTTTAAATCATTTTGACAAAATTAAGTGGTACAGGAGCAAGTTCTTATGCTGAGTACAAATTTTGCTGAAGCTCCAAAAATAAAATTTCACCAAAAATAAAAAAAAATACATAGATGATACTGATCTGCATGAAATATCCTTTGCTGTAGATGTAAGATCACTAGTACCTGTGCATTATTGGAGAGTTTATTTTTCTTTCAGTAGGGTGCAGGTTAGGGAAGCAGTCAAAATTCCTGCTGATGGGCCCTGCCCGGGCTGGTTGGGCTGTGTGGTCAGCGGGAGCATTTGCACAACCAGGGCAGGCTGCGAGAGACAGATCAGCAGGTGCTGCTCGGGGGGCTCATTCTGCAAGGCCCTGGGTATTCAGTCACTTTAAGTGAAGGTAATGGCACCGCCCCATGCAATATTAGGCAAAATAAAAAAAAAAAAAAATTGAACAGTGATTGATTTGAAGAATATAATTGACATTAAAATTCTTTAAAACTTGAAAATAAATCATTAGATGTAGGTTAGATAAATTTATAATACCTTTGCCTGTCAGAACAGTACTATAAATTACTTTTTTTTATGAAAGGGTTAATTGAATTTTTAAACACTGCAGAAATCTATGCATCAGTGAGACATCAATTTGTTAAAGAGGGAGAGAAATCCTTTAATAGCATGTAGCGTAAATAGCTTGCCCCCACAATGAATTTATTGGGCATTGATTGGCTCCCAACTCAGTTTTAATATGGATTAAAATTACAGCTTTATTTCAAGGCACCTGCCAGCTTTTTATTTTTGTTTACTATTGAAGCTCAAGTAATTGGTTCAATTAATTTTAGGGGTTAAATTCAGGAAAAGATAATTGCAGTGAGAAAAGCTAGTCTGTTTATTCTGACTTTGCTTCTTCTATAGGATACTTTGCTGCTCCTTTTTTAACCTATGACTGATGCCTTCCAAACCAAGATAGCAATTCTACCAAGATTTACTTACCCAGCTGTATATCTGGTATTGGTAGAATCAGCAGTCTGTGTGCCACTAACCCACAAAATAGCAAGAAGAAATTTTTGTTTCTTTTTCTAGATTATTTATAAAATCTCCAAATGCACCTTTGTAATGAAATGCTGGGGATAAAGAGAGAAAAGGTGCAGGCACGTGTGTGCATGCACACGTGCATACATGTAATGATACCTGAAGATCACAGAAATAAATTCAGAGGTTTAGTAGCTTTGGTCAGTTTATATCAATCAAAGAAGCTGAAAAATCCTTTGTCATCAGACTTCCTGAATCGGTAAAGGCTGTAACGTAAAGCGATGGGAATGAGTCTCCGCCTCACACTGCATATGCCAAAAGTACAGTTGGTATTTCAGAAATTTTAGACCTTATCTTTAGCTCTTGACTAATAAGAACACTTGACTCAACATAACCATCTTCAGCATCTCTGAATTAATGAGAATTGATCTTCTTAAGAACTGTGATAAACTAGACTGAGCTGAAATTCTGCCAGGTCTGTGCGGCTGGTTAATGCTGCTGGATACGTTGCGCTTGGGTCTTTGCTTCTTCAACAGTTTCCTTCATGCAAAGGCATCCTCGTTTGAAACCGTCTTCTGGCTGTGTGATACCTTATTAAGGACCCAAGAGTCTGCTTATTTTAACTTGGAGATGGATCTGAGCATTTTTTTAAATCAGCTGTAGAAGGCAGTTCATTAAGAAAACCTCATTTTTTTAAAGCGTTAATTGAATACTTCAGAGTATTTTCATTTGATGGTCTGTTAGGTTAATAATGACTTGCAATGAATGCCACTGTTTGTTTCTTGGGAATTCAATGTTCTGTGAAACTCTTTTCTTCAGCAGCTCAGCCTATAGAATACAGTTCTAATATTTGGAAATAATCAAGGCGTTTGATACAGATAGAATACTCTCTTGCTGCCTTTTTTTCAGAAGAGGGAGAGGAGAGCCTCATGACCTAAAATTTGATCTCTGTACCAAAGGATTGACCCTATTGCTCTGCCTTGGTGTTGTAGCCATCTCAGTAGCTGCTTGATTTACCTACATCAACTTAGTAGACTAACTAAAAGCAGATAGGAGTTGGCTAACAGAATTGAGAGCTAAATAGGTATGATGGAAAGGTTTAGACTCTGCTCTGAGGAACAGCGATGTTTTACGTCTCTCAGAGTGACTCTGTGCTCAGCTAAATATCTCTATATCTGGATAGAACAGGACAGATTAGCTTTTCCGGCTATGATTACGGAGAAAGTTTTAAAATTTTAGAAGTTTATACTTCATAGTGTAATTATCCAGGAAACATGAAGAATCTTCAAGTATACTGTAATACATGTATACTTATGCCCACGGTGTGTCAGAGACCTCATGCCATGAGAAACTTTATCTGTTTAATTCTTATTGGATATGATTAACATTAGCGATTCAAATAGTTGTAGCTCATAGAGCTCATATGTGTGTATGATCTTTTTGGTTGCATTTTGCCCAACAGTGTTTATATGACTCCACTTTCCAGTGCAGAGAAACAGCTCTGAATTAAGGGGTAGTACAGTTTCCAGCACCCCACAAGATTCCCAGCACAGAGCCAGCCTTTCCAGGCATGGCCTACCACTACTTCCTCCTTGAACCTCACAATAGTTTTAGTTTTTTAAGTGCTGCCGATGTTTTGTTTGCTTACTTTCTGTGAAGGAGAGAATGGATATTTAGAACTTCCTTTATTTTTACAGGGCTATAAAGGTACGTAACGGCATTTCTTGCATCTCCTTCACATAGAGCCATATTGCAGTTAGTTTCGGAAAAAGGTTGGCAGCTTTTCTTCATACATCTCCAGGAACAGCTGCGGTTTCTTTGCCTGTTGTGTTTTCCTTCTGTGATGGTTTGCAGCAGAATATAGTTATGGAAGATGTTAGTTATGGAAGTTTCCTCTTCTAGGGGTCTAAGCCAAGCAAGTTTGTTTAAGTTTTTGCTCTTCCTTTGTTTTTTTCTTCCTCTGCTGTTCCCCACTCGCTTGTCTGTTCCTCATTGTACTGAGGGAGTAACTACTGGCAAAGCATCAGATTAGTGTGTGTTGTAGGTTGCTTCCCTCACCTCTACTCTCCACATCACAAATATTACGTCTTTTCTCCCCCAGTATGCAGGTCTGTTCCTGAATTTCTAGAATTTCTTTTTATAGCAGTGCCTGACCCTGCTGCATGACCATCCCCATGATTTCCCCATGGCTGGTGATGCTGCTCCAGGCACCCGAGCTGAGCTGTGGGCTAAAGCACATGCCTTTCCTGTGGTGGTTCAGGGCTAGCAAGACCCAGTTCAGATTCTGACGTGGTACCTGTGGCTATCCCAATTTCCTGGGACTGCTACCAATGTGTACATTGCTTTTTCTTCTCGAGTCAGTTTGTACAACTTGGGGCCATGGTGTTGGGGGCTGGTTGGCTGGCTGTGCTCACCAGCTGCATCTCAGGCTTTCCATCGGAGCCAGGCGCAGCGGTGGTGCCTGACACTTGGGACAGTGTCAAGGTTGAAGGGAAGTGGGGTTGCCAATGGCATGGGCAGTCCCTGCTGGAGAGGATATTCTACTCAAAATTTAGTTTCTGATACTACATAATTGGCAAACAGAAAGCAAATTATTTTCTTAATTCTCAGAATAAAAATAATAACATGGTTAAGAATCTGCATCACTCATTAAAACTTCTGCACATGTTGTTTACAGTGTAAGTGCAAAAATGTGCAAACTCCCAAACAAACAGACCTCTAGCACTGAGAAACACCATGAACCCAGTCCTGCCTGTCAAGTGTGTGCCTGCGGGGGTATATTAGTGTGCTGCTGCAACTTAGAAGTCATGCAGAAAAAATATCCTCCCATCTGGATATAAATGAATGTTTTGGCTGCCATTAAGATTCTAAACTTGATGATTTTTGTATACAACAAAGTCCAGGTTGTATTTCAAGTGTAATGATTTTCATCAGGTAAAATTAAACAAGACCACATCAACAAAAAAACAAACAAACAAAAAAATGCTAAAGTTTTTCTCTACCATTGGTTGCAAGCAGGTATTTCAGGCTCATGCTGGAAAGCATGAGTGTAAGGCATTTCTGGGAGCAAGCTTGCCAGGTCAGGGAGGTGCTTGAGAGTGTTTTATACTTGTGCTACGTGTGCTTTAGTCTGTGGTCGCTTGTGGAGTGTGAATTGTTCCTTCTTGGAGAAGCTTCCCTAGAACGGAAGCCTGAGGGATGTCTCTGCAAACTCATTTAGCAGATCCCTGTCCAATGTCTTTACTCCAGAGCAGCTTCCACCTTTATTGCAGAGGATGAGCATCCTTGAAAGTCTAGACCATGGACCATGATCCATCATCTGGACCAGCTGCCCTGCCCAGGGGTGAGCTCTGCCCTGTTCTCTCCTGCCTTTCCAATACAGCAGAGCACACGATTGCCCATTTCACCTGGCACAGTGACAAGGACAGGGGTGGAGGCCTTGGGAAACTGCAAAAACAACCTGCTTTTAGTTGCCTTATTCCAGAAACTTGCAGTCATGTGGTTGTATGGTTATATAATGGCTGGTAGAGGTTTTCTACTTAGCTTAGTGTTCATTTTTTTTTCTCTTCAGGTCTTTCAACATCTGTAATTTTTATCCTAGTAATTCAATTAGTTAACTAGTATGTATTTCTTAAAATACCGTTTTACATACTAGAATGTTCCTCTATAACAACATTTAAAATACCTTTTCTTTTGAAGGGGTGGGGGAGAGTTGTTTACTTAATTATCTTCAGGCTGAGGTTGTGTTCAAGTAACCTGAAAAGTCTCCCAGTATTTAGAATTTCATATGGTCTAGTGAGCTGTTTTCAGCTCTTAGTACTCTTAGTAAGATACATTCTGCCTTTGATTTACCTTCTCTATTATGATATTGACTGCTGTAGTCTAATATATATTTAATTAGTAGGGATGTGATTGCAACTAATTTTGTAGAGCTTTTAAGGGACAATAAATTCTAGCTACTGAGGTTATAGTTTATGTTCCTGTAATTATTCCACTTTTTTTTTTTTTTCTTAAAATAACTTGGGCTGTATCCTCTGATGCAGATTCCTCTTCAGGAATGCATTGCAAGATTATTCTGTATTGCTATTATATTGTTATCTAATTTATAAACTAATTGCTAATTGTAAAATTGCCTTTTCTATTGATATTAAAGCTGTCGTATAGTTCCTAAAACTCTGCATAGCTTAGTTGACTCCTGAGTCCTGAAACATGCAGCCTTCTGTTGTGGGGAAGGAGAAGAAAGGCACAGAGGTACTCAGAAAGACTGGACTTTGGGGTTGGTGCTGGGATGCTGCCTGCAACAAGGAGACCACTCAGTTGCAATGATAGTTTAAATGACAGTGGCTGAATGTGAACTATGCTATTAAAAACTAGTGCTCTGGGCAGATGGGCTAAGGCTTGCAGTAAATGGCGTAGGGACAGTTGTTACTTACCAAAAGGTGCTCCCCAAGCAGGCGTATAGATAGAGGTTATCTTGGTGTAGACAGCGTTTCCTCAGGGATTGCAGTGTATGGGTGCTGAGCCATTTTCTGGTACGTGATGCTCACAAATGGCCAAGTGCACAGAGGACTATCAAGAATGCTTTTATGGGCATCTGGATGTCCAGATGCCTTGCTCCATATTTTTTTTTAGATTTATATTGAAGTTTAGAGTTAGTAATTGAGATATTTTTGCAATAATGTGGGATGTGTGTAGATTGCAGGTTCCCACTGTGTTACCTTTTAGAGCTGTGGTGATAAATGACCCTGCGTGTGCAGGGCGATTGGACTAGATGATCTCCAAAGGTCCCTTCCAACCTTAATGATTCTATGATTAATGTAGTTTGAGTCTTTTTGTCTTAAATCCCTAATGAAGGACACCCATAAGAATGGATTCCTGGGAGAGTGGTGTACTCAACCTGCTAGCAAGAAAGAGTTTCCAAATGGAGAATCCCGGAGCTTTGTGACTTAGCGTGACTAATGCTTTTTCACTTACGGGACGAGAGGAGGGCTGCACTGAGCAGAGCGGCTGCTCGTGGCACATCTACTAGGTCAGTTATTGCCAAGTATGGCAGAGAAAATAAAAGGAAAAGAAACAGTAGTTTAGAAATTTCTTTTCCAGTCTCTGCTTATCAGTATGAAACATCTGCTTCAGCTGCACTGGCTCCCACTGACAGTCCATGTTAGTGATCCAGGAGAATTGCTGCTTGCATGGAGCGCAGCCGCGCTGCGCCTCCCCGGGCTGCGCTGCAACGAGCGCTTGTTGTACGCGCAGGACGTGGGGTTTGTTGCAGGTTAAAATGGAAATGGTTCCAGTGCGCTCGGGTGAGCATCACGTATGGAAATTAGCACTGGCACAATTAATTTTTGTTTCTCATAGTCTTAATGTTGCTAAGCTACAGAAAGAAATGGATCAAGCTGAGGAAATCCGCAAGTTGCTGACTGTTTGCACTGGCTCTGTTAAAATGTACAGTAATTGTATGCTATAGCTTAGCTTTTATTTAATGTAAATAGAATGGGTACTTTTTTTAAAACCATCCATCTTAGTTTTAAAATACTGTAGTCGTTACTTCATATGTAAATACTTGCAGCTATAAATAGCAAAACAAATGTGCTTAGATCAGCTTTTTCGCCTAAGGACGTTTGATTAGATAGGATGAAGTTTTGTATAGCGTGAAAGAACAGTGAAGAGCTGCAGTTACTGCCATTTATATCTAAACAAACTAACTTCACAGGCAAACACCACTAAAGCGGTAACCCGCAAGAAATGGTAACACGATTGCTTCTGAAGCTGTAGTGCTTAACTTACTCCCCTCTATGAATTCCCAAGGTGGACGTGGATTATTAGAGCTTGAAATATAAAAGTTAAGTGCTTATGGTTTCATAGGCTGATCCAACGGCTAACAGTGATCAGAAAAGGAAAGATGAGAACTTGACCTCGAAATGAATAGCAGTGATCTATGAATTGTCCTTTTACTACATATCTTCTTCCCACAATATAGCTTGATTCTTCAGTCAAACTACACAGATAGGAAACGTTGATTGTGTGGAGGTATTTTGTTTTGCTTTTGTTTGTTTTTGTTATTTTGTTATTGTTGCATTTCTCATAGGTTCAGTTTATTTGGATGATGAAATAATTCCCTCTCTGATACTACTTTATAAAAATATATACATATTTATATGGACAGATATGGCAATTTTTGTTGGATTATCCTTTTGTTATTAATGGCTTATGAAGAAAACTACCAAATCTGACCATCAACAGTAAAGCTGCTTGTTGATGGTAAAACAAATATCAATGCTTAATCTTTAAAGGTAGTAGTAAATGCATCATTTATTATTAAATCTCTAAAAAAATACAAGATTGATCATGAAAATACTAAATTCTTATGAACCCACTTGCCCTCAGATTAAAATCTAGAGCTTTATTGCACTGCAGAAACCTATAACAAGTGCTTCAGCTTACTTGGGAACATATTACTTTACAGCACAGTAATGGGCCTTTTGAACAGCAATTAACTTTCCCCTTGCATTTCCTAAATGGGAGTTAAATTCTGTAACAGTTGAGGCTAGTAAGTTTGATGAAGTAGGTATGATTGTGGTAAATTCCATCAAGGTATCATTACCAGACTTCAATATTATATGTTGTGTAGAATATATGGTTTCTATTTCAGGGCAGATTAGAGGAGATACTTAGATGGTATCTCCTTCAGAAATAATTAAAATTATTCTTAATGTTAAAGTCAGATATTAATTACTGCTAGGCAAGGTGCTTCATCCTAAAATGGATGTTCTTAGCAGTGAAAAGATATTACTGGACAAATAAGGGTGTGCTGTAAACAGAGTGCTTGCCATGTTCTATATTCGTATCATATTATGCATCAATTATTTAAAGTTGTTTTATTTTTAAGTCTATGAATATAATATCTTCACAGATGATTTATTTTATTGACATCTAGACATACCCTTCAGTATCATACGGGAGCTGGACTCAGAAATCAATTTCTGGCTCTTACATTAGACATTATTAATTTCTTGTTCGCTGCAAGGAATAAGAACCTGTATGTGCTAACAAATACATAGGTGAAGAAATTTTGACCTTAAGGATGCAAAAAATCAGTACATGGTTAGCACATGAGACGACTCACTTGGAGCCAGTAATGAACTCACTACACACACGGCATGGTTTCAATTACAGCTTTATCTGCCTAGACGGCATGGTGCCAGCAACAAAAGATTGAAACAATTTAAATGATTCTCCTCTTCGTGGTTCAGATATTTGAGCCTCTGCTTTCTGCTCCCTTAATAATGTTCATTTTAGCTGTGCAGAGCTGAGACTTGGGAATAGGAATTCAGTGTTGGGCCTTGTAGAATATCATCCTGAGAAAGGATGCTCTAGGATGATGTAAGAACATGTTACTGATTTGATATGTGATAGCTGCTGCCTGCAAGTTTCATGTGCTCAAGGTCAAGAATCATTTCTGGAAATTGTCTAATCTGTCTCAGCCAAAATTAGGAAAGTTCTGCTAAGAGCTAGTTAGCTGAAGTCAGGTTGGCATCACCTCCTCACGTGATTACTTGGTGTTTTAATCACACAGACCTTCAGCCACGCCGCTGCTTCACCTCCTATCTGTGGTGGTGTGAGGGAGGCCAGCGCTTGCCAGACATGGCAGTCCCTACGGGGGACTGTGCTCCCCTCCTGGGGACGTTTTGCTGCCCAGTGTCCCTGTGAGGACTCGAGAGCGTTGCCACGTGTAGAGCGACGTCCCCACTGCGGCTGCTTGCTGCCTGCGCGGTACTTGAGCCTCCACAGGTTACCTCAGCGGTGACTTACAAGGCAGCCGGGGAGGGTAACGTGTTTGCAGGCACTTTGCTGTTAGCATCCGTTTTCTTCCAAGTTTAGGCAGCACCTTTCTGTGCTGGTGTAAAGGGACACACTGCACTTGCACAGCAGCACATTGTTTGGCTTGGCCGCTCGCTTTATGTGAGAGCCTGTGCAGAGCCGTCTGTCCTGGGAGCTGCAGCGAGAGGGACGTCGCAGTGCCCAGGCATGGGCCCTGCCCGCAGACTTGGTCCTGCCTCTTCCCCATAGAGCCCATGTCCAGGGCTTGGAAAGGGAATGGGTCAGTTGTATTTCATGAAACTTGCTTTGTCTGTAGCCTAGTTGCTTCTTTTTAATTGCCATTCTTATAAAGGATCCCATCTCAGGTTATTTATTTTCTAGGAGTGAGACTGCATAGGGAAATTTTTCACAGAAACAGTGGGAATGAGGAGGAGACAAAGGGGTTCCATATCTCATGCTCTGGGTGTCCTAGGACATTCCAAACAAGAGCAGGATTGGAGAAATTCCCATTTCTAGTCTGCATTTCCTTTTCTGCCTCTTTTCCATCACTTTTCAAGCCATTAAGCTTTTAGAAGCTTCCTTACTGTTATTTAGATTTAGTCTTTAGACACCGATGGTTGTGTGCTTATTAGCTTTTGCGGTCTGCTAGAAATCTGTGGTTTCCTGGAGTTCCCCAAGCCACAGTCAAGACACTTGCTATTAACACTGTTAGTACTGCCTTGTCCTCTCACCCTGAGAAGTTTGTCTGTTGTGTCAAAACCATCTAGCAAGCAGCATTTGGCATTTCTAGGGAAGTAAGACTGAATGTAACATGGAACCTGAATTTCTTCCTTCTTGTTTTTGTCTGATAAGTAATTGTTACAATAATTTTTTTGTAGTTTGTTGCCTTCATAACTATCAGATCATAACTTAACTTTTCTGCAAATGGCATGCATAGTTTTTAAGTGCTGTAACTCGGGTTTTATATAAATTTTCATATCATGATATATGGGATCAGGATGAGAGCTCTATTTTATCCTTGTTAATTTAGTTCAGATCCAACTGATTTAGTTGGTTTATTAATCATAAAAATCATTTAACTGTGTCATTCTTTTCTTTCTGGAAAATAGTTTTGACTTCTGGAAAAGATCGAGAAGGAAAACTCAGGTGACCTGATTGGGAAGCTCTTATGGAGTCAGAATTGCTTTTGGACTTAAGACTGAAAAGTCTATATCTAGCTTATGTCTATACTTTCTAAAATGACCTTCCTGTCACTGTATTTATCACAGTTGGACAAAAACAAAGTTCTGGGTAAAATATGTAATTCTCAACTTATCCTTAACTTCAGAAAAAGAATGACACTTAAACTTTCTAAAGAAACTAAAGCATCAGTTTAAGTTCAACTGGAAATTTCAAATTAAGATAAATTGGCTTCATCTCTGCTTCCTAAAACAAAGGAAGAGAAAATAAGAGAAACAAGTCTTTGTTCTGTGTGAAAGAGAATACTTAATCACACATCAGCAGAGAATTAAAAAACATAGCAATAGATGAAAGTATTCTTTTTTCTTCTCTGGACAAATTAATTGCCAGTAATGGAAAAACTACAAAGTCCTGTTTAAAAATAAAAATACATATATCTTAAGTGTAATAAACAGGAGCTAATGCAGTTAAACTGAAGCTCCAAAAAAAAAAAAAATCAACTAGCATTTGGTTGTGGGTTTCATCACCTTGAAATACAGATCAAACAGAAATTTGCAAGATAATTCTACATGCACACTTTCCCCAGACACATGCGGAGGAAAAGCTTCTGTATAAATGTCAAGAGAAATGCTCTCTACTTCACTGCATTTCATCCCTGGAACCTCGCCAAGCTTGGACATCTTAAACCGCCGTACAATATCCTCTGTAATGTCCCTGATAATATTATTTGTTAGAATCCTTTTGTAAAATAGGTAGGAGTAATATTCAGTATTTGCTAGAAAATAGAATTTGTTTATCACTATGTAAGTTAACGATGATAGAAGGGGACAAGGGGGAGAAGTTACCACCTGCTGGGTGAGCAGGATGCGAGATAATTATTCCCTTATCCACTTAGTCTGACCTACAGGAGAGATGTATGTTACAGAACTGATGTGTGTGTCTCCTGCAACTAAGAGTCTCTGAGAAATTGCAGCATTTGCTGTGTATTCATATGCTTCTACCTTTTTGTGGTGACAGACTGACTTGAAGCATGATACACAAGGAATAATCACAGTAATTCTTCAGTGCAGATGTACTCACTGAAATCTAACTTCAAAAAATATATATATCAATGCTGATTTCCAGCATTGCCAAAACAAACAAAGCAAACAAATGTTCTCAGAAAATGCAGGGCCATGGACAAAGCATGGAAGGTCCTCCAGGAACAAATATCCTTCAAAATTTCTGATGAACATGTTGCTGCTATGTGCTGCATGCATCCTCCTTCTTGAGAGTAATGCGAGAGGAGGCATAGCTCGAGCACGTGCGCACGCAGAAGTGCTACGTGAGTCTATAAAGATCCAAGGGAGATCTGTTACCAGCCAGCACAAACAGGGGGTTGATCTGCAATTTATGGAGATGAAAATTGGAGTTGAGGAGCAGAGTTCTGAAAAAGTTCTGAAATTTGTCCTTATTTCTATATGTTATTGGTTATCCTGAGAGTTAGTTTTGTGCCACATTGGTCTTCTGGTTCTACTTGGATCTATATCCATTCTTCTCTATAGAAGAATGAATATTCAATATAAATTGGCTTTGTAATGTCTAAGGTTTATGTAATAAAGATTTTTTTCCTAAAACACAATAAATAGATAAGTTTAAGTATTAACTATCTCTGGCCTTCTTCGTAGGTTAAATGCTTTTCTCTAACATGCTACTGGTATATTTAGCAGCATAGTGACATACACCAGTCATACTAACATAAAATATACTAACAGTATATGAGACCATAATAGGTCAGAATAGATTAGATTTAACCACCTGTCTAGAATGGACCTTGGTATCTTTTCTGCAATATGGATGAGTAACAGGGATTCAGTTTGACTCTCTTTAGTCTGTTTTAATTGACTGAGCAATACCCATTGGCTTTCCAAGTGGACATTTGTGTTCTTCTGTCAATATTGTTCATGGGAAATCAAGATTTTATTGTATGTTCTGGTTTCAAATATATTTTAAAGCAGCAATTGGGATGGTTTTGACTTCCACTAGTGAGGACTAGTAGCAGTTCTCCCCAAAAAAATGCTTTATGGTGATATCTTCAGAAACCTTGGAGCAACTGAAGAACATGAGTTCCAGGGAAAACAAAGAAAAACATCCATTTCTGAACACATTTAGGCTACTAAAAATCATAATTCTAGATCTTTATCAGCTTAATATGTCATTCCTACCTAACTTATGCAGCACTGAGCTAAAACATTTTTAATGTTGAGAATTAAAAAAAAAACCTTAAAACTAGTAACTATTCAGATAGCAAAGAAGATAAAGGGTATTTTAAACCTTACATGTTCATGTTATTTGAAAATTTTATTCTTTCCGTTCTTCTTGTTTTCATCGCTGAAAGGTTCTTCTTAAGTACTAGTGCTCTTTTCATATGTACACTTGATACTTGTGTACCTGATTTTTTTTTTTTTTTAAACGGAGGAAGGGCAAGGTCAGCTACGTGTGATCTGTGCGGGAGCAGTATGGCAGATAGGCCACTTGGGTATGTATCTCATAAGCCATCCTGCCACGTTGTAGGAGTTGAACATAGCATGGGGAAGGGCCTATTATATGGTCTCTTATGTGATCGTATAATACAGAAACTAGTCTTTGGTGTTCTGCAAACTTCTGCCTTTTTCTTGCTTTATTAAATGGGTATATACTTGTATCATGCTGAGTCTCTACCAGGAATGGATATTTAGAGGTACAAGAACCAGTGATTTATCTGATACCTTAAGGAGAAAATGAGTATCAGAAATACACAAGCAAGAACCAGCTCTTTCCAAGGCATGTAGCCTTTTTTTGTTACCAGCCACTGTAGCAATTAGTGTGAATCAGTGACAATGCAGTGCGTGATTCACCTGGCAGCGTGAAGCTGTGCCTTCAGTCACGCTTGGTTTAAGGCAAAAGGCAAAGCCTGAAGAAATCTTAAAGCATGTGCTCATGTAACAAGGTTGGTACCTAGAGCCGGAGCGAGGCCAGTGAGCGCGTGCTCGCTTGGCTTAGGGCAGCAGGCTGGAGCACGTGAGGTAAAAAGAGAGGCTGAGAGCTGGGTTTGATCTCCCTTAGTGGGAGGCCTCATTTCTGTCGACTGCTGCTGGTGGCAAAGTGTGGGAGCTGGAGACAGACTCAGTGGCGCGCAGCACGGGGCAGGAGGCGAGGGATGCCAGCTGCAAGACACGAAGTTTCAATTCAACAAAAGGCAGGGTGGGGAGCAGCCAAATACCAGAACAGTTTGTCCATGTCCAGGGAGGTGTTTTTATCCATCCTTGGAGATGCGCAAAACTCAAATGGAGGGAACGTGAGGTGCCTGCTCTAGCTGGACATGCTCTGAGCAGCACGTTGGATTGGCAGACCTCGGATCCTAGCGGAGTGCACTGCTCCCCAAGCCATCCTCTGTGTCCTTAGTTTGGGCCAGCGCTGTGACAGAACAAACAGTGTATTTTGTGATTGGGTTTTGTGGTGTGTGTTTTTTTCTTTTTATGCTGGACATTCTGAAATGACGCTTCAAACTGTAGCAGAAGCGTGTGTACCTACCCAGGGCAAACTGAAGGATTTGATGCGTAAAAAAAAGTACATCTTAGTTGCAGCTTGCTTGTCAAAGAGGAATTCTTTGGACAGAGTATTCATTCACTGTTTAGGTATGTCCTTTTTGTCTGGCTTGGTACACTAACATCTTTTTTCCCTTTTATTGTGAATCCAAGTTCAACTGGGATATAAACTGTGATAAAGATTGCAATGAATTTAATGATCTGTGTCATTCCCAGGGGACACAGGGAGTCACAATGTCATGTTAATCTATGCGTTAGATCATCTTGCTATTTCGTTATCACGTAGCTATTAGCAACTTGCTGGTATTCGGTGTTGCTTTTATATAAAGGCTTATATGTAGCTGCGGTAACAGAAAGATGGGCACAAGTTGGAAGATAATTCTGCAGAGTTTTTGTTGTTGTTCTTTGTTTTAGAAGAAACATTTGAGGTGTTTGTTTATAGATTAAGAAAGATTTGTTGTGATTTACATGCAGGGGCTATACTTGTTGGAGGCAATAATGCTGCAGTCTCTTATTGTAGGAAAAGTGACTCTAGCCAAACACTTCTTTTGATAAAGAAGGGATTCCCCTTAAATGAAGAATAAAAAAGCTAACATTTGTTGAAATATAATGATTCATTTGTATCACCAATTTCCTTAATAGTCTTTTTTTTTTCTGAGATCACCAAGTGATTAATAGTTTAATCCAGCCTACATTTATATTACATTCGAATTCTGCATTATATATTCCCCTGTGTCACAAAGCTAAAAGTTCAAATTGGACTAATTTTTATTATCAAGTTGGAAAGGGAGAAGCCCTAAATTATTCACCTCCACAGAGGAGACTGCATTTATACATCTATTCTGAGGAAAATCAAGAAAGGTCTAACATATCTTAATTTCTGCATAAAAGAGTTTTCAGGAAGCTTCAGGCCGATAGCTGTTTCAGATCAAGACTAGAATACCTTTTATAATTCATATTGTCTCTCTGGTATTCACAAGAGGGTCATTTTTTTCAAGGAAATCCTGAAATATACCTTACTCTGCTTTTGCCTGAAATGTGCAAAATTAATTATGTTAGTTAACAGAAAGGGCATGGATGTGTGTGTGAGCAGGTCTGGGATCATGATGTGATCCTCTGAACTGGCTTGCCTTATGATTCTCGTGCATAGTGATGACCTTATGGCTTTTTCTATTTTTTTTATGGTTTGTTGGGTTTTTTGTTTGTTTGTTTTATTTTTTTTTTGTATGGTTGGGGTTTTTTTAGATTTAAAACTGTTTGCCCTGAATGTAATAAAGTGGTGAGCCTTATTTTGGGAGATTTTAAGTCATTTAAAGCTTAGCTAATATGTAAATAAAAAAGAAGCAATGAATTTATATATGTGAGTCATATACTTTGTATATTAAAATTTGTTGCATGCAGACTTGAATTTGTCTTCATAGTGTCTATTAATACCAGAATGTCAAGGACTTGAGGAAAATGAATGTAATGTAAGATGATTATTTTGGCACAAAAACATGTTGTTTATTCTTCTTCTTAACGTACCGGTCCAGCCATGGCAGCGGTGCTGTTCAAGAGAATCTGGTAACCTCCTGGTTGTTGCAGTTGTACTGTCAGAGCATCATCAGCTTTTAGTGTTTCTTGCTATATAGGCTATAATGAACAGCATGAAAATCTATAGCATTTTTGAGGCAGATGATAATAGTTTTATATAGATCATACATGTACAAATAATTATAGTATGTTCAATAGTCAATACAGGCACAGTTAACTACTAAAAAACCTTGTAGGAAATATAAACCTAAAATACCTCATTAAGAACCCAAGTTATTGTCTGAGTCGGTGTTTTTTCCTCTGTATTTGCAAGGCAAGTGTCGTTCTGCTCTGTCCAAGGTGGCCCTTCAGATTCCACCTGCACTGTAGGGTATCCAGTCCTGCCGACATGACTGAGCCTCTGCGGCACTTTAGACGCCAACACAGACATCACAGCACAGCCTTGAGTTAGAGCGTTTTGCAGGTAGAATTGGACCATATCCCCTAACATGGCACGTCAGCAATGTCACGTCATTCTGGCAGCTTCTGTGACAGGGATTTTTCCCAGTACAGCTGTGTTAGCCTGGTGGCCCCATGCTCCCCATACCTCTGTATCTGGACCAGATGAGGCTGCAGTGACTGAACTCTGAGCAATGAAGTCGAGTAACCATTACATTTCGGCAAGCCTGCCTTGCCATGTTTGTCTTTTTTTAATAACAGTACAAAACATGATTTAAATGCTTGGCATTTGTGAAGATGTAGGCATGCATTTTTTCCCCCCACATACAGCTATTTTCTCATCAAGTACTATCAATGTGTTTAAATTGCTGTTCATGTTGGTATTGAATTGGAGTTTAAGGTCATTCATAAGAATGAGACCAGCTAAGTCAAATTCTGAGCGGAGATTTCTTTTTTTTTTTTAAAGATGCTGAATAATTCTGCTGATTTTAATGCTGAAAAGTGAGACAAAAATCGGTCAGTTTATCTTAGATTACATGTAACTTTTGTAGAATTGTCCAAAGTCATATAAAGAAGATATTTATCAGAATAAGCTCTTAAATTAAGAAAAAAAAAACCTAACCCAAACCTAATTTTTCTAAGATAAGGTGAGCTATGAGTTTATTCTTATACACACAATATTTTAAACACCTGCCTATTCAGCTGTATGTGACTCACTTAACTGTTCTGTCCCAGCTTTGTATATAGAGAATGACATGTTCCATGACATCTGGGTTAAGGTGAAGCTATTGTATCCATCAGTTAACCTCTTTTTGTCAGCCTAGTAGACTGATAGTTTTATGTGTATGGTAGAGTCATTAAGGCATTCTCTGTCCTCTGGCAAAATGAAAAGTTAAGTTTCCCATTCAGTATGAAGACATTCTTTTTGCTGTAAATGTGCATTACAGTGCTTCTAATTTATAAGCCATATCCCAGTCTATCAAAAGAAAAAGCCAATGTGTGAAGTGTATTTCCTCCCTTTCTCGCAAGTACTTTATTTTTTGCATTTTGTTACAAAGTACAGCCATAACTACTTAGTAGGTATTGTCATGCAAAAGTCATTAAGTGATGATTTTCATGAGAAAATTAAGTGCTGTAAAAGAAATGCCTTAAGTACATTGTAAGGCATTAAATAAATAGATATGTATCATCATATGTAGAAATACATGAGTGCTAGTGTTATTTCTTTGTAGCTTGAATATTAATGGCCTTTAAAATATGTTCTCCAGTAGCTTGTGGCAACTTGTAGGTTGTTTGATTTAAGGTAATTATGTTTCATCACAGATTTATGCTCCATTCAGAGATTTAAATGTGATTGCACTCTGTTATAGGAGTGATTACAGATTTTGCAAGGAGAAGAGTTTTTAAAGGTGTCTGTGTGTTCAAAGTTAAATTTTGGAATTAATAGGAGCAACAGAGATACAGCATCTGGGTCAGAGAAGGACTTCAACAGAACTGCTGTTTGAAACCTTTCATTCTTGACCTCCAGGACTGCAATAAACTTTTAAATAATTTTCAAGGGCACTTCAGGTATTCTGTCAATTAAACTGCCATGCAAGCCCTTTTCCTGTTGGCCTGTAGCCATTGTTTAATACAGTCATTAAAATTTAGTTTTAGGAGCTATCATATGCAAAGTTTTTCACAAAATGACTTTCTGTCACAAAAGCAAAAATAAAAGGGAGATAAAATATTTATTTTTTAAAATGAGCTAATTCAGTTGTTTGGAGCAGCTCTAACCAAGAATGTACATCTTGGTTACACTGCACGTTGTAGATTTTAGTATTTAAGTCACACAGGTCAAATGTGATGAAAGTGTGCAATGAGCTTAAAATATGTGATATCTAAAAATAAATTAATAAAAAGCATAGAGTTAATTCTTTTGCCATTCTGGAAATCCCCCTACAGGGCGTGCAGTACAGTAGACACAGTTTAAGGTAGGCATGCTGAATACTCTGTTGTTTTGAAATACATTTAATATAAAAGTACAGCATTCTGAGGAAACCAGTTTTCTGCCTTCTGTAATAAATCCCTGAAAGTGACCTGTCCAAGTAGAAAAGGCTCTAAGGAAGCGCTGTCTCCCTGGGTGTGTTGTGGGAATGGTTATTACTGAAGAGGAGGAGGAGGACTTGAGTTTTAACTTGTGACTGTCGTGACCTCTTTAGTCTATTTTTTTTTCTTCTGAATTGAGGATGTCTGTAACAGCAGTGACCTCTGCTAACCTCCCAGGAATAATGGGAGCCATACGGCATTTGTGTGGAAATTTGTTTAGTGTCCTTCAGTATTATGAATCCGCTGTAAATATTTTTATTGTGTATAGCCAAAGGGCTTCAGGCACCATTTGTAATGGAGCTGACATGTTGGTTCCACTCATGAATCTGTAGTAGTTGTCTACAGTATTGTAACTAAATTTTGATTTCCCCTCTATCCATTGAAATCTCTTCATCTTCAGATCCAACAATGATGACACTATCCAGACAAATAGAAGGGAACATTTAATAGCTTGCCAGTCATGTCACCTGTGTTCCTCGTTCAGCAGAAATTGAGTTTTAATGTGGTTTTGTATTGCTTGGCCACAGCTCAGTCCATAAATAAAGATCAGTGGACTGTTGCTGGGAAGAGAGTGAACAGCATCATGTGACATACTCGAGATACATATTTTAGTAGCTCAAGAAAACCCTGGCCTTGACTTGTTTTCAGACTATAGCTGTGATTTCCAGATAAATTCTCCAGCATGCCTGATGACAAGTCTTAGGAGCCTGAACTCTGCCTTAGGCTCATACAGTGAACTCAAAGTTCATGTTTTGATGATGGTCACAGTTTCCAAACATGAAAATTAAAATCAATAAGGTAATTTCTACAGTTCTGAAATAGCTTTAACTGATACCCCATTCATTTGGAAAAGGAAGTTTTATGTCCTGTGTGCTTGTAGATAGTCCTCAGACCCGGAGCCCCATCAGTTATCCCCATAGGTGGACCTAGGTTTGTGTCCCAGCTTTTCTTCCCTGTACCTATATGTACCTTTGTTGTGGAGAGGATATGATTAGAACCTCTATCATTTTATGGTATGTTGTCTTAATGTCTCTGATAGACATTACGTCCTGCAGTATGATTATTCCTCTTGAATTACTTGCTACAATATAGAAAAGCTGCCTAACACTTATGGAGATTTTTTATTTGTTTGCTGCTTCGTGTGTCAATTGATTGATTTTCAAAGAAGTAAAATGTAGAGAGTCACATGGTCCAGTTTTATATATTTATTACTGCAGGTGTTAATATTTTGCTTTGTTTAGTTCACAGTAGTGTGTCTCACAGTGAAGCTGTCTTTCCTTAAGCGATTAGATCCTGCTATGTGCTGCTTATTGCATCTTGAAAAGCGTGATATAAATTCAAGTCAGAGACATTGTACTCCAGTTAAGGGACTGAGAGGATCGTAAAGAAAAATGAGAGGTATAGCAAATGTGTTTCCAATCTCTGTAGTACATATAATAGAAGGTTTTATTCTGAAAGTGTCAGAGAGGATCTCATTAGAGTTCAGACTTTCCTGTTCCTGAAAAAGTTCTAATGTTGGGTACTTGAAAGGAAAAGGTTCACAGAGTTAAGATGTAAGGGCATAGGCGCCCTTCTATTACATGGACCTGTGATCACAGTGGTCTGAAAAGTTCATAAGCTATTTTGAAGGCAGTAGTAATATGTACAATTTGCTTTATTCAGGAGCTCCTTCATGATGCCAGTGCACCTGCAGAGCTCCAGGGGAAGGAATTTTCCTTTCCCTTGTCATCCACTAGGGGCCAAAGTTAGCAGTCTGAAAATAATTGACTGCTTCAGCATTAACTGGTCTTTTTCTTGTTGTTTTCTCTTGTTTCTTTCTTTTTTTTTTAATAAGAAGAATAACCCAGTTGCAAGGGAATCTTAGCCACTGAACTGTTAACAGTTAGCTAAACTCAGGGCCTTTATGTTTGAGTCCCTTTTCTGTTGCTGAACAGGAATTTCACTTTCTCTAGACCTGCATTTTTGAGTTTCCTGTGGTTTTGCTTTACAGGGTGATGATTTAACTAGTACTTATTGTATGTATGGATAGAATTAATAAAAATCTTGTTATATATTTTTAGAAAACCAGGAAAATTTATCAGAAAAAAAAATGTGTTTTTAGAGCCCTTAGTCTTACAGCTGGAATAAAATTAAACAGGAATTACATGAAAGTAAGGAAAACAAGGTACATGTCTTGAAGCAGAGGCTACTCTCTGTTCAAGAAGAGAGAGAGGTAACAGGATAAATTTCAAATATTTTAATTTTTGTATCTATTCCCAGCAGTGCCTCAAAGAGCAAAAGTGTCCCCAGATAGTACTGTATTGAATCCATAAGTCAGCATCTGGTAATGTAATAAATTAATGAATAGGGGGAAGGGAGAATGATGGTAGGGGTTCCTGGTTGAAGTTCGAGAGTGTCACTAACTTTGCAAATCGTGTATTGTGTAGAGAAATTTTCTCTAAAATTTCTCATAGGTTTTCTGTTTTCTTCCCATTGACTTGAGCTACAAGTATCAGGGCTATGGAGGGTTTTGTAAAAGAAGTAAGGTCCCTCTTTTCTATTCTCTACCCTGCTAACTGTGTTCTGAGTTTAACATTTGGAATTAGTTTAGATCATAATACAGCAAAACACTACTGAGCAATCAGATTGTCTCAACCTTTACCTTCAGTTTGGCAGTTCTTCCATTCTAATCTGTAAAATGTCCATTCACTTTCAAGCTGGTATAGTTGTAAATAATCTTTTTCCATTTTTTTTCTAAATTAAAAATAAAAAAAAAAAATACAATTTAGATTATCATTTAAAATCAATATATTTTTAATAATTTAAAATTCCTAATCCAGTGGGATTCAAGGTTATGATTGTTCAGTGCTTCTTAGTCTTAAAATAATAGATGTATCTATTTACTTTTAGACCCCTTAGATCTAATTACAGATTGAATTGTTACAAAAGGATTACTTTACAGTTTTCTGAAATTTCAGAGGTTAGATGATTGTTAGTTGTGTTTTAATTACAATTTCATTCCATAACACTGCTAAACAACAAAAAAAGGAAAGCCTATTGGAGGAAGGATCTAGTATTAGTTGTTTTATGGTCATAGCTACTGAAATAAGTTTTCCTGAATGTGTAAATGATGAAATACAACAAGCTTAATTTGGGCTAGAAGGCAAATAATTGCTACTACTTTTTATACAGCATGAAAGCCAGAGACCTGAGCTCAAGTGAATTCTATGGGTCATTTCTAAAGCACGTAATGATAATGTACTACTCCATATGGCTTGTTTCCTTCATGCGTAAGACATGCTTATTTAGGCTGTCAGCTTGGTAGCCATGCTCAGAGTGTTCTGCATATAATTTGTCTTCGTATGTATCTTCTGTGTTTATGAACACTCCTCTACCCATTTCTGCTACCCCAAATTAGTCTTTTCAGCTATAGAGTTGAGGTATCAGAATATGTCTGTAAACATGCGTTGGTCAGTAAATGTCAAATTCATTTCTATTGGCAATAGTTTCTGTTGATAATCACTGGAATACGGAGAGAATAGCCTGGACTGGAACCAAGATTGACATTTGGACTTAATAATATAATGAGGCTTTAATAAGCCAGTAATAGGCAGCCTCACAAAATAAAATGAGCAAAGATTATAAACACACAAATCAGTTCCCTGGATCTTAAATACATAAATTGTATTAATCTGTATTGATAAAAATTAATTGCTTATTTTATATGGTCCAGATGCAATTATAGATCAAGATAACATTTTTAATAGAGCAACATAGCCCTTCAAATTTCAATCCTTATGAATTTCACCACTAGGATTTTGGGAGACCAAGAAGCAGTTCTGTTTGTTTATTCTGACTCTTTTTCTCCTTCTTCCCCTGCTTATGCTGTTTCCACAGCCTCCATGTTTGGCTGTCTCCATTCTTTGAGCTCTTGTACTGCCTCTGGGATCATTATAATGTGAGTTAGACCTAATTTGAAAGTCACCTGAATGAAAGATTCATCCTAAAGTGACATGAGGGTCATAGTAGTCCTTTAGCAAGTTTTCTTTTTGTATTTAAGTGAAATTAAGTAAACTAAGCTTGAAGAATTGTCCAATTGACATTCCTGTTATGCTTGTAAATCCAAATTAAGATTTAGTGCAGTCCTATCAAAAACTATAATACAAGAATCTTCCCATACACTAAATCAATGCAACAAGGTCTTAAATATGTGAAAATAAGTAAAATGTGTCAAATGTTTCTTGTTATATACTAATTTGTACCTGTAAATCTCTGAAGGTGAGCTGTCTTGTTCAATATTATTAAATATTATTTTGTCATGTTATGCTCTTTAGTGTGAAATATATAGGAGCTCTGTAGTGTGAGCTTTTGCATTGCATTATTAATTTAAACCAAACAAGTCTAAGCGAACAACAAGCAGGTGTCCTGCATGCATTACTGACGATCCTTTCCTCCTCTCTATTGCTCAGATTCAATCTTCTGTGAAGTCACTGTTAACACTTCTTTTCTGATTGTCATAGTATTTCAAGCTTTCTGCCAAAATAGGTGCTAAAAACCTTTTGTAGAACAGAATGTGAAAGAAAAACAACTTGTGGATGTACATTAAAGAAGAAGAAGGAGAAAAAAAGATTGTAGTCTAATGATAAGTCTTTATTGGTCTTGAGAAATCTTTTTTTGTTGTTTCTTTTGTGCAGGCTGACCCCATTAGTGTTTCCTGTGCATAGATATGTGAACTGTACAGGTGGGGTAGGAGTTTTTCTACTAGTGGTTTAGAAAGAAAAAAACACTTAGGAAAAGAACCGCTGGTGAGAGAAGAATGTTTATAAATCCGTTTTCAGAGGCTATTGCTCCTGTTACCTTGCCTACCTGCCCAGCTCGTTTCTGTGACTAGCAACATCTACAGCTGACTGGGAAGCTGGAGGCAAAAGCAGTGCCCACCTGTGGTAAGGAAGATGCATTTTAATGGTGTTGGGAATTCAGAATTCTGAAAATAGTGTCAACTGTGGTCATAAATGCATCTCATACAGTTATTCTTCTGGTTTTGTTTTCTTAAACTCGGCATCATTTCTTTTCATTAACATGTGATAACTGGAATAAGTTTTGTACTGTTGTTCACCGTTCCCGCTTGGCTTGACATTTGCAGAGTTCAGCTGAGGCTCTAAACCTTTTGGAGCTCTGCTCACTCTAATGATGTCCATTCAATAAAGGAGATTTGAGCACAGCTACCATGGTAAATAGTGTGCTTGTACCTAATTACAAAGAAAAAAAATAGCTGCTTTGAGAAGGAATATTTAGCATTTCAGGCAAAAATCCTCAGAAATACAATCTCAGCTAACAGTACTGTTGCTTTGAATGATTCTTTGGAACTTGTCTGTTTTGTGCTACATCCTTCTTTGCCCCTTTAGCCTGTAAGGGGTCCTGATGCAGCAGAACTGCTAATGTGATAGCTTGTTTCTTGTTGCAATTACCTTCTTTCACCGTGTGAGAAAGCAGTGGCAGGAGTGTAGGGTTCACCCCTGCAGAGCTCGGCTACACTGCAGGGCACTGTGCACAGGCTCACGCGGCGTCCCGCACTGGTGGCATGAAGCAGCGCTAACGCTCTGTGTGCTCCAGATGGAAGAGGTGGGAGGAAAGGAAAGGGGGAAAACTCTCCTTAGGGCCTGCGGGAGGAGCAGAGGTAGGCGATCCCTGGGAGAAGTGCTGCGCTCCCACGAAGCTACAATCTGCCCCAGCATCCCATAAGGTGTTCCTGCTTTCTATGGGGTTACAACACTATTATCCCTGGAGGGGCAGGATTTGACGCGGACACTTCTACCGGCTTTTCTCATTAGTGCTTTCTGGCTGTTTAAGTAACTGTTGTCTGCTTGGTTATTCATTAAGTCTTGTTTCCTTCTCATGGGAAGGGAACTGGGGAAGGAGGGGAGGAAGGCCGGAGTGAATCTCGTTAGTGACCCTTGCCTCCTGGGAGAAACCTAAGGATTTGCAGATGCAGGGCTATGAGAGCTGCAGTGCAGGAGCAGCAGCATGAGGACAGGTCAACTGCCCCTGCGAGGCTTCGCTCAAGTGACTAACGAGTGACTTAGAACAGCCACGACAGGCAAAATACTCTAAAGCAAAATATAGTGGTCTCACCCTATCGTTTTTAGTCATTTTAGTTTTATGCTTAAGTTTCCATTGGGTGGAAGAAGGACTGCAATACAGGTATTTTTACTTTACAACTAAATGTTGAAAGAATCTAAATCGTGGAGAATATGCCTGGAGAGAAAATGAGGAAGTAGAAACTCCATCTGTGAGGATTTTCGTGTTTGCCACAACACTCTCCTGGGCCTTTTCGCTTCTGATGCTCTGTTTGTAATCTGGTAACTTTTTGCAAATTATTCAGTTGAAGTAGAAAGGAGCCTGTAGCCAATATTTGTTTACGCAAAGAGCTGATGGTGATCGTGATGCTGACCTTCAGTGGCCTCTGCTAAAGCTGAAATTTTCTGTACACCGAATTTTAAAGACAGTGGGTAATCTACTGAGAGGAGGGAGAGAAAGTGTGAAACTGTGCTCCAAGCGTCTCTTCTATGGAACACCTGTCAGCAGTGGCATTTTCTAGTACCGGCTTCATTGCTATAATAAGAATTAAATACAGTAGAACTGTTACTCTGAGTGGGTGGAAGAAACTTTGCGTTTATGCAAGAAATGCCCCTCCTTGTCCCTGCTGCGGTATTTGCAAAGCTGGTGGAAAAGACTTTGCTTTTGTGCGAGGGCCTTTGTGGCAGTAGCTGCACATGCGCTCGGTCCAACAGTCGCAGAGCTCTCCGCTTTGCATGGCTCTATGGGCACGACACACATTCCAGGAGCCCTCAGAGTCCCAGCAGGACACGATCTCCTCAACCTCTCCAAAGGAATAAAGCACGCGCTTACATGGAGACTTCCATAGGCTTGGTTCAGCATCAGATGCAGACCGAGGGAGCAACGTGTTGAGGAGATTTCTCAAGTCCTCCTCTCCCCGAAGCCATAGATAATTATTCTGAACTATGACTTTTTTTTAGATCTCAAGAAAAATGAGCACGAAAATTCTACCCAGAATTAGAAAAAACAAATAGCTTTTTCCATTTCTGAGACCTGACCCTATTAGTGAAAAACAAATTAATATTGAAAACACTGTGTTTAGTTTTGATCTTCACCATACATTTGCCTGCATTCAGGGTTTTTGCCTCAGAGTGGTTCAGTTTACATCCCAGAGGAAGTTTCATCTTCTGTATAATGATGTGAGCAAATAAACTGGGTCTTTTCTCAGCAGAATCCGTGCCAAGAAAGGACAGTTTAATGAGAAGTCTTTATGAAAAGTAAAAAGCAGGCAGGCTGTACTGCAGATCTAGTAATGTAATTCTCATTGTAGTTCTCAGGTTGTTGAAATGACATAAAATGACTTGTTGAAATGACATCAAACCATTTCATTTTATGAGTGAAGGAGTTGCTCACAGTTAACAGAACGTGCCAGTTTCTAGGGACGGTGTGCTTTGAAGCAGTTGCGAGAGGTTTTCAGAGCATTAGTTTTATTAGACTGTTGTCAAGTGAATAAATCAATCTATAAAATAAACATAAGAGTTTAAGCCCTTGCTCCTAGGGGGTTTCCTGCCTGCCTGAATGCTGCTGTGGACACTAGCGACCATCAAACAGGCTCCTAGCTCCAGTGCAAGTCTTGTGTGTAAAAGAAGCTGCTGGTGTGCCTAGCTCCCCGCTCCAAATAAGCACTGGCCAAGCTTCTTGACAAATGGGTAGCATACAATCAACTTGCGGTTAGATGAAATACCCGGCCATTATAAGGTAAATGGAGGGCTTACACTGACGGCAGTGTAATTAGTCTTTCTTTGCTTTCATTGGGAAGTACATCATTAATATTGTCTTGCTTTCAAAAGTAGTATAGGACATAGATTTGATGATTTGTCTCATGAAAAATGTCTTGATGATACAAGTGATCAGATACAGTAAAACTCTTTATTAAATTTTTTTTTGAACTATTCAGGAATTGCAATAGACTAGTAGTACAAAAACCCAGCAGCAGTGTTGCCTTTATACTGCCACAAGTCACTGGCCTGGAAATGTGCTTCAAGATCTGTGAAGCAATAGGATCAGCTGATTTCTAGCTAAGTGCTTATCGGCCGAGTTGCTGGGAATCAGGATATGCTTGAAACCTGTTTGGTAACGGTGGGGGCTTGACAGCCCCCTGCCGAAGACGGTGGAGTTCAGTGCGGCACCTGGTGCGAGACTCACACCTGTGTAGGAAGAGTTGAACTGCAGTGCTATTTAGTACTGCTAAAAGCTCTCCTCTCGTTCCCGGTGTGTATTAACACACATACTCTGGGTAACGTAGTATTTGTCAGTGTAACGTTAACTAGTTCTACTCACAGATATTGAAGAAAATTCTTTCCTCAAGATGTTATACAATGAGAAAGAGAAGTTTAGTAGCTGTCCACAATGGATATGGTGGCAATTCATTATGAAGTCACACTGGATTTGACCCTTTTCTACATATGAATATACAGAAGAGGGCAAGACCAGGATGTTGCTCTCCTTGGCTTATGCTGTCGGTGGGTTTCAGTTGCTGTTCAGGGAGGCTGTTTACCAAGGAAATGTGTCAGCCGTGCACGTGAGAGCACATTAGAAATAGGGAGAACTACCTATAGTCAATCTCTTGCAGGTAATCTGCAGCACCTTTATATGCTGTGTTGCTAAAATTAAGTTTATGGATAATTTATCACCTACTTGTCTCTTGAATAAATTACACATACAAATGAAGACAGAAAAACTGTAGCAAGTGTTGCTTTTGGCTCTGGCAAATATGCATGTGAGAATCTCTTATCAAATATCTACCAGACAGTTCTGTTTAGCAGTTCATGCTTGCAAGCAGGTGATTCATCCTTGTAGCTATTGTTTTTGCAGTACAAACATTAAATATTCTTTCACTTCTGTGACAACTTAGACATTATCTATTATATTTGACATGTCAAAACACATTTTCTGATTTATCCAGAAAGAAAGAAAACATTGCACAATTTAGTTTCAGTGAGATTATTTATATCTGTTGTTCAAAACTCTGCAGGTAAAGATTATTTTGCTTTCTGATGCTGTCATTTATAACTATCCAAGCTATCTATAATGCAAAGATGTTACATCATCTTGTGCTTGCTTGCTCAGTGTCTTTTTTTTTTTTTTTTTTTCAATTTCTTCAGTTTAAAGAGGTATTTTCAGGATATTTTAATGATTTTTTTTTGGGGGGGAAGGGAGGGATACTACAAATGTCATTGTAATTTGCTTAAATAGAAGTAATGGCCAAGGGACCAAAAGGAATGAGCTTCATAAATTGGCACAATAATAAATGTCCCATCACTTTAGTATTAAATTTCTCGTGGACATTTTGTAGTATTGTACCCATACAGTGGCTAGAATTTTTTGCAACTTGATCTCTGTGGGATTTCCTTCCCTGAGGAGTTCAGGTGTTCTCCCAAGGCTCTGCTCTAGCTCCCTGCTTCAGCACCAGCTTGGTCAGCTGGCCAGGAGCGTCAGAGGCAGGCGCAGCTCTTAGGCCTGTTCTGTCCCTCTGCAGCATAAGGGTGAGAAATGCCAGTCTGCGCTAACAATATTCCCTGCGATTCCGAAGACCCAGTTGGATGCCTTTATCTGTAGGAAACCAAGAAGAGGTATTTTTCTTAAATTTTGGCCACCTTTGGCTAACTCAGTTTCAGCTTTTGCAGTGCTTCCGCAGAGCCGTGGACGGCCGCTGCCGTGGCCCTGCGGTGCAGCTCGGCAGTCCTGCGCAGCGCCGGCCGCGCGCGCAGCCCAAGGGACTGTTATTTAAAAGCTCTCAGCAGAGCTGCTAGAGCCGTTCGCCTATATATTTCCCTCCCACTCACTCATTTAATTCCCAAATGTCAAAAATCATGGGGAGCTTTTAAAAAAACTTAAAGGCTCTGATTCTTACTGTGACAAATACACCAAGTTAATGATTAGTTTCCACAAATAATTATACTGTTAATGGAGCAGAGAAGAAAATCAGCTCATACAACTGGAGAAAATGACCTTAGTTTATAGAAAACTGATGGTCCTGCAGAACCTAGCACCATCTTTTTATTTTTTTAATATTAATAGCATTAAGATATAAGTAATTAATACTTAGCTTTCTAAGCAATTAATTTTCTGTTGTCTATACATAGTGTTTTGCATTTCACTCTTCTTGTGTCTTAAGAAAAGACCAATTTGACTGTGTTCCTTCCTGTGAATTTCCTTGAGCTACGGGAGTCAGTTTATGTTTGGATTTGCAGCATACCAAGGGAATATCATCTAAGCTAATTTCATGTATCAGGCAAGCCAGTATCTTTTAGAAACCCCATAGAATTCAAAGACAACTACTACTAATTGATTTACTACCTAAAAAGGAAAAAATATATACACGCTGGTATCTCTCAACATGTCTTTTGAGATGTCATCTTCTAAAAACAGCACTTACTGTGCTGATTTGCATGTTCATTTTGAAGTTTTTCTTCTTTAAAACAAGTTAACCTGCAGATGATGTATTTCCTTTTCCAAAAAAAAAGGAAAAATTCTTTTATGGAGGTTTTTGCTTAGAAGTGTTTTGCTCTTTTTTTAGGAGCAGTCATAGAAGGCACCTTCCTTTCCCCTGGTCTTATTTTGAGAACTGTTTCTGCTCTTTGCAGCTAGGACATTTCCTAATTTTTCTTAAAGCTCTTTAAGTGGACTGTAAACTTAGCAATTTTTATTATTCAATTTTTGTTATATGAAAAGAGGAACGTTGTCAGGAAATTAATGATTTTGACAGTTTACTGGAATGTCTTCAAAAGTGGAAAATCTTTTTGAGTGTTTCTTTTTTATACAGACTTGATTGTATAGCATAATTCACAAGTACATAGTTAGTACATCATTCTCTTAAAATATATTCTCAAATATGGTGAATGTTGCTAAGACAGACTAAACCTAAATATGTGCCATCTATCAGCATTTTTGCTAGGAGTTCTGTAAAGGTTCATTGATTGACTGGTTAGTAATAGTATACTGTGTCTATTAGATTTTGATTATGGGAACACCAGAAAAAGAAACATAAGTTGTTCATAATGAAAAAGGTTTCATTCACTCTTTGCTAATGATAGAGAGGAGTTTAAAACAAAGCAATTACGTGTCATTTGTATTATTGCCAATATAACTGTTCTGAGGAGGGTTTGACACTTAAGAGCCTCTTCAGCCCATGCAGTCTCATAGAGAGAAGGTAGCTAATGTAGTTATGTGAGAAATGTATTCAGAGTATAAACTCTGCTGAGGTTTGTGACCATCAAGTTTCTTATAAAAGAGTGTTCACTGTGATAAGATTGTGAGCGGCAGTTAGTTAATAATCCATACTGTTTAGTACCAAGAAGCTTTTGAAACTTCTTCACTGTAGTTGTACTTCCCCAAATCGTAGCAATCCATGCTTATTGAAGCACTACTTCATATTTTAATAAGAAATGTAAAACCGGAATGAATTTGACGTGATACTTGGAGTAATACACGCTATACTGAAACCGGGCTATAATTAATATTATTCCTTGTTTTTATTATGCCTGAGCAAGTTCGTGACCTTCTGAATTTTATCTCACCTCTTATCTATGATATATGTAAAGCAATAGGCTGTACTTCACAGTTTCTTTAAAGCCCACGTGATGGGGGAGAAGCAGTGTATGACTGTTGTTGTGAACTGATAACTTCAATATTGATTAAGAATCTATCTATCACTCAATCTAAACCTTGCAGAAGTCAATGGTACTATTCATATCAGAGATTTTTTTCCATGCTGTTTAATCAACATGACACACAAAGTACTCTCAGTTATACTGTGAGACCCATGGTTGCTACCTCCTGTTTTGTCTATGGGTGAAAATCTGTTCCCTCTGCTCCCTGAGGCTCTACGCTGACCTACAGAATGAGGGATCATAATCAAGGAAGAATGAACTTAAAAGTTTTTTGTTTCTGAGTTGTAAAGCATTTTGGAAAAGTAGATGATCCCAAAGGTGCTGTTAAACTTTTGCAAGTCTGTGGAAGGCTGCCATGAGGGCAGGGGCCTCTGTCCCTCAGTGAGAGACCAAGGGAGCTGGGCTCTCTCAGGCCGCCAAGGGGAGCGTGCAGAGAGACCCGGCAGCCCCCTTGCGGAGTCTGGCTCCATCTTCTCACTGCTCAGGCAGGACAACAAGCGGTCATGGCCATAAATTGGAACAGAGCAAGTACTGTTGGATCTAAGGAAAATAAAAACCTGTCTGAAAACAGTACTGCACTCAAACAGGCTGCCCAGAGGAACTGTGCATTTGCTGTCCTTGTAGGCTTTCCTGGCTGGAGACAGCTCTGGGCAGCCTGCTCTCACTTCAGCAGGGGTTCTCCTTTTAATTTTATCTAAGTTACCGTTTAAAAATTAAAATGCTGATCATTCTTGTCACCAGTACAGGCTGAGTTCTGGAATGATACCACCAGAGATCTTGAAGTATCTTCTGTCCCTTCACACTATGTGATTTCCGAGGCTAAGAAAATAGGCTTCCCTGGGCCTTAGCCTTTATACGGCCCTCCCAGTTTGAGGAAATGGGAGAAAAAGGAAAAGAAGTAAATGGATTTAGAAAGACCAAGGATTCAGAAGACAGACAGAGAAGAAGCTGGGCTGGGTGAGTGGTACAGAGATAGGACAGAAAAAAGGAGCATGGTTGTGAAGCAGTTGAAGGGAGGACTTATCTCACCCAAAGGGGTGGTGTTAGTTGGTCTCTCTGTATTTGCCTAATGCTCATTCAGATGACAGTATATGGAAGTAATAGGAGGGGGGAGAGGAATACCTGGAATATAATCCTTCTCCTTTCAGTATGTGTGAGGGGTTTTGTTCTCTTTTTTTTTTTTTTTTCTTTTTTTCTTTTTTTAATGACAGACACTGTACTATGTAGATTTATTTGATTTATAGTGCATCACATGTTACTGATGAAGTAATGCTTTCTTTAAAGCAATTATTCGTACGTATTGAAGTATCAGCAGTGTGTAAAGTGCTATGGGCAAGTTTAGTGCACTGCTCATAAAACTTAGCACACCAGATTAGCCCAACAAGGCTATGTGCAAGTTGGTGTGACCTATTTCTGTGTTTCCAGTAAGAATTAATACTCAGGAATAGTTGTAAGGAAATCTTTGACCCCAGCATTGCGTTCATAATCAACTACCAAGTAGCGGAACACATGAAAAAGGAGCAGCTCACACGAAAGTTAATAAATAGTAAGATTGGCGTGTGTGTGTGTGTCACTTGTAACCATAACTCTGTCCTATTTTTTTCTGATTTCATTTCTGCTTATTTTCGAGAGATCAAGATCTTGTTACTATGTTGATATCTACTGTTTTATTTATTTTACTGCAATACTGAAGGTACAAATTTCATATCTCATAGATCATTTTGTCTAGAAGGAAAACTATATTTTTGAGACCTTTTTGTGAAACGTACTTTGTGGGTTTCAGGAGAGATGATTGAAAAATACCAGCTTACCTGCAATAATACTATCTTTGATAGATGAGAACCAGTGATGAGTTCCAAGTATAATTCAAAGTATTGCCACTGTCCTCTTCAGCTTCTAAGTTCATTTAAGTTGAGAAATCCTAACAAAGTGCAATATTACCAAAAGGTTATGGATAAAAAAAAAAAAAAAAGGCTGTTATAAGGCAAAGTGGAGGTCTGTAAGGACTGTTATTTTTTTCCTCTTTCCTCCTACAGGCTTCAGAATAGCGAATATCACAGGCAGGGTTCTGTTGGCACATCTGTTAAGACTCTGCAAGTTTCTTGTACTTGGTGCTAGGAGAAAAATGGAATGGGATAGAGTAAACAGTTGGAGAATCCTCTTTGGAGTTATTATAGAGTGAACATACATTTTAAAAATATTTTAAGCATCTCTTAAATTAATCAAGAACTCAAAAATAGCTGATGAAAATTTCTTCCAAGCTCTACATGTGATTAAATAATCCTTAATGAGAAGTAGGTCCTTCGTTAGATGCTATGTCTAGCTAATTGAGGGAATCATTTTGAATACACTCCAGAGTACGTGAATGAGTGAGCATGGCCTGTGCATGAAGATGGTTATTACTTATTGATATTTAAAAGTTGCTACATTAATCTTATTTAACTGACTGTGCACAGCCAAAACAGTGTTAGAGTAATTGTACTGTGTAAATTCAGGGGTTTATTCAGCTTTAGTGTAAAATTTGCAAGAGTAGAATATTTCTTGAAAATTTTTCCTACCCTTCATTGTTGCTGTGATTGTTCATCATGACTGCTTAAATATGCACAATGTAAATGCTTCACAATTACAGTATTTTTTTTCTGTTTTTTTTTTTTTTTTTGGCTGAATATGAA
>JAWLRI010001026.1:1530944-1557449 GCA_034781795.1 Crypturellus tataupa
CTGTGGTTGTTAATTACTGAAGAAAACAAAAAGTATAAAAACCCCTGCTCTTCTTTTGAAAAAAAAAAAAAAAAAAAAAAAAAAATGAAAAGACTAATTTAAAATTCTATTAAAATTATTTTTTTTATTTTTTTTTTTTTTTTTTTGCCTGAATATGAAGCTGTGCTTAAAACTATGCTCTGAAAACTCATGTGTCTCATGCAGGAGAAAGTATCACATTGATGGTGCTGGTTGCTCAGAGTAATGAATGAACTGTGAGTTCTAAGAAGCGCAACCAGTTTGTTCTGTTTTCCTTCCATAATCTGAAGTCAATTTTGGTAAATTCTACTTAGTAGTGGAATTTCTCAAATCATAATGGTTTCATATAATAATAAAAAATGATCCTCATGAGTACAAGGTGTTTTAAGAGTGCCTAGTTATTTATTGAGATAAATGTTTTGAAAAAATAGGTTAAGTAGAAATCAGAATTGTGTTCTCCTCATTTCATTCCAATGTAGGGAAGCCTGACATGGCTTTCCGTTAGGAAAATTGCTACTCATCTCTGAAGATGTTTCTACTACTATAAGAACACTGGAGATAATATTCTACCATCTACAATTTCTAGTAGAGTACCAAGAACAAGGAAACAAGAGGAAGGTCGTGATTTTAATTATCTATGCAAATTAAACTGTTTGCTAGAGTCCTGTGATTGAAACTCATTACTCTGAGTTCATTGTTTGGTTATGAGTGTAAACTACAGCCCAATTAAATTAGAAAGTATGGCGTGATGTATGCTCGCAATCCGGTGCTTTGAGATGGGAGCAAACTCTCTCAAACAATTCAGAATTGTTTTATCAGTTCTGCTTTTCTGTTCCTCAACCAAAATGTGCTATCAGATTTTTTTTTTTCCAGACCATAGTTAGTGTTATTTACAGTGTGGTGTATTGGAACTTGTAGGCAGAAGACTCATTTTTTCTATATCCATGACTATGTGCTCTGTATTTTCTTACACGTTTGGGCCTGATCCTCTAAATTGACACAAATCCTGGGACGTTTGGATTGTGTTCTTCGGTGAGAGCAGCACAACCCCCATGGCGTAGAAGTCACAAAGCCCTACCGAGGGGTAGCCTGCTGACTCTTCCAGGTTGTTGTGGGCTGTTTTTGTTGGATTTTTGTTTTTACTAACAGGAAGAAGAGCTGATTGTTCTATAAATATTTTGAAAGCTTTTTTTACAGTACGTATTTGTATGTTGTTTTGTTTGTGCTCCTGTGCTTTTTTCCTGAGTTGGTTGCTGAAAAAATGTACATACAAGAGAAATGGCTTAGAGCACATGTCAGGATAGGCTTTATAGTCTTTGTATATATATATATTTTTTTGGTAACACAAATCAGTTTTACTAAATATGCAGCATGTTCAAATCACTGGTCTACAGCTCAGCCGCTATCCCAATTGACAGGTTTGGGAGACAAAGGATAGAAAAATAGCAAGAGGTCCCCTTGGCCTGGATCTCAGACACCGGGACAGTCTCTACACCCACGTGCGCAACCAGCTCTGTCCTTATCCGCTGCAACCTTCCTTCTTCTCCCCTCTCTACAGTTCTTACTCTGTGATTTTTATGAATCTTTTGTTCATCCTTATTTTAAGAGTGCTGGGAAATTGTGAAATTGGTGCTCCTTTCTTTGCGGGCTTCCTGCCTACTTGTGGAGGGGCTTTTTCTTTTTAGAAGCTACCCTGCTAAGACCACGTGTGGTTGCGTTGAATTGCTAACTATTGCAGCCTTTGACGTCATTCCATTGCTTCATGAAGAATTGATTGCATTTATGAAGTATGTCTAAGCAGCACATCAGTAATTTATGAAGCTTCCGTTGTCGGCTTTGTAGATGGGGACTTGTGGGAAATACCATTTGTGCCGCTGGAATGATACTTGGAAAACAAAAATGAATGCATCTCGCAGGCTATGTTACAGCTGTTTCCTGTTTTGGCTGTATTTCAAATATGGAAATCCTCTGAAAGCTATTTGTGCTTGTAAGTAAAATCTCAGGGGGAGACCTTTTTCCTGTGGAGCCTTTGTTGATTTACCTTATGTTTTTCCTCTTTTAAGGACAAAACCTGGTGGCCCAGTGAGCGCGTTAGTGTCTGGACCAGGTTGCCCTGAGCGCTTACTCATATGCCGGAGCTTCCGCATCATTGCCAGCGAGGCTGCTGCCTCGACCTCTTTTTCTTAGTCACTGCAATCCAAAAGAATGCTCTGGGCGGCCATGTGATGCGGTGCCCTCCCTCTCGCTGCTGCCAGCAGAGATCTGTAATGCAATTTGTAATGTTCCCCTTTCCCAGCTGAGTTTTTGGGGTTAGGCTGGCAAATTATTTTATGCAGATGAAGGAACGACTTCTCCATTCTGATATTGGTTGTCTTCCACTTGGAATATGCTGGGTTTTTGGAACCCATTGGAATTCAGGTTGTATTTGTGCTGTTTTCATTTTTATCATATCAAGGAGGTGAAGAAAAGGAAAATATTCCTTTGGGACAATTAAGCATTTCTCTTTGTTTAGTTGCATGAAATAAGTCTTTGAAGCACTTGATTTGTGGAAATGCTCATGCATTGGCTATCCCCATGGAATATCTTTCTGGAAGAAAAATATCCCATGTATACAGTCTTTTTTGCTTTCATAATTCTTTTACATGTTAGGAAAATTTAATGAAAAAAATTCTTTAACAAGATTATTTCCTTGTACATTAGAGCGTTCTTAACTAAATGATAGAGTTGGCTATGAGTAAAACTGTACATTTTAATTTTAAAGATGACCACATTAGCATAGCCATTTAAATGTTTTAAATGTTTTGTCCTTGAAACGAAAGGGTTAGCTTTCACTTCCAGATTGCTAGGTTTTTACACCGTAAAAGCTCTAACTTACATGCAGTCATTAGAAGGGTTATTGTTCTCCAACAGAAAATTTAGGCACTTAGTTTTCATCTACTGACATTTCTTTGGCAATTCTGTCAAACTCCTACCTATTCTCTGTAGGCAAATGATTAATATGCAATGTCTACAATAGAATTATTTTGAAAGGTAACTTACCTTCAGCACACGAATGTTAAAAGTGTAGATAGTTACTGACCCTGAGCCTGGCCTTTGCTACCGCTAACTTCTCTTGCTGAAGTGAGAATAGCATCAAGGCTTGTAAATGCACATATTTTTCATTAAACTGGTATCATGGTTTCCCTGTCTTTATGATTCACCTTGACTTTAAAAACGTGGAAGAGGTTTTCCGTAGAGCTGGCTCGCCTTTCAATGCGAGGGGAAAAACACATGTACAAAACCCATCTGTCGAAACAGAAACAATAATATCTTTTTTTAATGGCTACGGCCACACACTTCACTTGTGCTGTACTCATTCAGATTTGGAGAGAGGCCGGGTTATGTTGAACAGACTGGCAAGGGAAGACATCTGTTCTAAAGAAAACTTGTAAAATCTCAATCTATATAATTCAATTTACAGATTGAAATTCAAAACATCCTAAGTAAAATATAGTGTCTGGTACAGAATGAGTGTGGAGTTTCTTATCCATTAAATTCAGAAGCAGTTGTTGTTTCCATGCTTTCTGACCTTATGTGAGTAAACAGACACCTTGAACATTTCCAGTGTCTCTAAGAATATCCACATAGAAGCTGTCACTGAGATGACCAAAATACCCATTCGGGCTTCTATTTAATATCTTCTCAGAATTTATGTTTTGCACTAGATTGTAAAGTGCTCAGAAGTATCCACTTGGAGAAAAAATATCTAACTTTACATTAGAAAGCTACTTAAGAGAGAGACTCTGTAAAGTGCTCCGAGATGATCCTGTGTTCTTGGCTGAATGGGTATCCTTGGCACCGCTGATCCTCAGTCCCCTGAAGAGGAACTCAGGATTGCTAAAGAATTAGCTGAAGGTGCTTGGCAGTTTGTATACTGAATACTTGTGATACAGATGTACCCACTGCAAGTTGTGTATTGTTCATGAGCATTGCAAATAATTCCTATACATTGTGTTTGTAGTGCGGGAAGTGTGCTCAGGCCACAGGCTTTTCCATCATGAGTTGTGAATGTGATTGGGAGATGTGGGTGTGAGGAATAATTTAGAGGTATTCATCCCAGGGTGTTTTTCCAATTCCTTGTCGATTTTGTTTTTTCTTTTAAAGAAAGGACCGAGTGTATGGGCAAGGAAATGAAACTCACAATCACCTTTCCCACCACCTACATATCCGCCCTAAACAGTAATAACAGAGACATTTTGTGTGGGAGCCGGCACTTCACTGGAACTCTGTGTAGTTTCTTTGCATTTGTACTTAGTAAGATGTTGGTGCGTGTATTTCAATTGGAGGTCCTTGCTCTGGTTATTAGGATACAAATCAGAACTTCAACATACTTTCCCATTTCAGTTATTTATTTTCTTAATTCACCTTTCTGAGCTTCAGATTTTTTTTTTTTTTACATAGGTATAACCAAGCTGCTTTCAGGTATTTTTGGGAAAGCTATAAAAGCAAGGAGGAGAAAAATGAGCATGAACAGGGAGAGTCTGAAAATTTTGCAGGGGAATATCAAGATATGGAGAACTTAAATTTGACCTGCTTTTGAAAATTCATAGGTCTATTCCGAAGAACAAAACTAAGAGAAACAAATCTGAAAGAAAGTAACACAGGGACAAAGAATACAGCAGAAGGTTAAACACCTACTGCAAGGATTAAACCTCTCGGGGGAGTCACGAGTTGTGCTGTTGAGACAGGCCCTCCTGAAACATTGACTGTCTGTTCTACCCCTGCTGGAGCAAATTACATGTGGAAACTGAAGCTGTCATTTATTTATCCATAGGACAACTAGAGCAAGGGCACCAAAAGAACACAGTTCTCTCCCCGGTAGCGTGTGAGGGCAGTGCCAAAAATCTTCTACCATTTTGCATTCCAAGGAAGAAAAGCTCCGGGTCTTGAAGGTGGCGGTCAGGGGAGTCAGTGACCGGCCCACAGGTTGTGAACTTGTTCCGTTGCCCAAACATTTCTCCTGTTTGTGCTTCCTGAAAACAGTCACCTGGACTTCCCCAATGCTGTGCTATCCCTATTTGCTATTTTACCTTCTCTGCCTCAGGAGAATAAAACCTTATCCTATCTCCCTGAAAAATAATACAACGCAGCTGATGTCACTGCTCTACAGTGATGGCGAAGGCTGTGCATGCTCCTTTGTGCTACAAACCATTCGTGCCATCTAATCCAAGGAGGCATCCACTGGAGGTGCACTGAGCTGGTGGAGGGAGCCTGCAGCTCTTGGTCTTGTTCTGCCTCCTCTTTGTGAAGTCCTTAAATGCTGGACTTGAGTCAGAAGTAGTTCCCTCCCTCTGCTCTTAATGCTGTGGCGTTTCTCACTATTTTACAAAGTCAGAAACCCTAGTGGACATTGCTTCTAAGGCTAAGTTAGAGAAATCCTCATCTATGTAGAAGTAATTTTCTATGCTCACTTTTTGGAATTTAAAAAATAAACAACATATGTCCAGGAATGTGTAGGAGGCAAAAAATGCATACACTTAACAACTTGTACGCTTCACGAAGCGCACGCGAGATAAGTGCAGAAACATGGTACTGATATTGATAGTCTGCACTTGACAGAAATTTGTAGGAAGAGGCTAACCTTAATGAAATGTTTGGTTAATTAACAGTCTAATGTGGATTATACTTGAATAATTAATTCATGTAGAAAGAGGGCCATATATTTGCTCAGAATAAAATTTGGACTGTGATTTGCACATGGATGTATGTGTGGTTGCTGTCCTCTGATGATGGCTAAAAGATCCAGGCTTGTATTTACATTCCTGCTTTCCTCTGAGCTCGCACACATCAGCACAAACACTTTCACAAAATGGAGTGTATATACAAGCACAGCCCATCGAGATGCAATTTTATCTCATAGCCCTTCCCTTGGCTTAATGATGTGAGTAAAACTACCTGAAGGACGGTCAGGGTGGTGGCACTTTGGAGGACCGCTGCCATTCATTTTCATCACACCCAGACGTACCCCTGTGAGTGATGCATTTGTGTGGTTTTCAGTCAGCAATTTTGTTATCAGTCAAAAGAAACTTTCCTGACATATCAAGCTTGTAATTTTTTTTAAGTTTTTGACAATTATTTTATTCCTAAATGTCAATCACAGAATGTTTTTGTTCATAATTTTTAAAAACTGTTGGAGAGGCTCTGTGTGAACATAATGGCTAGGAGTGATTTGAATGGTTATGTGATGTGATGGGGCTGCTTTTATCTCCTGTTTTGGGAAGGTCTCGGAGCTGGCGTCAGCAGACCCACGCAGAGGCTCTGTGCCATCTGCTGCCTGTTGCGCAGCGAGTGGAAGCCCGTGGCTGCCTTGGGCCGTAGCTCGCTGAACGTTTTTCTGCAGTTGTTACTATGAAGTCAGACTGGACCTTTGCATAGTCGAGCAATTTTTTTCAGAAACATGAATGCTTTAGCAGCAGGAATTGGATGGAGCAAAGGTGAATATGATGAATCCAGCTTGGAATTCAGTCAACCTGCTTCCAAGGGGCTTGTCAGGTGTCCGGGTCCTGGGCTGCAGACCTTGCCGTGATCAGTTCCACTGGTGCCTTACAAAACTTTTACTCCTTTCTATATCACATTCACTGGGTGTACGTTAATGAGGACTTTTTAGTTGTGTTCCTGCTATTTGTCTCTTTTAAGACTACTTTCTGTGTTTTAGCATCATGTTCAAAAGGCTAGTCAGACTTCTGCGCTCGCAGCCTCATTAAAATTCTGTTCTGCACATCATCTGACTCGCACTTTATAATCTATCAGAACACCTGTTTTCTTTACAATGGCCACAAGGCAGCTCAAAACACTGTGGTATTTAGCATTTAATAATGAGCACCAGATATGTATTTTTTGACACTTAAAATTTCCTTTAGAAAAGTGTATGGAAAAAAAAACGAGGTTTGAATGAGTTATCTGAATTCTCTCCTCTCTCCTCCCCTCCTCGCAGTGTTTCATTATGTGTTTTGACAAAACTCAATAATCCGGCAGCAAAATGAGAATTCTTGCACTGCGTTAGGCAATGGACATGACTCTAGCCGCGGTGGAAGCCACACAGCAATCACTTCGGCGCAGTATTAGCAAGGAAGTATTAGGGCAGGAAGCGTTTGAGATTTGTATCTACATTTAAATAAGAGTCCTTCACAAGCAGTTCATTGTAACTCTACCCCTATGAGGATGCTTCGAAGCTTAAGTGTATTGTTAACATCTGTCTCTTTATCATTCCATTACTTAAATCAATAGTGGGCATTGCAGACAATTTTTCTTTTAGTTACAAGCTTTTAGAATTGCAGCATTTAGTTTAATACCAGCCATTTGAGGGCTCAGCATGGGGTGGAAAATGTGATCTCAAAGGGCGAAAGCCTGACACTGTTATGTAAGTGAGGAATCATTTCCTGGTGGATATGAAATGCTGTATCTTTAGTACCCTAATAGAGGACATACTGCAAGTTGATTATTGTAATCCTGCGGTGTTATCTCATCAGTGAGTGGATTAAGGGAGTTCTTGCTGCTGAGGGGTCAGAATAAACATTTTCATTTACTCCCTGCTGTGTCACTGACAAATAGAGGTGTTATCTAAGAACATTTTAAAGCATGCTGTAAACAAAACTATGGTGATGTAGCAGGGTTTCTTCTTCCAGCCTTGCGCTGCCATGTAAAACAGATCGCATGCTCAAACTACCCTCCTGAAATGGTTACTAGAACTGAAAAGGGAATTATTACACTTAATGAAGAAGCTTGCATTCTGCTTGAAATGTATTAGCTCTTCTTTCTGCAGTTTAGTCAAGTGTTAGGTGTGGGAGATTCAAGATTCCGTTTGCAAAAGGGAAAATCAGTTTTCCGTCAGAGTCAGTGCAAATATCTGAGATGTTATAGGTTATTGTAAAGGAGTGAACTGAACAGATGAGATTACAAAATAAATGCGTAAGTGGAAAAGATACGTAATATAGGTAGATTTAACATGTAGGTGGCTGAAGACAAAAAATTCCAAGGACTTCTGTGCTTGAAAAAAAAAAAAAGCACTGTACGTGCTTTTTGTTGCTTACCTAGGATTTTCTTCAAAGGAATTTTTGTAAAATAACATAAAAGAATACTGATTTTTTTTTTTTCCTGCTAAGTGGCGGTCTTTTTGCAAACTGTTTTTCCTGGGGAGAAGTCTCCTTCTCTGAATGAAAGGGAACATTTTCTAACAAGAACTGTTCTTGGTAAGCCAGGAGCCAAATTGTATATGGCATCAGAACAGAGGGAAGATAAAGTGTGGCAGGAAATGCAAAAGGAGAACTGGTATCACATTGAAGTAAAAGACCTGGAGGTGATAATGCAGAGGGCTCCCAAGCCTTTAAAGCAGGTGTCAGCTTCGCCCTGTGGTCTAAATCACTCAGTAGTGCTGCAGGGATTTTATAAATGGAAGAACAGCTCTCTGAGATGACTGCGGTGTTGTTGGCTTCCAGTGATTCTTAGAATGGATTTCTGCCCCACATGCCATCAATTTCCAAGGATTGTTTGTGTTTGTTCTGTTGTTTTTGTTGTTTTTTTTTTTTTTAAGAAAGGATGTGGTAAACTCATTACATTATATTCATAGGCAATACAGAAATACAAAATTGCAGTGCAATATGAAAGATTCCTTAATCTACTGTGTGGATGTATGTCACCCTATGTACTGAACAAAGTATGCAAAGAAAATGGAAGCTGACAGAAGGCTCGCTGTGGAGGAACACCTCTGTTGGGAAATGACCCTTTGCTTCTAAGAGGCTTGTGGTGCCCCATTGCTGCCCAGTCCTGCTGGTAGAGACCCACTGTCCATCTTGCTGTTCTCTCTCTCTGTTTGTTTGTTTGTTTCTTTGAGGTTGGAGGACTCCCTTACAGTCAGGTGTCCAGCTGCTGTGTTTGCAGCGCTCTCCTCTTCTCCTGCCCTTGCACAAGCATGGGGCAGCGTGTGTGCCAGGGAGCCCTGGCGGAAGGGCAGGATCTGTTTACACGGCATTTGCCCCCATAAGAATCCCGACATGGAACTGCACTCTGAGCAGACAGTTTCATTAGTGAGGCAGTGCTCCAAGCACGGGAGTTAGCCATGTAGCTCAAACCAGGCACGAATAGAGCCAGCATGCTAATGCAGAATGAGACTCTCAAGCAGAGGTTAATTGGATGTGACAAAACAGAGTAAAATGTGGACAAAATTAAACAAAACATGAGTGTGGTATGAAAAAGTAAACATAAAACACTGAATTAAAATTTATAAAATACTAGACATACAATATGCTGAAGTCTGTCTGAATGTGGCTTGCCCTGTGACAGGTTTCATTATATCTTCCATTTGACAAAAACAACGAAGCTTTCTGCAGAGCCTAAAAGCAGAAGTATTAGCAAGGCCATACGTACTAGATGAGTTAGTGCAGCAGAGTGGAGACATCGCTGCCCAGGTCAGTGAAGCTCCAGGACGTCACACATGGTGGGACCTGGGGACGTGCTGAGCCCCAGCAACCACCAGCACAGGTTTGCTGCTCAAGTTCAGCATGAGCTGAAGGAGTCAAAACTGCACCTCAGCTGATCCAGCTGCCAGCTCTTGGTCTTCCCAGTTCCCATCAGAGCAGTGCTTATGGAGTGCTTGTGTTGGCATAAAACAAACCTTGTCAAGATATCTCCGTCTGAGATTTATGCAGAGTGAAATAAAAGTGTGACATGGACACCTGATGCGTGAGTCTTCTGTATGAAGCCTGACACTTGGCAAGAGGCAGAGTGCTGAGCTCTGCAGACCTGCCAATTCGCACTCATTTGCAGTGACTCAGTCATTTTTTCCTGCTAGTTGTGCACAAATATCTAGCTAAATAGCTCTTGAAGTTAAAGATTTTTTTATGCATTGAAACATTTTTCTAAAGTATTTCTTAACAGCACTTCTTTAGACATATGTTTTCCTTCTGTTCTTTAATCACACTGTTAGCCTTTCAAAACAAAATGTATATGGATTTTGAACATGAATAATTAAAAAAATACCTTCTGCTTTTCTCTCCTTTTCCTTCAGAAGCAGGAGAGGGTTTCAATCTTGCGATCCATTTTTTCTGAGTATTCAAATTGCACTGGTGAACTGTGGAATTAGCCTTAATTGCACGTTGGCTCCTTGGTTTTAATGTTTGTGTCTGTGCCGTTGCCAAAAGGAAACAACTATATGTAAATTTAAGAATTCTTCTTTAGTATAGTTGTAATCTTACCAGAAAAATTGTCATGTTACCAAAAAGCTATTGTTGGATCAGTGAAGAAAGTACTACAGAACAAAATGGAAAGGGAGAAGTGAAGAAAATGGAAAGGGAGAAGTGAAGACTCCCTCTGCTTGTTGTTACCATGTGCTTACAACTTGCAGTTCGTTTACATGGTTATGCAAAGCTAAGCAAAAGTGAAACAAATAAGGCAGTAGCCACCTGCTCATTAGAAAAATTATTCTTACCCCAAAAAAAAAAAAAAAAAAAAAAAAAAAAAGAGCAGGCTGAGTCTAAACCAAGCCAGGCGCGTCCTGAGGCTGCGATGTGAGCGTGGTGAAAAGCTCCACACCAGCGGCAGGGCCACCTTTGCTGGGCTCCAAGGCTGTGTGGCTGAAGGGTCAGCCTTTAAAGGCTGACTCGGGGCCTGTCCCTTGCTTCTGCCTTCCCTGAGTGCGTCTGTCTGTGTCAAAGGCATCATTGGTGGCAGGAATAAGAGCATACTGATAGTATTTTTTAGGCATTTTTCATATATTTTTGCAGAGATGGAAGGTGAATGCGCACATTTGTTTTTTAAGCTCCCAGAATTAGTGAATTAAGGTTGAGGTGATTCTTTGTGTGTAATGCATGTAAAAAAGTAAAGGAAAAATAATTTGGTATAGAAAAAAATGCCAATGAAAACTGCTGTTGATCATCAGTGGCTGTTTCAAAGTCTATCACATGGAAGTCAGGAAAGCAAAAACCATGATGTTACCACAAGTAATCAGTCAGCGTTTGTGGCTGTATCTTCTAATCCTATCGCTGCCGTAAGGCCTTGGTGGCAGCTGTGGCCAGTGTCTGCACCCAGCTGTGCTGCGGCGCAGCGGCCGCACGCAGCCCGGCAGTGCCTCTCTCCACTAAGCAGCCTCAGTTTAGTTTGCCCAGCATGGCCCATGACATCCACTGCGGGACACCTTTCCATGCGACTGATTTGCTTCCTACCCAGTGGTCATAGCCTGGTGAAAGAGATCTTGCTTATTCGGGCTTGTTGCGTCCCACATAGCTCCTGCCTGAGCGTGTTGTTGAACCCTGGCTGAAGAGCAGGGAGTGCGGCAAGGTGCATGTGGAGGCCTCCCTCAGCCCCAGGGAGGTTTCACCGCTCACACCGTGGCAGGGCTCACGGGCTGCCCAGCCCACAGCTCCCTACCTCCACAGTACGGGCTCCCTCACTGAGATTTGTCCTAGACTTGTAGAATTGCTGGGGGCTCTTAGCTGATCTCTGCAAAATCGCAGTAGCTTCACTCCATGAAGCTCCAGTGGGAACTTCCAGGGGGTCTCCAGTGGGAGAAGGTGAGATGACTTATGAGCTGTTAACTTGTTGAGCTACAGGCCAACGTGATGCTGCTCTGAAGCAGGCTAGCACTGCTTTCAGAAGGGCCACGCACTCGCTGTGGGTCCCTCCATCCACTAAGAAGTGACAGTGATACTGGTGTAAGGGATTCTTCATGGTTGTCCATGTCCAAAACCAGACGTTTCCTGGTTCACCCCCTCTGGTTATTCAGTTGACTTGAGGCACAAGGGCATGTCTGCTATGCCAGAGCCATGGAAAACCTGATCTAACAGGCCAACTGGTACCGCCAAGATTTGGCCTCACCTGGTCACATTCCTTCAAATTGTGTGGTCCCACTGAGTGCTTGGGTGCAACCAGCCAAGCTCCTGCTTCTGCTAGTGGTGATAGTTGTCTCAGGGACGTATTCAACAAACTGCAAGAGAGAGATGTATGTATTTATGTGTGTATGCATACACACATCTTTTTTTTTCTTGACGTGTTCGTGAAAAGTCTGAGCCTTAGGGAGTTAGTGATGTCATGTGTTATGTATGTATCTATGTGATATATTCCTGGTTTGCGTTTGCATGTCAGGTTGATTTCAGAGCTTTGTGAAGTTGTTAATACCAGTAATGGAGGGTAGCAATGAGTTCTGCAGGCTCCAGCGAATAACGAAATTGTGCGAAAGACCTCAGTCCTTTTGATAGAAATAGCATGTTTCGTGTGGCAGGAGGCAGTAGGAAACCAAGCAGATGCGATGTGTTTATCAGGCTTTGCACCAATGTGTAGAAAAGATCCAAGAATACTAACTACATTTAATTCCTATTTCAGAAGTGTTCTTATTGTTTGGTAGCTCTATAAAATCAGTTTTCTGACAAATTCTTCTCTTTTTTTTAATTTAGATAAAAATTTGAATAACTTGCCAATGAAAGCGAAAATTTAGTTAAAAGGACAAAATGCACACAATATAATAGTTTTATGATAGGTGAGTTTGATCAGCTGAAAACTTAAGCTATTACTCTTCTTTCAGAGGAAATGTTTGTCATAACCAAAGCACTTTTAAAAATTTGTTACTTTTTTAAGTAAATATTGGTGGGTTTTTTCTTTGTTTGTTTGTTTCTGCTATCATTTTTTTTTCTATTTAAGTAAATTTTTCGTGGAAGATAAGCTGTGAGTGGGAAATAGGTCTATCTAGAGATTCAGTTAATCCTATATTTTGCAAGGAAACAGCAGAAATAGCATGAAAGCAGCGAGCTGCTGTGTGGAAATAATGTAGTTACTGGATGGCTCTTTTCCTAAGCATATAGATGATGACTCTCAGAATAAATTTATCAAAGATGCCTGCTAATTAATCTTGATTAGCCCACTAGTGCAGTATCCTGCATTTTATAATGTGAGAGCAACAAGAAAGGAGTTGCAAAGAAAAGAACTAAATCCTGAAAATTAAAGATTTTTAATACATTGATGAAATATCCTTAATAGGTTAAAAACAGCTGACAAATGGAAGAACACGCGGGTGTAGATTATTAGTATTCTGGCCATCACTGATGTAGGTTTACTTACCTATTATTTTCTTTTAAATGGAGCTTGTTGCTTGAACTACATGTATTCCAGAAGTGCATGCATTCCTACCCTCCTAGCTTTTCTCTTATTTTTACATAAATTAAAAACTTTCTGAAGGAAAATCTGATTTATACCATGATCATCCATGGTGAAAAAGTGTCTTATGGATTGCTTCAAGCCAGCAGATGCCCCTACTCTCTTGATGATACAGTAGGTATAAATCTTAGCAGGGAGCATGTGAGCGCTCTTTTTAGGAGCATAATTGATTTCTACGTGAAAGAGCAGCTTTTGCTTACCTCAGATTGCACACTTTCTTCGCCTCTCACTGAGCCAGCTGTGTAGCATAACTGAACTTTAAAGGTATTGGCAAAATTTTCATCAAAAATATGCTAGCGCAGACTTTTTAATATGATTTTGTATTTCACCATACATAGCGATTCTTTTTGGTTTTAGAAGTGATGTGCTTATACCAGAATCAGTTTCTTAATTTGCCTGGAAAGAGATCCTCAGTGTAATCAGAGCAGTGAAGAGGTAGAGAACAAGCATGCTTTTAGATTTCCTTAAACGTAGTTTTTGTATCTAAAATCACGTAATACAAGATAGTCCTCTTACAGTGAGCAGTACAGCTCCTACCTCTGTGCTTTACCCCTTCCAAATATGAAGTAAAAGCTACAAAGAAAATAGAAATAATTTGGGTAGTAACAGGAAAGGATAACGACAGGACAAAATTTAGGAGACAAGTCCAATTAGGGAAATCACTGCCTAACCAGCTCTCTGCTGTTTCTCTCCCCCGCAGCGCGGTGAGTAATCAGAAAGGTGTCATGCAACAAATGATGCATTCACAGTTTAGCATACAAGAAGATATGGGTGAAAACTTGTAGATGTGTGTGAAAAAGTATATGTTGGATTTTATGTCTCTTTTACTAGAGTGACTCCACACGCAGAAATCATGAAATTTAAGCAATTTCTAGCAGTAAGGAGTAGTAGTAGACAATAGTGTGGTGATGATGGAAGAGACCTCTATGTGTGCAGTCCTCTCTGCTTCTTCAGTGATGATTTCATATATGGATGACATTCAGACTGTCTTTTGTTGGCTTTTTTATTGTGTTTGTTATGGTGGTGAGCCATAATGATTTGCCAGAATCTGCTGTGACTTTATGAAGAGCAGTTCAGAGTTGTAACACAAAGTCAGAAGTTCGTGTTGTACATGCCCTGTGGTCATGACCTGCCTACCTCCATGCTATATAATATTATTCTGCTTTGGACTCTACACACAAAATGTTTAATATTCTGTGAGCTTGATTAGAATACCTGTGATCAAGGTATCACATCATCTCCAGCTTAATTATCAGCTTGCGCTAGCTACTAGAATAGAGCAACTTGTCAAAGCTGAGTGGCTCCTACAATTTTTTTTCCTAATAATTTAAATATTTGTCTAAGAACTTAAACTTTCTGTGCCATTTTTTCACAGCAGATGTGACATAAGCACTCTACTCGTAAGGTGAGTGGATCTAGCTGGGTATTTATTTTGCAGATAAGCAAAGCAAAAAGTGGCTTTCTCACTTGTTCACAGTATCAGCAGAGCACAACTAGATGCATGGAGCTCACAGATGTGAAGTTTAGTTATTTGCATGAATTTTAGTCCATATTAGTTGGTAGCTGTCATTGCAAGCCATTTTCCACACAGACAAGTCTGACTAGAAGTAGAAGGACTAATGGACATTGTCCAAAAGACAAAGGAGGTTGGCACCTGTTACTCGGAAGTTGCCTTTGGTGAATTCTGTCACTTGTACTAAGGGCTTGGAAGGAGAGTGCTTCTTTCCGAGAGAAATCTGCCTTGAGTAAAGGAGTACGTAACCCTGAAACCATTGAGCTTATCCTCCTATATATGTGCGTGTATATTTGTGTGTGCTTGAATGTGTGTGTGTATATATATGTTGACGTATATATGTGTGATAGATTACAGAGTGTGTGTCTGTAAATATACATACATAAGTCAGATGAGGATGTCTTTTGACTCCGTGCTCACCTGTGTGATCATAAAAAGTAGTTGTCCTCCCCATTAGACATCTGCCTCTGTGAAGTTGTATGTAAGTTTAATTAGTAAAGTCTTGATTTGCTTCACATCCCTCTTGCTGCCTGCTATTAGTAATTAGAAGCTGTCTTCATGAAGTAGTTTTTCACTGTGTTTTAGAAGATGACATAGGATTTTTGATAGCGAGCGGTCAAGTAATTCAAGCTACAGGTTATAAGTATTACAGTTGGTATCAATCTATTTATATCAGGGAAACAACACATTTAAGTAGATTCAGAATATAGGCCTGAATATCAAAGTGAATAATATTGTAATGCTTTAAGTATGGGACTTGTGTAGAGATACAAGACTCATGTGAAGAATGAATTACCGTCATTGAAGGTATATAGGTATTGGTGAGCCTATTCTTCTACTGAATGTGTGAAAAATGAAAAGCATACTGTATTGATAGAATAGGTGGTATCAATTTCAGAGACACCTTTGGGACAAATAAAGTGCCTAACTCAAAGCTGGAAAAAAAAAACGTTGAAAAAAATGTAATGTAAAATTGTAGATTCAATTCCCATGTATTATCTTGACTGTATCTGTTTTGTTCTGATTCTTAGAACTTTCCTTTTATTATCATTTTAATCATCTTGATCAGTATTATTATAACCACAAAATGTCAGCCTGAGGAAAATGATAATCTAGTCATTATTATGGTTCAATGTCACCTTTTTCAGTTCATGCTTAGCTATCATGTAAAAATGCTGTATTAAGTGTCCTATGATAAGATATTGTCTGTGATATGGCCAGAATTTACAGGTGAGCAGCTAAAAAGAAACAACACTTCAGTTTACCCATTTGGCGTTAACTCTCTTATCTGAAGTCAGTTACTTTGGCAGCCTTTTTTTTTTTTTTTAACTTTGAAGCTCTTTGTCAGATCTAAATGTTATATTCTAATAGACAAGCATTTGTCTTTGATTAAATTACACTCGCAAATAGCTCTGACAGGGAGGAATAATCTTCTGTCCATGGTCAAGTGTAGATATTGTTTAAGTATCTGTAACATCGTTTTTAAAAGTTACTTTTCAGTACATTATTATATTTTTTAACCACTATAAAATTTCCAAGCCCCTCTTGGAAATGACCAGCAGATGCACTAAACTGATGTTTTCTGATTCTGTTTAAGAAGAAAATTACTTCATTGTTTATGCTTTATTCCAGTTACATTCAAAACAAGATAAACTTAGCAAGATTATTCAGAAATGTAGAGGATGATTCAGGGCTGTTTTGCATTCTTCATTTCAGAGGAATGAAGATAAACTGTATTAAAAAGAGAGACCACTTAATGCAGCATAAAAATGCTGCAAGAAATGTGACATCTCTTTAACACTGAGAGGAGAACACTTCCCTCCATTGAGTGGTTTACACTAAATGCAAAATATTGACACATCCCTATTATACCAAACAAAAGACTTGGTTCAGAAAGATAATTTTACAGAAGGGATAGTATCATGTGATCTTATTAATATTTATGCAATATTATAACAGGGAAAAAAGGAGAACTGGGATAGCACTGCTATCTTTATAGACCCGATCCATTTCAGCTTCAAAATGTTTTTCATTTCACACATCAGACACTAATTAGCAAATATCTAATTAGTGTTAGAAGAGTAATCGCTCAGGGGAGTTGTTGAGGCTTTGAGCTTTCATGCATGCAAAAATAGTGGCACTTTAGGTACATTTGTTAAGGTACAGTAACTTTAAGTTTTATTTTTCTCTGAAAATTGCAATAAAAAGTAAAGTTAAGATCTAGTAATTAGGGAAGGGAGAAACTTTACTGATAAAAGTGTGAGGCAAGATCTAGAAAACTTCGAAGATAGGTATTGAAACTTCTGCAGATGCTGATAAATTCAGTAGATGAAATAGAATATGATAATAATTTGGTTTTACTTTCCAGGTGAAAAACTGTCTGTAGTGTTCCTATTTATGAAGTACATAACTGCATATATATATAATATATGTATATATATGTAATAAATCACTTGAACACACAATACAGCTAAGGATAGAATAATCAAAATGTTGCAGGAATGCTACCATTTTTAAGTTTTATAGTTCTAATATGTCATGCTGATAAGGTACGTGTTACAGTAGTTAATTATTAAAGATTATATGGATTTTTTGTTTCATTTGCATTTTTCTTTGTAAAGGAGACATGAATTCTCTATAAACAAAACCTGTTTTACTAACAATTTTGCCATACAGTAGGTACATGCATTTAGGCTGGTAACTTGCATAGTACTTGGTATGTAGTTGGCATTGTGCTTTGCAGATATCAAAATCACAAATATGATAGAGGAAATACTAATTGCCAAAACCAGTAGTTGTTTTTAAGTTCACTCCAGAACACTATAAACTGGAGTCTGATTTTGAAAATAACTGTGTTCTGTGTGCCTATCAAGATAGTCTCAACAATGAAATATTCATATACCTTTTAAAAATACATAAAATACACAGTTTTGTAGGGTCAAAAAATGGGCCTTCTTTCATCTCATGGAATTTAATAGCAGTGCAGCCATCTTTAAGGTGTGTTCAGCTTGCCAAAAATGAAATGACTTTAAGGGATCAATTCTCTGAGTGCTTTCTAATTTATAGGAATATGAATTCTTATAAATTTTAAACAATTAAGTATTTGCTATCAATTGTATTGTAAAGACAATGTAGGTTCGCAGTGTTCTTTTTATAGAGGTGGAGGAAAAACAAAAAAATTGTCTGCACTATACCTATTTTCCATTTTAATGGAAATGGCTTGTTTTAAGGTTACAAGTGTCCTTAGCAGAATTCCTTCTCCAAATTATACAATATTTGGACAACATCGAGTTGTGAAACTATCTAGAATATGCCTGATAAATATTATAAGAATAGAGTAGTCCATTTCATTCAAGGAACTGAGTGAAAAACAGAGTGCAAATAAATTCTGAAATCGCTGGGGAATCTTTTTTTTTTCCCTACTCAGGCAGCCAGCTCTGTGTGTGGTTCACACCTGTATCCCAAGCTTAATAAGACTGTCAATATGTTAACAGCACAAGCCTTCAACAGGAGAAGGGGCTGTCAAATGTTTGATCAAGTATCACCCTTTTTAGTCCAATTTCCTATACTGCTGAGCCAAGTACTCAGTCCTAGGACAAAACAAAAGCAATTTGATTCCAATCTCATCAATACTAGTGAGCTGCCTGTAATCAGCTTTTGATTTCATATGGATTTCTGTCTTACTGTATGATGGAGCATATTGCATATTTTTTGAGTTTTAGGCTATTAAGAATATCTAAAGTTTTGGACATGGGAATGAAAATTTGCGTGTGAAAATTGTTGATGTTGCAGTACTTGGCGGGACAGGGCGACACAGCTTTTAATCAGTATAAAGCTGTACAAATAGGTTGTGTAATGGAAATTTTCCCATACTATGACTTTTCTAATTTCAGCTACTATTTACAATAATGATAGCTCGCTGTTGCATGCCGCTCTTCATCAGTCGTTTGCAAAGTGTTTTTACAGAAAAGGTTAGTGTCATTATCTCCATTTAGAGTTGAGAACATTGATAAAGAGGAAGGCGAATGACTTGCTCGAGCAGATGTGAGAATACAGACGATTTCTCCAGCCTCCAGGCTTGGTTCTCTAGTCTCTTCTCACTACCTCTTTATCTGCCTCAGAAGTTAGGAGTTTCTCAAATTTAGTAAAATATTGACGTGTATATTGGTGGCTTAGGTTGTTAACCTTGCTTTACAGGGTTTTCCTTAACTTTAGGGTTCTAGTTGCTCAGGAATTGCTATACAATACATATAACATTGGAGTATTCTGAACTCTTTGGACCTGTGCAAATACAATGATTTTAGTTTACATTTTGTAACATTCAAAAAAAAAATATTTCTTGTGTAAGACAACGTATTTTTTACTGGGTTTTACTTTTTTGTTGGCTTCAACACCATAAACTATGTGGTTTACTTTTTTTTTTCTTTCCCCATGTTTGTTAGAGTAGGGGCTCGTAGGAGGGGATTTTTTTCTCATTCTTTTGGAGAATGTTGGTCTTAAAAAACGCCTCAGAGGTGAAACGAGACTTAGCTGATAGCAGGCTTTCTATAGGACTCTGGCTTGCTTCTTTGCTCAAAGACTAGTCTAACCTCGCTGTCAACGTGAGTGTTGTAATTGATAACTCAATACCCTCAGGCTTTATTTCAGCTCCCCTTCCAAGTAATTGACACGTCAATGAAAATGCAAGAGCAAATCCCCATGGGTAGCAGGGGTACGGAGACATTCCTGTTATCTTCTCTTCAAAGGATCTCTAGAAATGCCTTCAATTGATCCAGTGCTGTATGCTGTCTCCTAGTTCGTCTCAGTCCAGTGGCAAGAGGTTTTTGTTGTAATTGAAGTCCAATTTTATTGTAATCGACACTGAGATGTGCTATATATCCAAAGATTTATTATTGTAACAATGATTACAATAATTTGTTTTCTGCTGCATATAATTCTATGTAGCAGACCAATAAGCAAAAAGGAAGTAGTGTTGAATCATTGAATCATTACACTAGTCAAACCAAAAGCAACAATAAGGAACATTTTCAAATAGGAATCCATTTCAGGGTTTCTGTAGGAAGATTTCTATTAAATCAAGCAGACAGAGTCAAATTTGGGTAAACTGGCTTATGGCACCTTTTGCAGGTATCTGACATCTGCCTCAAATATTTGATGGTATTTTGCATGCAGCCTAATTAGCAAGTTCAAGAATCAGAAATGCTTCTATAATGACAACATCATAAGTATGAATTGTAAGAAGATTCTTGATATCCCATGATAATTTCCTACTTATAAGAAAGCTGCTCTTTATCTCCAGGTTTTGCTTCATTTTTTTCCCCTTTCTATTGTAAAGATACACAAAAGAGATAGTTTGTGTTAGATATAGTGCAATAGTGTATTGAATATATTTAAGCAAAACAGTTCCTCTGGGTGCTTAATTTACTGAATTTACTACTACTTTAGCTTATGTTCTTAACTTTTCTCTGTCATAGAAAGGGACTCTGCAAGTAATTCCATACATTTCAAAACCTTTTTTTAATGTCACTTCTGTATATGCCTTTACGAGGAAAAAAAACATCCATTCCTTAAATCTCGCTTTTCAACTTTGATTCTTAAGAAAGCTATTTTTGAACAATCTGAACACACTTAGCTTTTCCACGCTGTTTTGTGTTCAACCAAATTAAAAATATATCTTGAAAAAATTCTAAGTCTATTAAATTTCAACACTCTTGGTCATGGTAAGCTTACCCCAAGATATACATCCAGCTAAAACAGATAGAAGTATATACATCAGACAACGTAATTACAAGCACTCTTTCATAATTTGTCTAATACTGTTCCTATTTAGTAGAGTTCTCATTATTCAGAGATCAAGTAACATTAGCAAATTCGCAGTACACCTTAGCACCAGATTTACAATTTTGTGAGTTACATGTTAGCATCTTTTCTAAATAATCAATAAAAAGTTTTTGATTTCCAATTAGCAGATTAATTTCATCTGTCTTGTTTCTTGATCTGTAGAATGGGAGCACTGATACTAAATGAAAATTCAGTACTAAAATGCGTCTTATGATTTGTGAGTCAGAGTTAACTGTCGTACTGATGGTAGGATAATTTCAGTACTGCTTTAGACTTATTTTATGCAATATAATAATGTAGTCATCAACACCATCAAAATTTTTACAATGAAAATTCAATCCTAAAGATTCCTCAGATGGTAGGTAAATGTGATAGCAACAACAGCTAAAGATATTCCAGTTTCTTCCTTAACCAATCAATACTGTAACCAGAAGGAAACTCTCTTCTGTAGAATGTATAGAAACATGTGTTTAACATATTCAGATCAAAATTTTAAAAGCCCTAACTTAGCCATAAGATAATAGGATTTGCAAGATTCTCTATGGATTTCAGATCTTCTAATTAATTTCATTCAGATAAATTAATGTTCTTAACATCGTCTCAAATAATGTCAGTATATTCCAGGCTGTAATGCAGATGATAGTGTATCGGTTGCATTATCCCTGAATGTGTTTGTTTACTTGATCGGAATTACAACCAGGTGGTACCATCTTCCCACAATTTTACTTTCCTTTGAATGAGAATGGCTCATTTAAAGTTTGTGAAAGCCACATCCGTATGGAATTGGTAGGATTTCATGTTGTGATGCAGCAAGTAGACTTGCTAGCAATTGCCTGTTTCAGGCTGGTGATGCAAAACTAGACATCTGCTAAATTAACATCTATGTAACATTTTTGCCTTTCAGTCAAATGCATTTAAAAATTTTAAATCTTTTTTAGCTGTCAAAACAACCTGTCACAAGATATTTATTTTTTGTATAATGGGTTACTTAAGGAAAGCAGCATATGGTTGTGTGAGCTGCACCTATGCTGTAGCTTTCCCTGATCTGTACTACCTAGAAACTGATGGAAAATATATATACTTTCATGACTACTTTTCATATTTAAAATACATAATGTAGATCTATATAGCTGTAGATTGGATCTATTTCTAATCTGGGTTTAAAAATGACTTTGCATCTGATTTTAGTAAAAATCTTAGGACATGTCTTCCTGCCTTTTGTGTTGAAAAAAAAATCTGTAGAATGATAAATACTTCCCTTGGGTAAATTATGGCATGAGTAACCTTCCATTCACCTCTGAGTTTTTTCTTTGCTTAATTTAGAATACAATTTATTATGTTCATGTAGAGCAGGATATAATAACACAGATTATGATGAATACATTTATATGTAATTTTAATGAAAACTGCAAGTAGATCTTAATAATGACCAAAACAAAAAAGTCTCCAAAACAATATGTAGCTTTGCATATTCTGCATTCTCATTCTGTCAACTCACGGCCAGTGTATCAGAGTGCCACAACCCATATGTGTTTTAGGCATCTCTTTCAAACGTGTAACAGTCCTCCCTGCCCCACTCTCCACAATGATTTTTCTGGATTAAATTGGTGGTGAATCCTACCCTCACTAAACTCACAGGATTTGATGCCTCTAAATCAGGGAAACCTAAACCAACCGCTTACTCCACGGTGCTTTCTAACAGATAGACACACTAAAACTCTAATGTTTGAGCAGCCTTTTTTTTTTTCTTTTGGATTAATTTACTTGTTTATATTTTTTCTGCTTTTAGTTTTTGATTTATATGTGCTTAGAAAATGGGGTTTTGTTTTGCTTTGCTTTTGTTAATCCCATAGCGCACAAAAAGCATGTGTGAATGTGAGATATCCTGCTCTGGGAATAGACAGGAGCTCTGCAGATGGGTGAAATTGGAAGTACTAAGGATGTGACATACTTCACCTCTGGGGAGACAAGAACCGTGTCACCCGGACCACTCCAGCCCTGGAGGGAGCATCCCGGGCTGCTCAGTCATGATGTAGTTCTGGATTTCCTTTCAAAGCAGGAGGGGTGCCCTTGCAATAAATCACTGTATTTCATTAGTTACTAACAGAAATTTTTCAAGTGCCCCAAAAGGAGTCTCTCTGGGCTTGCATGTCAGCATGATATTTTCAGAGAGACAGCATTTGAACACTGAGAACATATGGGAATATACACTATGGAAATCATTCACTTAAATGTCACTTTTATCTTAGATTTGTCATCTAATTTTAATATTTTGAATGTCATGAATATTTTTAATTGTAGCTTGCTTTACAGTAGGTTGTATTTCTTACTAATGATTGCAGCCTAAATCTATGCATGTTAATTATGTTTGTAGTTTTAAAAGCCAGTAAATTTATTTTATTTTTTTTTAAGGTAAGTTATGCCTGTAACACATTACATAAACTTTTAGGGTTTGGGGGAGAGTCTGAAAAACAAATTTTCTTGTGTGGATCCACAAATGCACATGTATACCAGGCGGTCTTGAACTCGTACCCAAATCCTTCTCCATAGGAAGGAATACAAGCTTTGGTACTTTCAGTAGTCATCTGATAACTTTGGTGATAACTTTCAAAGAATTTCAGATCTTCAAGACTGTCAAATTTGTTTGTAACTAGATAGTTAAATATTTTACAGAGGGACTGGCAGATAAACAGATTCTTCAGGAAGCCAGACTGAAAGTGTCTCAATGTAGTGTTTGATTTCCAAAACTCACAAGTAGGGAATTTGCTGTATAAATACTTTAATTCCATTTTTTTCCTTTGTATTAAAGCTGCATCTAGTCTTTAGGAGCCATAAAGTACTTGGGAGAGCATGATAATTTGACAATATTTATATTTTTTTTAATATGGATATTTTTAGGTACAGTGAATAATCTCAAATGTGAGTTTTGTCTTTTGGGGGTAGAGGTATTTAGCTATAATCTTTATAATGATCTTCACAGTTTCAGGATTATATGAAATGTTCAGTATAGAAGTAAGAAATATAGGTAGGTATGTGAACATTTAACACTTTTTGTTTTTCTACGGTGCTTTCTAAAAGCAAATCTTTGCTTTTGCTTGATTTGCTAATAGCATCCCCTTTTGTTTATTAGGGGAATCCTTGTCCTGTTGAAACCCTTCGAGGCTTTATTCTGATCTGATATTACCATAAACTAGTCCATGGCAAGGAGTTGATCCAAACACCATGTGCGCAAGTGTGTGATGGGCCCACTCAGCAGTGCTGAGCGGTCTCAACATCCTCGCCCTGCTCTGCTGCTCTCTGTCATCGCCTGGCTACTGCCACCTTACCCTGCGTTCATACCCCTCAGTCTGTAACTGCACAAGTTACTATTGGCCGAGGACACAGAGCTGGCTTTTATGGTAACTTTTTTTGGGGAACGGGGTGGTGTGTTTGCTTGCCCATCTCAGAGCTGAGTGTGCTGCTCATAACTGCAGTGAGCACTTGCTGTGCTCTCTGTAGCCCGAAAGACTTGTGATCGGCTAGCTGCACCTAAGAGGTGTGTGTGTAACTGTGAGCAGACCCAATAGCATATGTTGTCTTTCAGCCATACGGTATAAACACCGTGCGTCAGCAGGTTAGGGACTGTTGCACTTGGTGTGTGGCATTAGTAGGAATTGCCATCATAATCATCATTGTCTTTGGGAATGTATGAATGTTGTTGTTTTCTTACATATGTATTAGGTTATCATTTAGCCAAATAATCATAATTAGCAACTCAAAAATTTTGTGTAAACATTAGTTATTAAACCCTTAAACGGGTCCTGTGAGGTATCATTATGAGCATTATACAAACAGAAAAAATTGACCACATCAAAGATAATTGTCTTTCCCAAGTTCCAGCAGTGAATCACTAGCTGCGATGTGATTACACCACCAGAGCTCTTGCCTCACTCAAGTACTTTGCAGGCTTTAACACATGGACTCCCAGGAGTTGGTTGTAACTTGCCTGAATTAAATTACAGTTAAAGATCATCTTGTTTACATTTTATTTTCTAGACATTGCAACAGAAATAAGCTCCTAGTACTATTATCCATATTTTTGAGACAAGCGAGGCGTATTTTGGAAATCGAAAGGGTTTTTTTTGGGGGGGGAAGGAGATGGAGATGATTTCTAGAACTGCATTTGTAATTGTAACCTGATACATTGTTTGTACCTTGAACTAAAACAACCAAAGCAAGATGTTATCCAAAAAGAAAAATGTACAGCTATGTTAAAATCCCACGGAAAGCTAAACCCAAATGGTAAAGAAATGTGATACATAAGTTAATTATAATCATGCTTCAAAGTGGAATGTTATTTTTGTATATAGCTGTGGTCTGTTTATAACTGTTAAGAAGGGAATTATGCATTGTAATGTGTTCAGAGTATAACGATGCAATTTTGCCTATATATTATGATTTTTATTTGTTGTTTGGCTGCAGGATGGCATATGGAGTGATTATTCACTTAATAAATGCAGTAGATGCCATCTCCCCTTGCACGCTGATTGTTGGTGTGGGAGTAGGTAGCATCTGTGCCTTTTAAGTGCAGACTGAGGAGGTGAAGTTCAGTCAGGACTCTATCATTGCGCTCTCTTTCCCAAGGAAGATTTATTATTATTATTATTTTGCTGCCTGTAATAATTAGCTTCTCCTTGGAACACGTAGGACTGTTTGCGTTGGTACAGAGAGCGCAGTCCTGTTACTTAGGGCCTGTGTGAGCCTCACAGGTGCATAACGTGCAGTGCACATGTTGAGAAGCTGGGATACAAATGTGGCCAGGTGTGACAGATGGAAGCGAGGAAATCACTTCAGTGTTTGCTGAGGTCAGGAGGCAACTGGCTGAGGTGAGATGCCAAGTAATTGCTTTGCTTAAACGACTGCAGTGGTCAAATATTGGGAGAGCTCTTCCAAGCCAGAGCAAAACCATTTTCATGTCCGCACGCTGTTCTTTGCAACGTGTTCTGATACTGCATGGCCCTGTCTCCCTCTGTTGTTCAGTTTCCTCCTCTTTTTAATATTTTACCTTTTGGCTGAATTGTAAACAAGTAGCTAATGGGGTAAGTAGATTTTAATAAGATTTTATTGCAACTTAATGGAAGCTTTCTGTTCTGATTGGACTCAGGTAAAATAGTCTTTTTTTAATTCATCAGTAGTGCAGTTAAGAATTTCCTGCAAACCTGTGTTTAAAATTATTAATCTAAAATGAAAACTGTACAGCTGAATTGTGGACATGTCACTGGTGGCTCTCAGTTGTGCTAATTTTGCTCTTTGTGCGTGAACAAAGCTTACAGTCTATACCTGGCTCCCAAAGAAGCGACAAGAGGGGTTTCTTGAGGCACCTACAGCGTTGGCACTGCCACGCTGGTGCCCGTGGCTGGGGATGGCGCTAACTTGGGCGTCTCGTCTGGAGCACAGAGCGGTGCTAAGCTGTTCGGGTATCCCCTGCACAGGGCATTGGGATCCCAAGGAGCAACCTGCTCGTTTCTTCATGGAGCGCTTTTCTCGGTACAGGCATTTTCAGTTCTGGTTTATGTCAAATATTGCTCCTCTCTCCCTATGCGTTGCCGGGAAGGCTGGTCCTGGGAGTCACCCAAAGCCAGTAGCTTTTGGGCTCCTGCTTTGCAAGGCTACGTAATGCATTTGCTGCTGCCCAGTGTTAGGTGAGTTGAGCAGAGCAACGGCTACCGGGGATGCTAGACAGTCCCTCGACAAGCTCGGCGTGGGGGGAGTTAAACCTTCTTATGACACGGGCTGCTAATTCTGTCTTGTTCCGTATAAAACGCCGCGGCCAGAAATCGCACTTCAGGTGGCACCAAGTCCAGGGACAGCGCGTGGTGCCACCTTCTGCTGCTGCCGCCTTCCTCTCCCGCAGCTGCTCTGAGCGCCGGTTCGGTCCTGCCCCGCCCGGCCGCGGCCCCGCGGCTGAGGCGGCT
>JAWLRI010001026.1:1557554-1586997 GCA_034781795.1 Crypturellus tataupa
AGGCGGCTGCTGCAGGCGCCGTCCTGCTCCGGCGCGCGGCGGAGCCGGAGCCGGGGCCGAGGGAGCGGCGGGAGGGGAGCTGCTGCCCCTGCCGGAGTGCTCAGGTTGGTGCTTGGCGGCGCGAGGGGGACGGGGGCGGGCCGGGGCGCCGCGCTCCCTCCTGAGCTGCTCGATCCCCGCGAGCCCCGCGGACCTTGCGAACAGGGTCCCTTCGTCTCCGCTTATTTTCCCTTCCTTTCCTGTGAATCTTTAGGCAGGTCTGGGTTAGTGCAAGCACGACAATGAATGCAGCCGGCGGAGGTGGGGACGGTACGGGAGGTGCCTCCTCCCAGCGAAGACCTCGGTGGGGAAAGCCTGGGGGCAGGGGGTGCGCGGCGGCAGTCGCGTTGGTTTCTTGCACTTTGAGTAATCAGTAGTCCCGCTTGGTGAGGGAGGTGCAATCTGTCAAGAGCTGCTTTACAGAAATAGTTGATCTTTCCCTTTTGCCCGAGTGTATTTTGTCTTATTGGTAAGAAAAGGTTGTTCATTGCCACGTAACAGTCTAATTTTGAGAGGTAACGGTGCTGGAGGATAACAGGGTTCTAGAGGTTACTCTTGCTCACCCTTGTTCCTTGGGTTAGGGTCTCGCCAGGTGCTCTGTGCACTCGCATGTAGCGCTAACCAAAACAACACCTCCCTCTGCTGATGTAAGAAACTGCCTGTTGGTTTTGTGTGGGAGCTGATTCCGTGGCAGATACAGGGTGTCCAGAAGGCTCTCTTGCCTGCGGGTCTATCCTGAACCATTTTCCTTCCAGCTACCTTTGTGCTAAATATTTATTCTGTCTCATGAGATTTAAATGTCAGCAGATGTTGGGAGTTATTTTGGTAGCACCCTTTCTTTGCTCCATAAGGACTTTTTAACAAGCGTGAGGAAATGGTTCCATTTTGGTGAATATCAGAACACGTAACTAGAACCTCGGATCAGGTATTACCTGTAGTGGCCTTGTCTAATTCTATCAAAATGAGGAGCATTTTAAAGATTTTTCTCTCTAGCTTTACCAAGACTGAGACCCTTGAATATCATGCTTTTGATTTTGTGCATTAGAACCATCGGATTCCAGGAAATGTGTTTTTGGCAACTCTGACATATTGTATAGTGTAGTTCCTATTGCTTCCTGGTGACGACCGGAGGTTTTTAATTATTCATCGTCTGAAATTATACTGTTTTATCCCAGGCATTGCAAATAACCATCAGATGACTGTCAAAGAGAGCTGGCTGATATGTAAAGTGTTGAATTGCTTGTGTGAATGTCATAGGAAAGAACATCAGAAGATGATAATAACTGTAAGAAATCAGTCAGCTAAAAAAAAAAACAATGTAACACTAATTTCTTGGTAACACATTTTTTTTCTCTGTCCTTGAGTTAGAAAATACGTTTGCTAGAACATTTGTGTTCTGAGGTGTCTGAGTTCATGGAGTTGAAAAGCATTCCAAATAATAGCCAAGTAATGCATCATGACTTCTACTCAGCTGAGTGTGTTCAACTAGGTGTTCATGGTGTCAAAATATATTTATTCCAAAGAAAGATATTTAGAAAAAATAATGCAATAATTTATTATTATTCCTATGATTTAAGTACATATAGTTATGTTATGTATATCTTGAAGAGATTGCACATAATTAAAAAGATCATATTAATGTTTGTAATCTGACCACATTTAATATCTTTGAAAGTTGTCTTAAAGCCCAAACTAAAATGTAAATTTTTAAAAGATTTTTAGTTTAAATAATTTCTAATATCATCACTCCTTCATTTTTTTTTGGCGGAATATTTAATGAGCATATTTATTTTTTACTTTTTAATAGTTTAAAAGTACTTCATTTGTATGCTCTCAAGAGACAGTGATGTCATCATGTCACGTTTCTGCTGTTGTCAGCATTCTCATGCAGTACCTCACATATACCAAATTCTTTTATTTTCTTCACACTATATTTTTTCTGATATAAAATCGATGAAGAGCCTTTCTGGTTCATACCAGTAGTTCATTGAAACACGTATCCTGTCTCTTATGGGAACTGATAGCATGCCAGGGTGTGTGTTTTAAGGATGCTTTTCTCACCCATGGCAGCCCTTCTTAGTGGAATTTTATTATGCATGTTCTGAAACACAATAGTTGGATCATAATCCCATCTCTTTTGAAGATTATTACTGCCTTTTTTCTTTACCCATTTGCTTAAATTGTAGTGTAGATACAACATGAAACTCTGTGTGTGTGTGTGTGTGTATATATATATACATGAAAATCAGTTGGAACTGTGTTTTATATAAACCTTGACAAATATTTAGGCAAAAAGTAATGATTGTACTTCTTTATTTTTATGTTGTATATATTTTTGTTGTTATTGTGGTATTATTTGCATAGCTGACAGTCCACTGTTTCCTGCACCTTCAATATTGTGGCAAATTTGGCTAACAAACACACATACACACATGATGATGAGTAACTATTACATGTTTTTCAGAAACTAAAGTCTTGTAAATTCCCTAGGAATCTCTCAGTCGAGGTAGTATGCTTGAAAGGATTAAAATTTTTAAGTGTTTGTTATTTTTAGGTGTTCTAAAAGTGTTATCATGGCTTATATCATGGCTTATTAAGTGTTAAATAAAATGTTTTCAAGCATTTCATGAATTGTAAGACATAACCCTAAGACCTTGGCACTATAAATGTGAAAGGGATTATTTCGATGCAATAAACATCCCAGGCAAAATGTGTTTGAGAACCACAAAACAGGTAGAACTGTTGAAAAAGCCAGGCTTTGTTACATGTATTCCACTTCCTCTCTTGAAATCCACGTTAGGGATAGAGAACCTTTTCTCTTCTTTAATCTAGGAGCTCTGTTCTTGAAGAACTTTTTCTCTCTTTTTTGATAGTTTCTCGCAGGTTAGTTTTTCCTATGAAGGAAAGACGTTTCTATTTGAGGTAGTTCTAAGCATCTTTGCCACATGGCACAGATCAAGCTCAGCTTCTGGCAAGTCAGCAGGTTCTTTATATCCAGATATAGTAACAAATAATTTGCAAGGCTGTAAAATCTTGTTTTGTGCTTCCATATTATCATGAAAATAAGCCTATGATAAAATAAGCCAAGATTGGTTTACAAAAATGTGTGTTATTTGGCTAACACCTGTTTTTAGTGAATGACAGCAGTGCCCTTTTAATTCGTTAACATCCTTCTGCTTTTGGGGTATCCTTACCACACAGGTGTTGCAAAGCCATGTAGAAAACATCTAGAATTGAATTCACAGCAAAAATGATCTCAGAATAGAAGTTGGAATATAGGTCAAGTTAGTGCATAGGAAACCAATGCATCTTCAAAGCCTTGGCTCAGAGAAGTGCCGAATACTCGGGAGATACTCAAGGCATGAATACTGTGTATTAGCTGAGAGGATTGGACGGTAAAAAAAGAAGGGCTTGGTTCATTTTGTAAATATTCTACCTATACAGTAAAATAAATGGTATGCTGCTTAAGATAGTACTGTATTGACTCAGAGTGGATTGCACCTCGAGTAGGGAACCTAAACTGTAATGAAAAAATCCCGTATGAGCTGTAGAACTCTATCCTGAAAGATGTCCCGGGTCTTTGACAGCAGCGTGTCCCTGTGCAGCACGAAGGCACGGCTGGAATTTGAGGCAGGCCAACTTGTAGGAAAGGCCTTCTTCCCATACCTCATATAAACTGATGAGGGATGGATTGTTGAGGCACAGAAGATGATAATCAGTTTACTGCTGTTTAAAAAGGTACAAATTTTGCATGGGAAATACTGTTGGCCGTGTTACTGGGCATTAGTGGATGTCACTGTATGAAGAGCTGCGATTGGAACAGAAATTGTAAAACCAAAAAGGTATGTTGATTGATACAAATTGATGTTGCAGAAGTCTCAATTTGGAAGTGTCACTTTTATACATATTTCTCCATGGTTTTACAAATAAATACAATGGGAAAAATCACATTTCCTTTTGAATTAATTTTCCTAAATAATCAGAGGCATACTGATTATCTCTTACTTTATTTCTCTTTTCATTTTATCTCTTATTTTTATCGCTTTATTTTATGTGAAGCAAAAGTTACAAAAATGCTGATTTCCATTCATGAAATGACTGATTTTATAATGCGCTAAGACTTCTTTTATGAAGAAGAGCAAACTAAAAATGAAGTATCTAAACAGTAATAAAGTCAGGTGTTAGTTACTACTACTTACTGAATTAGGTTAATAATAAAAGATTAGTTTCTGTAGTTTTTGGCAGATCTGTGTGAGTTGAGTCTACATAACTCAAATTATAAGTGGCTTCTACTGATACCTAATATTTTCTCTTAGCTTCCTTTGCATGACACTTGCTCATTTCTTCCAGACAAGATAAATTAATTCAACCATGTATATTGTGAGTCAAGCTGTAGTGTTTGAAGCAAATGCAGGCCAAACAATTTTAACTTCGACTTTGACACTGTTCGACTTGAGCCTTTTGTTACTTTTGCCATTGACAATTATATCTAATTTTGACATTCAATTTACCATGCCAACCTCATTTCTTATCATAAATTGGATGTTAGCAAGTTGGGTATACACAGTACAGGATAAACTGTTTCCTTGTGTTATATACCTTTGTACTAGCCCATGTGCTATACTACTGTATTTGCTCTGAGTAGTAGATAAATTTCAGTCTAGGGAACCGGTGGGTAGAAAGGGATGAAGGGTGTCTCAGTGCCGTTTCCACTTTTGTAATGGTGGATTTAAAAGGATGTTATAAAGATATCCTTGAAAAAGGTTTCGGGGAAAAGGTAGTATATTTTAGTAAATAAACTAACGTAATCGTAAAAAAAAAAAAAAAAAAAAAAAAAAAGAAAAGATGCTTTCAGATGCAGAAGTCTGTCTCCAGGTCTGAAACAGAAGGAACCTAACAAAATGAAAGGTTAGAAAGAGCAGCTCTATGTTCATGCTATCGAACTGGATAATTCTTGCCAGGTATAAACAGAGAGGGTATTTGTTAGGAGAAATGGTCATTAGCTCTTTTGCATAGTCAGAAGCTTTAAGGATTATGTAGTCAGTGGTTGTTCTGACCAGTTGTGTCTCTGCTAAGCATCAGCTTAGCTGAAGCACTTCTAGAATCCTTGGACACTTGATTTCCGGATCGCAGGCTGCCGTCATGTGTCATGTTCCGGAAAATGCTCTTGATGCAAGCGAGAGGGGAGTCTTTGCCACCAAAACAATGTGGTTGTTATGGTGGTGGTGATGTGGTTGAACGTCAGTTCTGTTATAATGCTTACTATTATGCAAGTTTTAAGTTGCAGATCTATGGTATCCAAAATCATCGATATAAAGTATGTCGCAATCATAGACCTGAAACCAACCAAGGGAAGTTGAGAAGATTAATGGAAAGCTCGGAATAGGGCTTTGTTGTTTTTTTTAGTGCAAAAAGTATAAGAAAAAAAGGTTAGAAATCATTTACTTACAAGTCTACACAAAATGGCACTTTTAGTACATTTCATTATATAGGTCTTTTGAAATATTCTTGAATATGGTTGCTTTATACTACTGGAGTAATGCTTGAGGAAGTTTAAGTGGAAGCACATTTAACAACAGAAGAGTTCTTGCATGCGTTTTGATCAAAGACCTAGCCTGTCTTATGGAAATGTGGCTGATTTTATTCCTTGCTTTCTGTAGAAGAATAACTTATTTTTTTTCATTGAGGCTGCCAGGATTCAAGCAATTAAGAGTCCAAACATTCTTAGTTCAAACATAAGTTCAGTTCTTGTAGAAAAGCATTCATTTAGTATGTTATGTAAGCTTGCATGTAGCTTTAAGTACACAAGAGGAACCAACTACGTGTATGCTTTTAAGGTTATTGTTGATGTTGGATGGAAATGTAGGATTTGGATTGTGAATGTCAAGATAAGGATGTAAGAAAGAAGAAATCATTTAAAAAGTTTACATATATGTGTGTTTAACACGTTTTTTGAAAATGTTTGTCATGAATACAACTTAATCTGTTGTAAAATACATATCAAATGCTTATTAAGACTTCCTTATGACAACATTTTTCCAATTAGACCAAGTGAAATGAGAAGCAAGAGCAAGGAGAGGTCTTTTCCCCCATTGTGGCACATGCTAAAAAGGAAAGGAGCGCCAGCATGTGCGTATCCACAATGTGTAAAAACCTTTAGTGACCTTCTGAAAGGAACTTCTTTATTTTCTAAGGTAACTGGACAGTTAGGTTCCATTAATGTTTGCTAACCTGGTTTGTAGGTTTTTTTCTGGAACAATTCACAGTACCTCAACAGAGATCCTTATTTCCCCTTCTTCCCTCTACATCCCCATCTCTCTGTATTGTTTATTTCATATGAGTCTGAAAGAGAAACCAGGAAGTCTTTAAATAATCTAAAATCTACTGCTTAGATTAAGTCTCTTACATGAATAGAGCTGGGAGAAATACTTGATACGAAGTATTCAGGTGAATATTTTTGTGTTCTTTTGCTAGGTCAGGCTATAACTAATAGCAAACTCTTAGTACATGGGGGAGAGAGGTAAAAGTCTAGTGTCCATGTGAATAGTTTTTTCTTTATAGCTAACCTAAGGTTGCTCAAGTTTTTTTTTTTTTTTGTTTTTTTTTTTTTTTTTTTTTTTTTGAAAAGTTGAGTGAAAATCTGAATTTATTGTATCTGTATTAATCTTCAAGTGTATTGCCAAACCCTTGAGCAGGGAGGAAGGGAGAAGGAAAACGCCATAATAATCACAAACTTAGTAATACCTATGACTTTGGGACAGTTTTCAAGTTTCTTGTGTTGTTTTTCAAGTTTTATTTCACAAATAAGAAAAGGTATAAGAAAATACTGAGATACTGTGGTGCAGCTCTGGAGTTTAAGCTTAGAAAAGTGTGAATTCTTGTAAAATTCTTGGTGGAGTAATGATATGCAAGTACTCGGTATTAAATCTGGCTACTGATCCGCTGATAATCATTTATGATTATCCTTCATAGCCCTGTCCCCTTACAGAAGAGGGAATGGAGCTGTGCATAGCTTTTGAAAAATTTCTTAAGCCAGTCGCTCACCTTGAAGTATAGACAGTAAGAAGCTCCGAAGGAGCCATTTGTATCCTAACATATCTAAACCTAATTCTTCTCACTTTGGGCAGTGTAACTCAGAACTGTGCAACAGCACCAAGCTCTGCATCCAAGTTTCCAGAACTGAATCTACTTGACACTGTACTCCCTTTTCACCAGTGGAGTTGAGATACTGGGACTCGGGTGGGAGGCCCAGAGAGGTTGCTGCAGCAAAGAGAGTATGTATTTTCTTTTTCAGGTTTATTTATTTCTCTGCTGCCCCCTTAGCCTTTCTTCCCCAGCTAATAACGGAGTCTGCCTGTGAACTCATGTTGGTTCTGCAAACAAGGCATGCACCGTTCTGCAATTGCTGTGTGGTTAGTAGCCTATTGGTCTCTCTCTTTTTACAAAATCTTAAAAGAGGTATAATCAAAGTACATTGCGGAAGTTCTTCTAATGTTAAAGATGGTGTATAAAAAAGAAAAGATGGCATTTCATGGAAATGAACTGTTGTGTGCGGAGGTAGAGAGTGGACTTGTCCTAAATGAGTAGAAGTTCATAATTGAATTTGAAAATCTAATTTTAGTTCTTGGTCCTAGCTTGTACACACATGTTGTTGATTCTGAATCTGATTGCATCTCAGAAGGATTCCTTGAAAAACCTAAGTTCCTGACCATGCTTTTACCTTCTTTGACCATTTAGTTCAACTTTGTATAGAAATAATAAGATAAATAGAAGAAAATGTCGCTTCTCTCGTTGAAACAGATTAATCAATGTTAATACTCTTTGTTGCTATGAAAACTCAGTTATCATTAAACAGTTGTTCAGTCATTGTTTATCAGTGGCAGTTTGTTAGTAGTTATAAGTAGAATTCCATCTGCCAGTTAAACTATACTGTAAATTGATGTAAAAATTAGCAGTTCCTGTTAGTGTTTTGCCTTTTTTTTTCTCTCTCTCTCTCTCTTTTTTTTTTTTAATCTATCCCAATGAGTGCAAGGACTACATTGCATATAAATGCATCCCTGGGAGAGGGCTGGGGGATCGCAGGTATGCCTCACACAAGTACGCCAATCAGGCGCAAACAGGCACACATTGCGATTATCTCAGTTTTCAAACCTGGAAAAGACAAGAATGTGTTGCTAAATGAGAGAGGCAGTGTGTCATGCTCACTGAGATAAAAACAGAAGCTGCCAGGCACTTTGGCTTTATTCGGTGAATCCTTTGCTTTAAAACTCTCCTATCTTTTCTTCACGCTTATTTCCTCTCCCATTCTTATTCTTTCTTTCCTTGCTGTCTCGATCTCTCGCTCTTATTGTTCTCTCCCTCTTTTCCTGTCTTTGATGCACATACGTTGTCACATTTCATTGACTCTCCCCTCTTCTCTGTTCTTACACTTACGCCTAGTGGTGCTTTAGCCAGAGCTTGCAGCCTCTCAGGCGAGTTTTAGTCATGTGTGAAGCTCAGTTTGATCGAGCGCTCCTTTTCTGCCTTTTCACTCTTGCAAAAGATTAAAAGGTGGCGTCACTTCGCTCCCCTGCTCCTTCCCGCAGGAGGGACTTAAAAGGGACAACAAATACTAATCACTTTCAATAAGCATTTTCCTGCAAAAAAGGAACTTAGCTGTGCAATTTGACGCTGGTGGCGAGGATTGGGAAGGCTAGAGGATGCTTCATACTGCTAACAAGGGAAGGAAGCCTTCAACTGAGGCAGGTAAGAAGTGCCTGAATTCTCATGTTTTACGGAGAGGCTCGGTCAGAGTGGTAGATTTTCAGCATTTTGTAATTGAGGAAAGCAACTGCAGCAAGAGGCAGCACGGATGCCGTGTCAGATTCCTTTTGTTTGAGATTTAAAGTATGTGCAATGATTCTGGTGCATTTCAATGTGCTCTAAATTGAATTAGAAATGGGTTTGTAAAGGAGCTGCATTTATGCTGAATGATTTTTTTTCTCTTTTCTGTGCATCAAAATAAAGCAGAAAAACAGCTTTTGTGAAGCTGGGCTCTGTTTAAGGCTAAATTTGGTATTTAAGAAAATCTTCATATAAAAAGCTTTATAACCTCGTAGAACTCGGCATTCTGTGATTTGGATGTGTCAGCTAAACTAAAAATTAATCATAATTATTTGCTGTTTATTTGATAAGGTAAAATGTAGTGTGGAGTTTGTCTAGGTGAATATGATTTGTTTGCCTGGCATTTCATTGAATGAATAGCTCTACCGTTCTAGACGTACTGTAAAACCTATTTCGTGTTTATGTTTTGTAAATTGAGATTAAGTACCATCCTGAATGAAATACGTGACTGAAACTCATATGCTGCATCTGTGTTTAGTAAAGCAATCACCAAATTAGAATAATGGATTTATGTCAGTTGTCAAATGGAGTTAACTCTGAAAGTGCTGTCCACAAGTGCACTTGGATTACAATAAAGGGCTTTCTGTTTAACAGTTATTGAGAGGAGCTAATTTATCAGGCAAAACCTCTGAACTAGAGTTTTATATTAGTATAAAATTATATTGCTTAAAGTATTCCAGGTTTTTAGAAATATGTCTTTTTATTTCATATAAAAATACGGTGAGACTACATAGGGATTTTAAAGGCAAATATAATTTTAAGTAAGAGTTTACATGCTGATAAGAGGCTTTTCTTATTCACAACTGAATTTAGCTGTTGGTCTTGTGTTTCTAGTCTTGATTGTGCTTTTTTTTTTTTTGTTCCTCTTTCTATATTTGGGCACTATTTTAATATTTTACAATTGCTGTTTCTGTGAGCAGACTGAGGGAATAGAAGGAAGGGAATTCTGTGACCAGCAGCGGTGTGCTGAAATTCATTGTCATCCTGGAAAGTGAATGAGCTTTCAAGGGTAGTTAGACCTTTAATAGGGATTTAAAGGAAAGCAAACAATATTGCAGTGATCAGAGTTATTTGTAAAAGTAGAGTAGCAATTAACTCTGAAAGCAGGAGTATGGAAAGCTAACTTTTTAAGCTATCATAGAATAAACATCATTTGGTGAGTAGGTTTTAGTGATGCTGACCACTGCAAAGAGTAATTAATATCTTTCCTTGAGAACTTGATGGAAGTTTACCCTAATGACTTAATCCTGTGTGCAGGTATACAGACGTGCAGGCTCCATATCTTGTAGAAATCAGTGGTACTGCTTTTTGTGTACGTTCGCAGTAGCTGATTTTACAAGATAGGCAGCGACAAGCCACCACATATCTGAATGGGATCAAGCCCCCAGGGAAGTCTGTTCTCCCACCAGTGTGCAGGGACTTTGTGCATTACTACTTGTGTCTTTAGTGGTAGTTAGTCATGCATACATATGCACCTATAAAAGTACTTTTTTTTCTTTTTTTTTCTGAAGGTTTAAAATCAGACAAAAGAACCTGTAAATATTTCTGTAATTTATAGAGGACATGTCTCATTTATAACTGCAGTCTTACTGAAATTGTTATTGCTTATATAGGTACTGCCATTACAACTCCTTTTTTTCAGCATTTACCTCTATGTTCCTACAAGCTCATTTTATACTTTGAATTTGGATAACCGCATGTCAGGTCAAACTGAAATTAAAATTATTTTTTTGACAAAAAATAGAAGCCTTGGCTATTTTGTATGTAGTGTGGTATTTTAAATGTTTTATTGTAACTTAATTAAAATAAAACCAGCATATGTAGTAGATGGCCTTCAATATGAATCATTCATCAAGAATGTGTTACTCTAGGAAACAGTAGAGCTGGGTGGTTGCAGGGGAGCTAACATTAGCAATTTGAGCCCAGAGTACAGCATCTCTCTGAAAATCATTTATCCCTCATTTTAGCATTTGCTAACTCTATCCTAGTAGTGTTAAATGGGTGATTAATATAAATAGCAGCATTTTACTGATGTTCCAGTAGATGTTGCTGGAGAGCAGAGTAAAGATTGCTTTATGGAGGAAGAGAAATGCAGCGAGATGATGAAAGCCAAAGAGAAATCTGAAAAAAGGCAAATATTGTTTGCAGAGGTTGTTCATAGCTCAATAATATGAGATCAATATATTTTTGCATCATCTTCGTAGTTTCTGTTCAACTTTGAGAGATATACCTAATGGAATGTTGTTAGACACATTGTTACCTTGTTTTAGACATGTTGTGCTGCTTGTTTTGAGATTTTTTTCAATCACTTCTAATATTTTTTCATTAATAATAATGTTGGTTGTACACATGGTCTTTCAGAGGAAGGGACGAAAGATTACCCATCTTCCCCTTTTCCCCCAACCTCCCCCAAAAAACAAAGCAAAACAAAAGTTCATGAAATCAAAATGTTTAATGATACATTAATGAAATGAAACACACATAAGGTCAAAATTAGTAGAATTCTAATGTAGTGAAGTTGCTTTTTGTTGAACAGTAAGAATTTACCAGATTAGCACAGGACATAATTAAAGAAACCTTACTGGTGAGAGGTCTTTCATCGTGTACATTTGTGCTTCATCTCCTGTAACTGTGAAGGATTGTGTGTTAACATGTCTTTTTACTATGTTCTTAAATACTGAGAGAACTCTTATGGTAAATCTCAGGCTGATAAGCCCAAGAAGAGTAACTAATAGCAAATGGGAGTACTGAAAGCTCTAGTGTTCTATATGAAGATGACGGTGTTAGTAATTACTCGGATAAAGTGATAAAGCAGTCCCACAGGAGCAGAGGATTCTAGTGTACAGGCACTAACTGATGCAATTTCAGGCAACCACTGACCTCTATCTGTGGGAATATTTATTTTTGGAGATGATCATCAACCATACTCATTTCAAATTCAAAACAGTATGTGTGTTTTGTTCTGGTGCTTGTAGTGTTTCTTTTTTGTATGTTTTTGTGAAAAGTAGGATAAACATGCAGAAAGTCATAATTAACCTATTTGTAACTAAAAGAAGGGGAAAAAAAGTGTTACTCAGACCTTTATGAGCTGAGATTTATATTTTTAGAATGAGTGTTGTACTTGTTTATAATACGTAGCAGTACAGTTCTATTTAGTTTCCAACTTTTAGTGTTTAAGAAGATTTCAGCTACTTTTTATAATGGAAAAATGCAACTCGAAAATGTGCTTGGCAGATCTTTTCTGTCATTCCCTGTTCCATTTGCATTGTAGTTGATTTATTGTAGTGTGGTCTTAGTGTTTTTGTTTGTTTTGAAAATCCGTGTTCTGTAATTATTTTAGTGAATTTAAAGTTCATGTTCTTCTCTGTCGGCAGATTTGCTGTTGTGAGTGGGTTTCTTGTACTGTTCTTTGTTGCCAGTGCTGAGTTTATGTATAGGTACAACTCCCTACATACAAAGATTGTTCACTAACCTTTAAGAAACTGCATACTCTAAAGACATGAAATCTTCCTGTATTTCACAAGTATGGCTTTGGAACCATCAAGGAATGTGTGTTACGTGTATATATCAAATAAATAGATAATTACCATCTGTAATGGTAATTTTCCATATCTTTTGCCTAGACTTAGTTCCTTGAGCTTAAGATTCGATTAGCAAGTAATAATAAAGGAGTTGTGCGAATCATTTGGGCTTCTCCATACGCTCGTTCGGCAATTGTGCCTCGTTCAAAAAGCAAGGCTGTCTAACCAGGGAGGAAGCATTACTCGAGTTACATTCTTGTGCCTTTCTTTCTTTGTTTTACTTTCAAACTTGTCACTTTAGTGAAAGGATACATTATTCAGTTTAGAAGATCGTAATATGTCATCATTTTCTAAAGAGAATTCCCCGTTGCAGTCATTGCCGAACTCAGTTTATAAGCTTATGACACAATATAGCCCTAAGGAATAAACTTTTATCCTTGTAATTTTCTGTTCTTAAAGTCATGTGGAGAAAAGCAAGCTTAGTCTTACAGTGGAATTGTATTTATGAATATACTACAGAAGGCGCACGATAGATGAATGAAGTAAATAATTCCGCATACAAATCAGTCTAGTGCTATACTTTTCATTAGTAGCTTTACTGTCTTTTTAGTTTGCTCATTTATACGCATGGAGATATATATGTGTGTGTGTGTGTGTGAAATAGGAATCTCTGTATTTTAATTTAACCCTATTTCAGAGTTAAAAAATACAAAGCTAATTTCATGTTACTGGAAACAGGATAAATGGATGTCTTTGAAATTACGGAAAAATATTGATATATAAATCTGTAACATTGCAAAAAGATATGAAAGGTAATAGTAATTTCATTACTTATTTGGGGAACTGAGTTCAAATATATCTATATGTTCTCCCATCAATTTGAAAGTTTGACGTAAGGTGAATGAAAAAAAAATAATAATAATAATAAAAATGGCAGTAGGATTTGGCAATGAATGTCTCCTGAGGTGTTTACTTCTGAAGAAAGAGTACATGTAGAAATCTTTCTCATTTGTGTTCATCTAACTCCTAGGTAAAATAAAGGAGTGGATTTAGGTCCTCTTTTTGCCTATATCATGTAAAATATATTTAGTTAACAGTTTTTGCTTTTTGTGCGCCTAGTTTTTGAAAGATATGAAGCTCAGTTACTCTCTTCAGCTGACATGGCTTCAACAAAATTCTTATTTCATGTGTACCTCATACAAGATTCCACCTTAAGTAAAATTTATATTGTGCTATTATGTGCAGTATAATTATAAAACATTTTATGAAAAAAATAAGGCTTTTTTAAAATTAGATTTTTTTTCCAGATAATACATTCTCTCTAATTTAGCACTCTCTGTGAGATTGCAGGAGATATCCATGCTATGAAAGACGCTTGCAAGTGGTCTTTCTCTGCAGCAGTTTACAAAGCACTTTCCTATGCATTTGGGTCTCAAACTTGGCACCAAGTATTGTGGTGTGAAAAATATACCATTTAAATTTCACATGCTGATTTTTGGAAATGTATTTCTGATAATATTTTGTGTTGCACTTGTCCATGCTGTATGTATGGGCTGAGTAATGGCTTATAACAGTTCTGCTAAAATTGTTTTTTTTCCTGTTACCCTCATTTCTACTTATTATTGGAATAATGTCTATTTTGAATAGGTTTTAGCAGACAAATTCAACTCCTTTAGCCCTTTCCCAGTTGATCTAAATCAGGTCTAACCTAGTGCAGATTTTTGTAGTTTATTTCATAGGAATCAAAATGGAGACAAGGAAGTAAGCTGCTGCAAGATGATGCCATTTATGGAAGAAAAAAAGTCTTGATACAGGTTGCGGGAGATTTTTCTTCCCTCTATGTATTGAATAATGAGTATTTAACCCAGGCTAGGAAATTGTGCTGCTCTCTCTCTCTGTTCCTGTCTCACATCCTTCTGGCTGTCTTTTAATGGGCAGGTGTTCATTCTCAGATGAAATCTGGATTATCTCAGTGCTTGTATTGATGTTCACGCTTGCAGCTAAATTCTGTATGTAAAGGTGAAAGAAGTCTGTGCTGTGTGTTTGGACTGAAGGAACATGGAAAGGAAAAGAAAAATACAAAGAAAAAATAATAAAAAAAGAAACGCTCTAGCAAAAGATGCTTTACAAATAGAAAATACAGGAAATTAATTGTTAGAAATGTTTTCTGATTAAGGTAAAAACTTTAACTTCACATACTACTTAATAAACTTGGTGTATCATGACATTCCTCTTACATGTGTATATGCACATAAATAATATATGCATGTATACATACCATACATATATACACGCAGTCTCTAGAGGTCAGTAGAATGTAAGGAATGGGCAGATGTTCAGCTTTCAAATATGAGATTTGCAGATCCAAACATGTCAGTTTTTGCTACATTGGCAAGATGGATATATTTCTAATGAAACTTGGAAGTGAAGTAATCAATCAGAGTTAACAAAGAGCTGAATGAGAATCATGTCTGTCTTTTGCCAGAACTGAATTTAAATTGTTTTAAGCAAATTCATGATAAATACTCATTCACGTTGTAGGAAACTTGAAAGAAATCCAAACCATGATTATTGTGTTATAGTTTTCTTTTATCTTCTTACTACCTTTTCTGAGAGGATTTTTGTAATCACTGAAATAAAAATTAAAACAATCTTTTGAGGCGGTGTGTGTCAAATACTATGCAAACTGTGACCACAGTGCAGACCATATATTTTCTTTCCACATTTATCCAGTAACCCTTGGCCAGTCTTACCAAATTCATGGCTTTATCCTTGTTCATCTTCTCATAAAATGGAATCTTCTAAGTGAAGTTGAAGGTTCTGTTTTCTTTTTTAAATTTGATACTTTCTCATCAGACTTTTTTTTCTTCATGATTGCTGATTTGCATTTGTTTGGTCTTTATTTTTCTCTGGGAAGCTTAGCAGATATGGCTCTTTTTTGCTCTGAAGGAATTGGTTCTAATTCTGATTTATGTTGTGGTTTTTGACACTTCTCTTATAACTGCTTTAAATTTTGATATTACTAATTCTCTGCTAAAGAGAAATTGAAGAATGCATGAAAGGGTGTAATAAATGAGGTGTGAGTTAACATTGCTATGGACCTTTCTAAGAGATCTGTATGGGAAACTAAGGTGTGGGGGTTTGGGTGCTGATATTTTCGGTTTGTTTTTCAAGTAATAGTGGTTTGGGTGATGACTTTGAATTAGATGCTAAAAAAAATAATTTTCAGCTGAGCTGTTTCACAGAACAGAACAGGATATTGTATCCATAACAAATTAAATTTCAATTTGATAAATGAATATGCTGCAACATATTTTCAAGGTGCACCTGCATGAAAAAAAAATACTAATATAGCTTTAGCACTATATTTAAAGCACTATCTTTACATGTGTGTCTCCAAAAATGTTTTCTTCACTTAGGTGTGTGTATGGAATTTCAGCATCTGGTCTGTACTGTTTGCCTTTGCTCTTTTCAGAAACTGTTTCCAACATGATTTATGTTATGTTGAAAACTCTGCTACCTAAACTGGAAAAATAAAAACTGATCCTAGTTGGATTTTATTATAGTGACATACAGATACTGTATTATAAATAATGCAGCTAGACTATTAAATTTATGCATGCAGACAGGTCTTTAAAATATGTTGTATGCACTTTCTTTTTCTCTTCATATCTAATCATGTGACACTTGATACCTTTCTTCTCTTCTTGTAGTAGTTACATTTGGTGTTGTAAAATACTGGCATTTTACAAGTCCTGCTCTAGAGTGTGTAAGTACCTGTCGGGTTCCTTCTTATGTGCTGCTCTTGCAAGAGTAGGAACGCTGTCAACCCTGAGTTATGTCAGGGGACTTCCGTGTAACCAGCATCACACAGGATTAAAGTTTGATTAATTATGTTTTATAATGGTTGCTGGTTTTTAAGACAACTGCAGTGATAATGTATGATGTATCTGCGCTTATTGTATGTAGCTGTCCACCTTTGCCACCACTGTAAAATATGTGGGCCTTAAGTCTGGTGGACATCTCTGAAGATTAACTACACAGATAATATGTGGACTATTAATATCTGAATAAGAGAAAACATAATCTCAAAGAAGAAGGTTGGATAATGTTTCTGAATGAAGGAGAGCTAGGGGCAATGCTTTTGCATGACTTGACCTGTTTTTCTTTCTCCCTTGCGCGGGTTCCTGCTGCCAGGCATGCTGAGATGCGTTGCCTGAGGAAAGGTGGAGGATGTGTGGTTAAGGACCATGTTCTCTCTCCATTGCAGGGAAATGTACAGTCATTTTGGCTTTAAGCCCTGGTGTTCCATTTAGTTCCTCCTTAGTATTTTTCAGAGGGTGATATTTTGTTAGGGACCTGGCAGGTTCCCAGTCTCTTGCAGTATTGGATCAGATGACATTTTTAGAAAGAAAGCTAGGCTAAATTCACCTCCACTTTGACACTCTGCTGGATTCAGAGAAAGGGACTTACTAGGCTATTAATGTTTGGAGAATTGCCATCTTGGGAAATACCTGCTTCTCTTCTGTTTAAAACACAAAGAAACTAGCAGGGCCCAGATTCAGAATCAGTTGTCATGCCCATAAATGCACTTTCCACTGTGAAGAATCAATAAAAGTAACAAATGCATTGGAGTTAATGTTGAAGAGCCTGATCTGACAATTTATCTATAAACACTAAAGACCTACTGAACTTGCTCTGGCTAAAAGAGATAGATTACCTCTGTAAAGGGCTATTTATGAATTTCACAAATATGTCAAGAAAGTTGACAGAGCTATTAAAACGAATGGTCAAGAATCACTTGTTCTTTCCTCATCTTGAAATCACTGCAAGGTTTTGTTTTTCGTTTTCTGGATAGTTGTTCTCTTTTGTTTAACTTCTCTTCTGTTGGTGAACTCTGATGCAAGAGATGATTATAATATAACAGGAGCAGTCTATGGTTTAGGGAACAGGGATGCTGACTGCTCTTGTTTAGCTCACTGAGAATTTTATTAAATGATCAGAAGGCAAAACTGACCCTCAGAGTCACCAGTTTGAAAAGGTAAATCAATCTTCATTGTTTTTTTTTTTCTCCTTCCCATCTAAAAAAAAAAAAAAAAAACAACAGTAGATTTGAGGTTTTTAGCTCCAGCAGCATGAATGGTAGGTGTGCATACAAGTCTAACATGATCTGATCTAACAGAGATGTTCACAAAACTTAAAAACTCATGAATACTGCAGAAACCTAGGTGTTGATAATTCCTTTGACATTTCTTCTACTCAGTAGCCCATAATGCACTTGATACAGAGACTTTTTACATATACAGAGGCCTGTGGGACGCTTGGAATGTCAGCGTGTGGGGTGCGTTGATTGTTCTGTAGGTCTTCCTGGCCTGGTCTTCCTGTGTGTCTCAAGGAAGTTACTCTAGGGATTAACTTGGAGCAGCAAAAAGGTGGATAATAAGGGTTTATTTTCACTGAGCTTGGGAAATATATTAAACAATATTTTTACAGAATAATTAGGATAATAGTGGGCAAAAATTATTAACTATACTTCATGACATGTTTTTGCACAGTGGTAGTTTCTATTTGAATGTAAAGCATAGGCATTCCATTTATAGGTAATCATCGTATTAATAAACTGTACTGTACCATTATCTCTGATAATGGCAGACTTGAATTTTAGTGACTCACTCTCTTCTAGTTCTCTGTGTTCATGTGTAGTTCCCTATTCTAGTTCTTTGTGACAGAAAGTGTGTGCATAGTAAACAGAAGGACAAAGGTGCTTGTCTTCCAAAATAGACACCACAGAACTCGGAGGATTATATATGAATTCACTGTGACATTTGGATCTAAAGAATTCTGAAATGACAGTAATAACCAGGATCACTGTAAGATTACACATTATTTCAGTTTAAGTGGTTTCGTTTTTCTGCGCACATTTTTAAGTCTGTCACCATCAACAGCTGACTTCATCTTGAATGCATTCTGCAGCCTTGACAGTTGCTGTGGATTTGTTAATGCTAAATCAGTAATTGTTGGCTTTGAAGAGGAATCCAGCATCTTCCGCAAGAGCTTATTAAACTGTAAAATATGGATTGCCTTTACCCTAATGGCCTCTGAATCCTATTACCATCCCATTAGAGAGTGGGGGATTTTAGTAATTCTGTTGTTGTTTCCAGTGGGCAGTGAGTACAATGGGGAAGGGCAAGGGTTAATGTAATTCATCCTCTTTAATATGTGTAACACTGAGTCCTTTATCATTCAATGAGAGTTTTTTTTTCCTTTTGCTGAGAGAGCTCAGTTGAGCACTCACAAGGAAAAAAAAAGCCCACAAAAACAAAACAGAAACCTCAAGATTTCCTACATCTTGTTAAGAGAATAGAAATGAAAAAGTTGATAAATAAGCAAATGCCAAGTAGGCTGTTGTCTAGAAGAGTTTTCAATTGCTATCATTATGCCAAGAGGTATATTGAAATACTTCTTCAGTCAAGATCATTATATTTTTAATTATTTAATTACATTGATGCTGTAATATTTTAATTAGTTTCCAAAAAAACCCACAAAAGCGTCTTATTCTTTCCTTATCACAAAATTGCAAGGCAAAGCCTAACACAAACAAACAAAAGGAAAGGAAGCATTTAAGTGGCAGGGTAGAACACATGAATGTTAGTTGCTTATTTTGATCTGAAAGCCAACCTCTAAAAATAGTGCTGCCTAATAGAGGACTCATTGTTTTAAAAGTAGATAGAAAAAAACATGTGAACCCTTAATAGGTACTTGAGGAAGAAATTCTCTCTATTGTAAAGGTTCTACTCTTGCAGAGAATGAGGCCTGTCTGTAACGTTGAGCAACTGGTGTAGTTTTTTCAGTTTTGTATGGAGGCTTCTTTGACAACTAAATTCCAAATACCAGGGGCAATTTGCTACTGATTTTAGGGGGATCAAAATAGGGAATATTTCAAACCGTTATTGCTAGATAACCTGAGAGAGAGTTGTCTGCAACTTTTCAGATGAACTCTATCTGATGTGCATATCGCATTGAGCTGGGATTAGTTTGGCTTGTGAAATATTTTGAGCTAATACTTTTCCTTTTAAATAAAGGCACTAGGATTATTTCTCAAGCCAGATGCTTGCACAGAACAAGTAATACAAGTACACGAGGATGTAATAATTTTCCTTTTTTAAGAAATCAGAAAATACTTGTGAGGATTGTAGATTTCAGGGCTGTTTTTTTCTTGATCTAATAATCAATGAAAATGTTCAAGTTGATTTCACCGTGGTGTTGCCTGTAAAGGCCACTGTTTCTTTTATTCTGAATAACTAGGATCTTGCAGGCCAACAGCAATAAGGACTAGAAAGAAATTTGGTAGCAGAGGAAACACCTACTAGATTTTAAAGCACAACCGGTGATAGTCATGAGACTAGTAGATATTGTTTGCATACAGTTATTTATTCTTCCTGCATGTTTGATAATAGAACATGAAAAGACAAGAGACATCTTGACATTAGTACTTGAGTTGCAGGGCACCATATAGATCCTAATTAATTTATTTTACATATTCCCTACGCTAAGCTTGTGAGCCTGTGCATTTTTTACACATGGTTCTTGGTCACATGTTGACAAACACTTGGACCTACATATTCTGTCACTGGTGATGTTGGACCTTGGAGAAAAGGGGTTGGATAACTCTGATATGTGTTCATTATTTTCTTCCCAGAATAAGATATCGCTGTAGCTCATCCTTCCTGATCAAAGTTGCAAGGAAAAAAATGGAGTTTAGGTACTATAAAACTCATGTATGGAGTATCTGCTTCTTTTAAAATATAAAAATCAGAATTTCCGAATATCAGAAATACTAGTGCTTTGTTGATTGTGGAATAGATATGTTAGTGATTTTGATGGCCATGTGTTCCTAGTTTATATGTTGACCTCTGTGCCTTAGTAGTAGTTTCTTCTGGTCCGTGCTGTCCCTGTCACTTGTACGTGTCCTTCCAGAGGTGCTTCCCTAGCCTGTTAGAGAAGGGCTCCTCGGAAAGTTCATGCTGGGCTCTGCAGCGCCTTGCCTTTCCTTGGTGTCACTGCAAAGCTTGGAGTGTTTGGGGACTCATTACAACTAGCCCTTAACAAAGTTATTGCAGAATGATGGAAATAAAGGTTGTTTTGTTGATGTGGAGAAAGGCATCACACCTGAACTAAGGGTGGTCTGGAGTTAGGAGACGGCTGATTTTTTTTTTTTTTTTCTCTTTCCCCAAGCTCAGACCTGGTGGGTTTTTCTTATTTCCCTCAGTGTTTTGGCAGCCCTTTCCTACACTAACCACCTCTAGGACTCTGCTGTTCTGTGCAAGTAAAGGGGATTTTGTCCTAAAATAGTAAATTCATGGGTTATTTTATTTGTCTGTTTAGGAAAATATGTATGTGCTTCCAAGGTTTTTATTCAACTTTTTTTTTAGCATCAAATTAGTGAGAATAAAAGCTATATTAAAATCATCAGAGAGCACCGAGTTCCTGCTTTTACATGAGCCTAATTTTCTCCTGTGCTCTGTCTCCTGGGATCTGTAGACAGTCAATGCCAAGATACCATTGGCACTATTTTCTTATTGCCATGGTGATCTTCAGCTCTACTGAATACTCGAGGGAGACTGTGGTATTTTAAAGCAACTAGAATTTTGGTAATTAAAAAGGCTGGAAGGGATAACATTCTAAATTTTGCCAGCCTGGGTAAATACGGATAACAAATTATGTGTGAATAGGCAAGTTATTAGTCTGCTTTTCTTGATTAGTTTGGCTAAAGAGCTGCTGCGAGTTGGAGGAGGGGAGCAGGTAGGATCTGGGCAGGGAGTCTCTGAAGGGAAGTGCTCAGCAAGGGGCCTGAGGAGACCTGTGAGCAGATGTGGCCGACGTGCAGGGACAGCAGGGCCCATGGCACGTGTGTCCCCAGGTACAGCACCTGCAGGAGAAATCAGGGCAAGAAAACTAGCCCTAAAGCACTCTTCAGTTAGTGTTGTTGCTTGAAAACCTGCTTCCTTTTTTTGTGTGCTCTTTCATCAAATAGAAGCTTAACTTTTGGCAAAGAGTGGTGAAGATTTTTCAGATATTGCTGTGCTTGCTGTGGTGTGGCTGAGACGTCTCTTCTGGGATGTTACAGCCTGAGTCGGCACTTTTTATAGGCTCTACTACTACTTAACTGTTTTTGAGTTCTGTGGTTTCTGTCAAGCATTAAAAAGTAGAGTGGAAGGGATTCTGAGAGGAATGACAGTCAGATTCCTACTTTATTAGTGCTCTAATTTTTAAAATATAATTTAGCTTGTTATTTCATTTTTTAAATTTAGACCTACAGTATTTTTACAAAACTGTGTTTTGGGTTTGATGCTTGTAAATGTGCTTTTAAGCAAGTGAATAAGTATTTTAGAGGTTTTCTCTTATCAATTATTTTGTCAGTAAATGACTGTGACAGTTTCTCACTGCCTCCTTGCATATGAAGTTACTCACCATTGCTGTAGATCATTTGTTCCTACTGCTTGTGATTTGGAGGACATTTGCTAATATTTCTTTGACAATATATGAAATTTAACTTTATGGTAAGTTGCAAAGTGTAAAAAGGAAGCAGAAGACGGTATTGTCTTTCAGCATAGAGTTTATCATGACACATTTGAAGGAGCTGCATTGCACTTATTAAATGTTCAAAGAGATTTCACTTAGCATCATTTGTAAAAATTAATCCTCTTATCAGGCCAAATTTTAAGTCCTGCGGAGGCTGTACTCTTAGTTACCTGCTATGATTGGCTCTCAGAAACATACAAATGCTGTGGACTTCAGAGTGAGGTGGGAAAATCTTGGTGCCATTTGTTGTAGCAGTGAGTTTCAAACTGTTAGGTGATGCTAAATGGAGTTGTGCGCCCTGACTCTTGCTAAGGAAAATTCTCCATAAGGCAAACCCCTTTGGAGCTCACTATGTCTGTGAAGCGGGAAGCAGAGGGCCGTGTGGCAGTGCATCGTTGCTGAGACGAGGCTTCGAAATAACTTCTGCATCTTTGCTCTTTAGTTCCCATATTGATACTGTGGGTAGAGGAAACAAATTTTGAAGGTCTAAGTTTCACCAACAGATTTGTGTTTGGTGCGAGATATTTGCTGCCTGGTTTCCTTTTCCCTAGATGCCGGTGAGAATAGGGTTTTTTCAGGGGACAGACTGTGACTTGCTGCTGTACAGTGTGCCCTGAAGCTGTGAAATGCATCGCTACTGCAGGAGCGAAATTTGGCTGCTCTGCACTCCCTCCAACACAGACAGTTAATGGAGAAAAATCCTGCCTTCCTGGGGGGAATACAAAGCAGGTGTTGTGCATGTGTACGAACACCCACCCTTCTCCCCCAATTCGTCTGTAATCCTCCTGCTTTGCGTTAGACCCTGATCCCATTCTCTGCCAACATGTAGAACAAGGCAATTTCACTTATGGAGAGGTAGGTGGATTTGGACAGCTCCGTAGCAATTCCTGAGGACAGAGAGTAACTTTCCCCAAATGGTTCAGCCTCTAATTAGTGGGCACAGAGCCATGCCAACAAATGTATTTTTGGCAGAGCTCCACTTCTGCTGGGTGGGTCAGGATTTTCTTGATTATTATTACTGTACTTCATATGTGATTTTGTTCAACTTTGTGTAGTTCTCTAGTTTGTATTTCAGTATTAGTGCAAGTGAAATTGATCTTTTTTATCAGTATTGTTTAAAAACATCTCAGTGAAAGCAACCATCATTTAGAGTAGAAGCATGTCAGTTTTTAGTTGTTTGTATTTTTTATTGTTATTTAAAGAGCATAGTGTAAATATGCTTTAAACTTACCATCCTTTGAAAAGAAGAAATCTTCTACCTACCTGCCTCTGAGCAAGGTATACACAAAATAAATAGGTAAAAGTCTTCGTATGGTTATTTTTAGCTTAAGTGTACTTCTTTTCTTGTTATTTCAGTTCAAGACGAGATGAGAACTGCAAATAGCCTAAATTAGTCTGTAGCATTTATACCTTGTTAGGTTTCCTGCTTTGGAAAATATGCAGGAAAATGATTATATGTGGTATTCATCTAGAGGCTGATGAGTTTGTTATAATTACGAAGGTAGATGTAATGAGATGAAAACATCTCTTTCTTAAGCTCTCTGAGGATTTCCTTCTCTCTGTATTGCCTTTGGTTTAACTATTTTCTTCCCAAAGAGTCTTTCTTTAGCATTTACTTACGTTGTTTGGGGAAGTTGCTGCCATTATCATGTAATAGATTGATTGGCAGCTCTGATATTAGCATTTATAGGTGATAACTAATTAAATTCTACATGCACATGGGTGGGTAATGAAGGACCCTTTCACATCTCATTTATTAAGACAAATCTCTAGTGTAATTATCATTTTACCATTATTTAGCACTCTGAGTAACTCTTCTGTCTGAATATTTTTCTAGTTCCTTCTAAAACAGAGGCAGAGCTGAGATGCAAGTGTGTCTTGTGCCTTCATCTTGTACAAAAGAAGTTTTTATTTTGATAATGCTTTTTTTAAATCCTTCAGGAAATATCTTTGTTGTATCAGATTGAAGATCTTCAAATAGAATTGAGTCTGATAATTTCTAAACCATCTTCAAATACTTAGTAGGCACTATGAAACATATTGCTGAGGAAATTGAGGTATACACACGTTCAATTTATCAATTCTTGTATAGGGCATAGGGTTAGAATATGAAACTATGAATATTGAATAATTGATAAGAAATAGTTTATCAGTGTAGGGATAATTAGAAATCACTGGTTTTGAGGATGATAATTTTTGTTTGCATGATAGTACTTTTAAAAGTTTTCACATGTCATATTTTTTATGACTTCTCAGTTGGTATGATTAAGTATTAATTTTGCTGATGGATGCTGTATGCTACAACTCAAAGTATTTTCCCAAGTAGAAGTTCTCAAGTAGAAGTAGTAGTTTCCCATTTAGACCTTGCGTAGCTGCTGTTCAGACTCTCTTCCCTCTTCTTCACCCTCTCAAGGAACACTATCTATATGTTTTTGTGTGTGTGTGTTATGTATATGTAAACATGTATGTTTATATTAAACTGCACTCAAGTAATGTGCTCGAGCATCTGTGTTTGTAAGAGGTGATGCTGATATCCTTATTTTCAAGTAAGGAAAGATCTGGCAAAATTAAACCAGCAAAAGCAAGCAAAAAATTCCGCGATTTGGTTGATCCCCTCAAAATGTTTCTTTTGATTATACTGGCCATTCTGTACAAGGGTTTTCATGTGTGTAGGTGTGTATCGCAAGGTGCGTACACATTACTGCACACAGTAATAAGGGCTGAGCATGCAGAATTCATTTCTGTTTAAGTGAGATTTTCCCAGTCTCCCCCAGCTATGGTTTTTGTTTTCGTTTTTTTTTTTTTTTTTTTTTTTTTTAGTTTGTGCTATTTCTCAGGTCTTGCATTCAAGTTCAAGCATTTTAACAATAAAATTATTACCTATGGTAGTTAATAGAATTGTAGTAGATGCAGCTGCTAGATTGACTTACGCTGGGTTGCCCACGTTGAACAGGTGTGGGTAGTTGGCAGAAGATTTGCAGGGTTTGATTTATCTCCCTTGCTTTTGTCAGAGCTGCTTTTTGCCTACATACCTATGTTCTTTTTAATGTTAGTGACGTTTTCTTGTAGACTTTGTTCTTAGCCAGTAAGCCCTCAGATTTGGAATGGCATTGGGTGCATATGCATGTTTATTTGTGTTCTCTATTAGGGACCTGGAGCAAAATTATTGGCCAAGGTCTTATTGTGAAACCTGCCTTTTGCTTCAGTAAGTGGTGTGAATAAAATGACTTATCTTCTGGCTGCTGGCTTGATTTGTAAAAGGCATGGGTTTTTTTCCTCATTTTTTTTTTTCAGCAATGTGCTTGGTGTAACTTTTCTCTCACATGTTTTGAGGTGTGACACCAACTAATTCCTTTGCCTTTGAAGATGAGTCTTTATTGCAAGTGACTGAAAATAAGTAACTAATTTCGTGAAATGCAGACACATCTACCTCCCATGGATGTGTTTAGATTTTGGGCGCTGGTGCAAGCAAAGGGAGAGTGCTTTAAAAATCCCTTGTGAAGGATTAGAGGTGGCTGCACAGAAAAAGCTTGCCATATGCTCACAGATTACCATTACTTTAAAAACAATTTCCTTTTTATACAGTAATGTTGTAAACCATAAAGGTTCTGCTTTTCTCTCTATTTCTAAGGGTTTTTTTAATGTCTGTAAGGACTACAGTTTAATTACCCAAAATTTCATGATGATGCACAGTCTTGTTTTCTAGTTTTTTGTGATTGTTCCATATACTGCATGTTCCTTGTAATTTAGGACTTTCTGATGAAAAAAAATACTGGATTGGTAAATAATTCTTATTTTAAGTTTTTTCTTCTTTTCTTCTTTCTTCTTTTCTAAAAGCCTGACAAGCTGACAAGGGTTTTATACTAGATCTACGTTTCTGGAACTACCTATTTACAGCTGTTGAAGTTGATAGGGTGTCTGGGGCTTGGAGCAGAGATCTGTTTGCGAGTAATTGTCTTCCACTGAGATCATACCAGAACAATTTATAATGTTAATTGTGCTGCGCATGTGTTACTGCTTGCTGTGTTAAATAACACAAAGCAAAAGAAAATAATAGGAAAGATTTTAGTTAAAGACAATATTTATGATTTTTCTGGAGGTTGTTTGGTGAAGAAAATATACATGAGGTGACTTAAGCAGAAGTGTCTGAAATGCTCTACTTAGAGGCATGAAGCTTTTAGCTACTGCTTAGATATGTCTTGCAATATTTTTCTTTTAAGAGGTATAACAAATGAGTGTCAGCTCGTTGTGCCAGCATAGTTATCTTGGCTTCAGTGTTCCTTGATTTTTGTGTTCTGGTTCAGTATTTGCTAACAAGGAAATCTTGCAAGAACTTTTAATAACTGCTTAAAAGAAAATAAATACAGAGAAAACTAGGCCACTCACATCACCAGTAAAGATGAAAATTTTGTTGGAGAGCCCTCCTATCCTTGCCAAAGTGACCTTGGTTGGTGGAAAGATGACAGAGTGCTTTCCTGGCACTGCCTGACAGCAGCGCGATAGCAGCGCGTTTGACAAATCGCTCACATTAAAATGGGGGGCACTTTCGGCAGCAGTGGCGTCCCTATCCATCAGTCCTGATTACTACACAAACGTCAGCCATGGCACAGAGCACATTTGTCAGAGGGAGTAAAAAGCAGTTGTTAGTAAGAGCACTACCTGTCATGCTAATGGACTAAAGCTTGCTACAGTCTGACTGTCAGGAGCCAGCAGATTAACCAAATGGGCTGACCAGTGCTTTGAGAAAACACTTTCTGTTTGCAGAGTACATTGGGATAATTAAAGAGGGTGAATTAGAAACGTAGGTTATGGTGATTGAAATGTTTGCGTGCTTTGGCCGCCAGAAGCTCACTTGAGACCATGTATACAATGCTTAGTGCCGCAAGGAACCATAATGTAAAACACTTGGAAGTACCTGAGACTGGATTCTTTTATTATTTTTTTCATCCTAATGGATGCTGTATAATAGGAATTCATTCATAAAAATATAAGTACCTTAAAAGTTGCCTCCGAATTGGTGTTTTCGGTGGTTATTATGTATGCTTACGTCTTTCACCTATCTTTCTCAAGGGTATATACAACCTTCCCTCCCTTTATTTACGATAAAATATAGGTTTCTTTACCATTAAAAAATAAGTGACTATGGAACTGATTTATTTCATTGGCACACAGGTCTGTCCTAATTGACACTGCTTGTTTAATTTCATCAAAGAAAGATGGTCTGAGTATTTATTTATGTGATTAAATATGGGATATGAGGCTGTGTTGCTTCATTTTTCACCTGTAGCCTTGACTAAATTATCCTTCTCCAGCACAGATGAAGTAAACACTGGGGGGGGGGGTGAAATTCTAATCTGATGCCCTAATCTGATGTAAGAATAATGTGCATAAGCCATCAGTGAGCTAAAAGATACTTTATGACCAGATGGACAATATAGTAATTTCTTCACACCTTAGTCATGTGTGTAGTTTCTAATGTAATAAGTGGTAGGGGAGGAGAACTTACTAAAAATTTCCAGTATCTGATAATTTTAAAATACAATTACTTTCTGTATGCTGGTGGTGGTGACTATGATTTGCTTTGGTTTAGTTTGACATTACTCTTCTAGGTAATTTGTCAAGCACGTGGCCTCAGAAGATTTAGGTATCCAAAAAGAGAACATCTACAGAAAGACCTCATTTTCTATTAGGCAGAATCACTGTGTATCGAGGTTTCTACTGAGACCAGCTGATCCTGTCCTAGTTGAAGCGAGTAGGATTGTCCTACAGGACTCTGCTATGGCATTTATCCTGTGAAGGTGTCCTTCATAAGACCTTATCAGAAACAGAACTACTCTGCTTTTGTGCCATCCATTTGTGCCAGCATTCAGTTCATAATAGATTTAATAAATCTCCCAACATCTAAAATAACTAAAAACCTGATTCTTCTTTTTCTATCAAAGTTCCTGAGTAACACACTTGTGTCACATGTAGATTTCCAGTACCAAGTTTTTGCTTGCAATGTGTCTGAATCAGTTTGCAGACTGAAGTGTGTTTTTTTTTTTTTTTTTTTTTTTTTTTTTTTAAATTGTGTTTTGAAAGTGTTTAGGAAATGGATGTTTAACTGCTGTGTTTATGGTCCATTTGATACTGCACAAAGAGACAGAGCAACAATTTTGCTTATGTTCTGCTCGTATTGTTAGTGTGTCAGTGTTTAAAACCTGTCATGCCCCTGTTGTGCAAATCTCCTTAGACAGGCACAAGTAAAGATTTCAGCACCTATGTGCACATCTAATGCACAATAACTGCCTTTTAAAACACCTAATGTATTTGAGTGAAGGTTGTGAAACTTTAATGCACTGTGAAGGTTTTTTCTTGTAATAAATAAGAGTAATTTTACTTTCAATATTGATTATATTTCTATCCTTGGGAAAGAGACATAGACTTACTTATTCTCCAGGAAGTTCTTGTTTAGTCACTTAGCAAATTAAAAATGAATTAAGACTCTTTTTTTTTTTTTTTTTAACAAATTATCTATGTAGAAGAAGGACAAATAAGAAAGTTACTATTCTGTAGGATTTTTTGCTTTATGGGACAATGAGAATGATCTTTACACATAAATATTCCCAAAAGAACAAGACACTTTGATTCAAACATGGTTACCTTGGAAATGCTTTTCTGGAAATTAGTGTTTAATACTTTTGATAATGTGCTACTGTTAACGGTCATTTTTCTGTAGAGTAATTCCTCCTTGAGAAAAAGATTTTGATACCTTGACTTGCGCAAGTAGGCAAACTTCTAGTGAGCAAATAATATAATATGTGCAAAAAGTCTTAATAATTGTCACATGCTTTTTTTTTTTGCCCCTTTGGAATTTGTCATTCGTGTTTTCAGAAGTTTCCCATCACAGTCATCCTACCCTAATTGTTACCAACCTAAACAAGAGAAAGCCTCTGGGCTCAGTCCTGCAAGTCTTAGCAGAAAGAAATTCCTGCTAGGCCCTTGCAGCAGGCCCTTCCTGCCTTGGGGAAAGCAGCACTGGATTTTTTGAGTTGCCTAGAGGTGCCTATGTGGGAACCATTAAGTATAAATTCTTTTCTTTTGGGATGTTAAACTTGTGCTTATCAGGAAGGACCTAAGAAAATTCAGTTAAAGTGGGAAAGAGATACATATTTCTGTGGCTCTCCTGGAAGTTGGAGGAAACTTTGATTTAGGATTGAGGAATAGAGGTTTAGTGTTCGGAAGTTATTATGTACATGGGTCAAAATGACATCTGTGATCTAGTATTCACTCCTTGATTTTTCTGGATATTCTTTTTCGGGTCTAAACTTTGCTTTTGCTTAATAACACTCTTACTGGTTTCTTACCTTTCTCCGGGGGGGGGGGGGGGGGGGGGGGGGGGGGGGGGGGGGGGGGGGGGGGGGGGGGGGGGGGGGGGG
>JAWLRI010001026.1:1587097-1615594 GCA_034781795.1 Crypturellus tataupa
CCCAAAAAAAAAAAAAAAAAGAGGTTCCTCATCCTTCTTCCAGTACTTTAAAGGTTTAGAGCGTTTCATGCAATGCAGCATATGCTGACGAGTGAAAATGATGAGGAAACAAGTTGGAAAATGGAGGTTTCTTCTTTGGCATCTTCCTATTTGGGAAAGGGAGTGCAGGCTTATTGCAGTCTCTCAGGTCTATGTCCTGACCACGGTGGTTGTACTTCTTTTCAGTCTTGCTGCTTTGGGAGGTGTAAGCAGGATTGTACTACCCTGTCTTAATTAGGTTAAGAGCGGATTACTGGAATCAACTGTGCTATTGAAAACATACTTCTACTGCATACTGCAAAATATAACACTAGCTCCGGTTTTCATTATTTTGATTCTACTGAAATACTTCTGCAGATCTTACTATGAATGTGAGCTTAGACCTTATCTATGACTGTGATGCTAATTCCAAAGTAAATCTCCAGGCAGTTTTTTAAGCATGTCAGATAATTTTTTTAAATTGTCCAGAAAATGGGAATTTGCCTAATATTTCTTTGACCTAAGCACACCTGTTTGGGTAAGAAATGAAGTTGCTAACAGTTTCCTCAGTACTCAGCATGAACTCAGAGTGGACAGTCTGGCTCTCAGACTGACTGGTTCCAGAGTGTTATGGATGCTGTCTTTTGCATGCTTCACACCAGTTTTGAGTATGTATTGTATTTTTGCATACCCTTTCATGGAGTACAGAGCAGACCATCTGTCTGTGCTAACTTGGTATGGCCAAAAGTATTTGTTCATTGCTGTTCTGTCTCTGGTGCAACCATGACAGTGTGTAACTGCACTCATTGGTGTATCAAAATTGGAGAACAGGGCCCTAGGTCATATTCCTAGCTCTGTGTATGTATACATCTGAGACTTCTCCATTTGTATTAAAATTTCAAGGAGACGAGAAGGCAGTGCACATATCATGAGGTCACTGCTAAAAAAAAGAATTTTGTGAAGAACAAGTTCTTTGTTCCATGTTCTGTGTTTTGAGCAATCCTTATTAAAACTCTAGCGAACTTTCACACTTATGCTTGTGCATGACTAGTATTCGTTAGCATCTTATTATTTAGTTTAGAAGATTCAATTGTCATTTATTGCTATCATACTTATGTTTTTGTAGTTTGCTGCTTGAAAATCGTAAAACAATAGTCTGTAACTGCATGAATTAAACTCCTGTTTAGGCTTTGATGAAAAATGCTTGTGCACAGCATTTTATGTGGTGTTTAAAATATCCAGTAAGACTGTTAAAGCTGGTAGTGTTCATGAGAGACTGTAGCCAACAAGTACATGCACTATATTAGTTCAGCTTTTTCTTAAAACAATCAAAATACATTCTTTATGAGTGTGTGCAGGCAGCATGATTCCCTGTAAAAAATGTGGTCTCACCTACGCAGGATCTCTTTCCAAGATTACTATACACCTTTCTGCTCTCTATGTGATCCTAGTTAGTTAAAGAAAGAAATTTGAATTAGTTCATAATTCATTTGTGACAAATCTATGTTGCATCTTCCTTATCTTCACTTCTTATCATCACAAAATTTATGTTTAGCTATTGGTTCCATGTCATTTGATATCAGAGTTAAGCTGACAGGTCTATTAATTTCCTCCTCCTTCCCTATCCCTCATTTTGTAAATACAGATACTGTTTTCTCTCCTCTGGGATGCTTCATCCCCCATGAATGCCCTGCAATGATCTCTAATTGGTTTGAGTTTGGGTGGGTTTGGTGGTGGTTTCATTTTGTTTCTTCCCCTTCTTCTCTCTACCCCAAGCATTTATTTGAAAGGGTAAGCACTGTTATTCTTTTGACTTGAATATACTTGTTGTGCAAAATTTTTCTTTAACTCATTTTGATCTTTTCTTAATCTGTTTCTACACTATTTAATTGTAGTAAGTTTTAGCCATAATTTATTGCCAGTTTGAAGACAGAAGCAAAATCAGTGATTTTCATTTCTTCCTCATAATCTTTCTTGCACAGCTTGGCTCTATTGTTGCTTTGCATTTTAAGGTTTTCTTCCTCACTTGCTGTTGATGGCTCATGTTGTGCTTTATTTCTCTTCACATTCCTAATCATCAGCAATAAAAATAAGAGTAGATTACCTTACCCTATTATTAACAGAAACAAAATAAAAAGAAATACTGAGGCTATACAGAACAAATTAATTGAATGTATAATCTCTCAAATGTAAAGAGGGTTCCAGTAATTATAGCTGAACGCGTGTGCATGCACACGCACACACTGAACATATCAAAGATTTTATTATGGCGACTGACTTGGTTTGTTTACTAAGACTGAAAAATTAATCTTAAATCTTCTTCGCATTTCACATGTGAAATATTCTATGAGTGTTTTTGTTCATGCTTTCTGAAAGCTTTTTTTTTCATATAGGAGGAATAACTCTTTTGAAAAGAAGATTTTTAAAAGTCATATTAAATAAATATACATGTGTTTCTTAGCCAAGTGGGAAACGTTTGTACTTGATACCTTTGCCATGAAAACATATAAGCTTCTTCTTGACCCTGTGTGCTTTTTATTTTGCTGTAGTAGGCCCTTTTGAAAGAAGCATTTTTTTCCTCTGGATTTAAATGAACATGTATGCAATATCTATGAACTTATGTGATTCTTGTTCCTATTTTTCAAATTGCAGTTTCATTTGCATATTTGCCTCCAACTCACTAGATAATTTTGAAGGCCTATAATGTAACTCATGTGAAGAAGCAGAAATGGAAAAAATCTCACTGTAGTATGGATGTGGCTTAGTGTTTTAAAGCTTGTGTTCTGGAATATGCTTTGTGTGCAGCTTGGGTGGGTATTGCACAAGTGGATGATCTGTTGCAAGGTGAAGGTGTTAAAGTGATTATACTCTCCTTGGACTGCATTGCCAAGTTTGCTGTGTGGTTTTGTTGTTGTTTTGTTTTACTTTAAATCTACTCACTGCTGTTAAGATATTTGCACTAAATTCTTAATACAGTTTTAAAAAGTCTGACAGCTGTGGGTAATTACGGTATATCAGTCCATGTGCAAATGGATTTCTAAATCCAGACCCATTGCTGACCCTCTTCAGGAAAAAAAATAACATGATGAACATGTTAGTAATTTCCATATGATTTTCCCCTTAATGATTATTTGGAGTTAGCCATGTTTATAATAACTAGTAAGGTACTTTAAAGTTTCAATGTCAAGAGTCAAGTTTGAGTAGATTTATTCAATATTTATGGCATTCATTGAGTTTCTTAGGCCATACAGTGGAGTTCTCTGTTCTTGCCCTGGCACTGTACCAGCCAAGCTGCAGGAGCCCCTGCTGTGATCTGTAGGACCGAGCTGTTTGTTGCTGTCTCCAGCCACTTGCTTAAACCACCTAATATTCTGTGCTGAATTATCCTTTCAGATTAGCCATTTAATGGTATGAGTTAGATGAGAGATTTTAGCACTAAGTTGTTTTATAGGCTTTTTTTTCCTTTTTTAATGCATGTTTCAATCCAAAGGGGGGGCGGGAAGGTGTAGGTGTGTTTTGGATTTCTTTTTTTTTTTTTTTTTTTATGTTTTTTTGTGTTGTGGTTTTTCCCCATTTGCCACATTTGTCCATAGGTAGGAGCAACTCGGTATGGAGGTGATGTAGCATGCCGAGAGGCCCGGGGAAGCAGAAGAGGTGGTGAATTCATTTGCCACTGATCCCTCACAGCCTTTCTTCATAGATAGGTGTGAGTGCTGCTGCTGGCACAGGGAGGAGAGCTCTTCAGTCTGATGCTTGCTGCCCTCTGAAAAGCCCTCCTGGCAAGAGATCCTGGTGTGCACACAGCACAGAGTTGTCCTTAGGAACCTTTGGGTCATCTGGATTGTCCTGTTTGGCTCTCTGAATCCTAGTAATCAGTTGAAATTACTTAGGTGCTTCAGTTTCTAAGAGTAATTAGGTAAGTCCAAATCTTTGTGGTTGTTAGTTTTATCCTATGTTCCTAGGCAAGACCTGATTTTTTTTTTCCTTATCAGCTAGTGTTAGGGCATAACTGACTCTCTGAAGAAAGTCTTTCAGTTGTCAGGCCCCAGCTCAGTTTCATTAGCAAAACACAAGCAACTTTGTCAGGAGACTGCAAGGCAAAGAATGCACCTGAATCCCTTAAACGCAAAAATAAGAATCAGCCAAGTGAAAGAAGAGCACCACTTCTGCTATGAGACTCCCCGCCGCTGGCAGCATCCAAAGCAGGATACAATTGAGAGCAAGATGGTCATGCCCACAAAGTGGTGTTGACTTCCATAAAGCCTGGTACGTGTTCACAACGCCACTGCCGGTCACCTGGGAGGTCGCTTGTCATGCCTAATGGTTTGTAGAGCCACTCTGCCGTTCTGGAGAGTTCAGATATGGTAAGGAAGTAAGCAGGAAGGTGTGCTACAGGGAAGCAGTGTAGAAGGAAAATGGGCTGAGGGTATAAATGTAATTAGGGAGCCACCTTTTCATGACTAGTAAAATTAGCACCCATTTGTACATGTTACACACTTGAACCTTGTTGACACCTGAGGCTGGGAAATATATCTGCTAATCAAAACATGTAATTATACCCTATGAAGCTGAAGTAACACACTGAATCCTTGCACTTCATGGTGTTAATGATTTGGGAGACTCATTTACTGAGTCACCTCAGTTTGTCCATTCTTGCTGCATTTCTCCCCTCCAAAGCAGTGAGAGCAGGGCCATGCTAAAGCAATTAAACAGGAATTCTGTAGAAAAGTGATCACCTAGATTGGTAGAGAGTGGTGATACCATGGAAGTAGTAGTCAGTCTCATCAGCAGAAAAAAAGAAATAAGCAAAGCAAGATAAATTAAGTATCGATATATAAATTAAGTATGCTGGAGAATTAAACTTCCTGTACATCTGTAGGATGGAAGGAAGCATATGAGTTTGATTTCTCATTGACATGACCTTGAACCCAGGGGTTGGCTCTGAGGGTTTGTGTCTGCATTGCTCCCAGATGATGATGAGGATCACACACAGTGGAAAGTAGTGTGAGTGCATGGTTGTGTTGAGGGCTTCACCAGGCAGAATTGCAGAGAAATCCTAACGTAGAGAGGAAGACTCAGTAAATTTAGTGATATGATGAATCTATTTTATTTCACAGCCCAATTCCAAAGTAAGCTATGGAGATGAGAGAGATAAATAATCTTAATATAGAGAGGCAAGTGATTTGGTCTGCAAACACTAAAATATGTCACTGCCAGTGAAAGCTGTGCTGCCATAGTTGCCTTTTATCTTCTGTTTTGGGCATGCAGTTGGCGCAAGTTAGACCTGCATTGGAGACAAAAAGGATTGAATACAGAACTCCATAATGATAAGAAATCAGAATAGAAATGAGGCTGTTTGTTGTTACCTTGAAGTCCTCTTCAGCTTTAGTCCCTCCTTGCATTTCAGCAGAATCTTAAGGTTAGTTAGATTGTAAAAAATGAATGTGAAAGAAATTCATCTACTGTAGAACAGTTACCAGTTATCTTTGAATACCCAGTCCTAAATATGTTTTTTAATAAACTTGTTTCTTGATTTATCTTGTTCTAAATTAATCAAACCATAAGAAAGCAAGGAGAATTTGTAATGACTTCATTTTACCACTCATCACTTACAGCATTTGTAGATTCACTGATGTTCTGTGAAAGTACATTCTTGTTTTTTTGTTTTGTTGCGTGTTGTTGTTGTTGTTTTGAAAGCTAAGACAATTAAAATTTTAAGAGAAATATGCATAGTATATATAGTATTTGTTAACCACAAAGTCCTGTGAAGAACATTGTAATGTAAAGATGCATTAACTAAACTAATGTAGTTACATTAACATATTTAGTATTAAGATCATTCTTAGAAAGCTGGAAATGAGCAGAAAATTCATTACTCCTAATATTTGAAGGTAAATTAAATCCATACTTCATAGTTCTCTCGATATCTTTATCCTTTTAACTTCATATAAGGGAGATTGCAGCTTTTTTTTTTTATATATTTTCTTCTCTGTAGGTAATTGAAGTGTTGTCCTATATCCACATGGATACATTAATCTTATAACTTCTGAAGTAAGAACTCCTGGAACGTCATGGATGTTTCAGGAAAATAGACAACTTAGGACTGAGGGGTTATGTTGAAAACACTTCCTGCCTATGCCTTGAATTAAAACTAGGCGGCATAAACATGTGTTCTACACACCTGTCTTAGTGCGTTGTTACTTGCAGGGGATGTAGGGCAAATCCTGACTTCTGTGTGTAGCTTGTCCCAATTATTTAGTCAAAAAATCACTGTTTCTGATATTTTAAGATCAAGGACATTGATCTTCTCTGTAGTCTCACTTCTGGTCCTGTGTGTAACTGTATCATGCAACGGGGAGATTGGATTCTTCTTGGAACATCCTCTCCGCTTAATTTTCAAGATTGCTGTAGCCCGTTTATTGCCTTGCTCCTTTTAGGTGGCATGAAGACGATAGACAAAGATTGAAATTTTTGTCATACATTTATATTAGGTCTGTTTTCAAATGCAAGCTAATTTCAAAAGCTATTTTCTGTTAATCTCCATAGGTTCAGGAACTACACAACACTTGGATTTTAGAAAGAATTACCTTTTCATTATCTTAGTTTCCTTTAAGTAGATGGAGGTTGATTTTGATTAACCCTGAGATTACCTTCCAAGTTCCTTCTATTCTTCCATAATGGACCATGTTTAGGACCAAATGAAATCAGCTACTAAAATATTTGGAGATTGGAGCTCTGTCTTTTGCTTACAGTACTTTCATGATACTGACAGTAAAAAAGTCAGATTTGTACTTCGCTCCTGGTGTCAACCATGATTTGTTGCTATAAGTGAACGTTCTTTTAGTTAACATGTTTTATAATCAATACAAAAAGGCAAATTTGTCATAATCACAGTTTTAGCCTTCATGAAATAAAACATTTCTAATTTCTACAGGCAAGGATGACATGAAGCTTGTAATTGCCAAAATTAGTGTGAGAAGAAAAAATAATAATAACTTGAGCACGCACAGATGGTTTGCTGCGTACAGCACTGGTGTGTGCTGCCCTCATGTAGCACTGGTCTGTATGTGCAGACCAAGGTTTTGCTTCGAACATTTTGTGGGGAATTAGGGTTTTCTGTGCAACTGCTCTGGCTCCTTGCTGGAGTTTGGATGGCTGTTGCCGAGCCACTAGAGGCTATTTCAGGATAAATTGACAGCCTGCACTGTATCTTTTTCCTGAATCGATTCTATGTATAGAATACCGGTAGTATTTTCAGAATAGCACTTATGATAAGAAAAGGAAAAAAAAAAAAACAGGCATAAATGGGCCGCTGAGAATTTATTCACAATCCTGCTCATCAAGAACCTTGCCAGCTTAGTGGCTCGAGTGCTTGTTTAGTGAACAGGTAGGGTCTTTGCTAGCCAGGGTGTTTCTCCTCCTCAGAGATAAAAATAAGAGTTGGTGATTGGAGCACGGGGTGCACAGAGCTCAGACAGCTTGTCAGTGCCGAGGCCTGGCCTGACAGCTGCCTTTGCAGAATGCATTTGATAAACTGTGATTGACAAAATACTTGAAAACTGCAGCTTAAAACTGAATTCACAGAGCTTGGGGAAGCAAAAAGGATAAAGTAAGAATAGCTTTATGAGCACATGGAGCTGTTATCATGCAGCTCTTTGTAAATGGAAAAACCAGAGATCTGTAAGGAAACCTAGACTGTCCTGTTATAAGTATCTCCAAGATCATGACTGTAATTGAACCTTCATGTGAAGCTAGGGAATTAAGCAATATTTTCTACTTGTTTATTGTATAAAATTTAAGGTTGTAATCAACTCAGTGGTAGATAAGGGGGTGAAACAAAAGCTTCAACCACTAGTTCCGCTGTACTTTTGGAGACCATGTATGAAGTTTTATGGTCTTTAATACTATAAAAAGAAGATCACAGCAGGGGATTTCATTTCACCGACATTACCGTTCTAGTTCGAGATGACTTAAAAGTTACTAGTTACTGCAAGCTAAACTCATAAATCCCTGGAAAACATTCTAAAATGTCTTCTGCAAGAATGGAGCCACTCGGAACTTTTCCTTGGTGGCCTTCCCTCTCTCTCTCTCCTTTTTTTTTTTTTTCTTTTTTTCTATCTATCATTTCCTTAATTGGTCACATAAAACATTTGCAGTTCTCAAAAGTTACAAAAATTAACTGCAGAACTTCTGCGAACGTGGTGGGGTGATTTTCAAAGTACTTAAATAAACCAGTTTGTAGAAAGCAGCTCTGGGGAACCTTGTGGCTGTTCCTTATGGCAGAATGGGGCAACAGTGAGCAGAGACCACCCACCCTTTTGCTTTGGAAATTGCAGTTATTAGACTGAAGTAGCTGTGGATGCATTTGTTGGTGTTCATGCTCTTTCGTGTTTGCATTTAAATTCCTGTGGAGGAAGAAATAGATAAAAACAAATAATACTTGGTTGCTCTTTGACTGAGCTCCTGTTATACCTATGACAGGAAGAGGGAGAGAGCACTGGGGAGAAGCACCTGTGTATTGTGTAGGGAGCGTCATGTGTCCATTCAGTCATCAGGCCTTCATATGGACTTACCCATGAAAACATAATGAAAACATAAATCATAAACATAATGAAAACATAAATCAATGAAAAGATAAATCACCAGGGGATAATTCATCCTACATTGCAAATGAAAAGGAAACTAGGTCACTCGCCACATGACTCAGTATTTGCAGCTGACATAGATTATATTATGGTAGTTTTCCTCCTGGTATGTGTAGGACATATTGCCTATGTTTATTTACTCTAAAGTATTATCCCTTTTGAGTCATTGTGTCTAATGCTCTCTTTCTAACAGTGCACAGCATGAACTTGTAATACGTTTATGCCTGGGTTTAAACTGTTGGTTTGTCGAAACGAGTTGCAGCCCTTAAGGCGAGAGTCTCTTCAGCAGTAAGGACGTGAGTGTTACTGTTAACGGGCCTGCACTGGGCAGGGAAGGCAGCAGCTGCCGTGGGGTGCAAGGGGATTGCGGGTTGCTACCCAGAAGAGCTCAGGGGTCTGTTTTGAGAGTGTGACAGCCTCCTGCTGTGCTTGGCGGTTCTCTGTAAAATGCTGCAAACTGCGTTTTGGTGCTCGTGAAGCTATTGGGGAACAGATAGCTACTGAGATGACAGTTCTCTGTGTGTAGGATGTTACCTGTGCTAGTGCAAAGGCAGCAGTGAAGAGCTCTCCCAGAACCTCATGATGTTGAATGGGTAGGAGAGAAAGAGCAGTGAAATTCATGAGGAAAGATGATGGGCTCTGAATTGCCTGTTACTTTCCAGGCAAGTAAGGCTCATGCTGCAATGAGCATTCTGTGAAAGCCCATCTCCATGCTGCACTGGTACAGTACAATCTCCTCTCACAGAAACATGAGCAACTAGTAGAAAATGTATATGCAGAAAAAAACCAGAACTTGTTTCTGCCCTTGTTCAGTGGAATGGCCAGACCCTGAGTGGTCTGTTGAATTCTCTTCTCTGTGGTTGAAAAAGGATGTAGTAGAAATGCCAGCTGTGAGTGAGAGGGGATACAATTTCCTTATGCAGAATGATTTAGTAGTCTAATTATCATTATTGTAAAAAAAGAAAAAGCAGTGACTAGCAATGTGGCTGAAACCTGTGTAGTGGTGAGTGAAAAAAGAGCGTGGAGAAGGTGACAAGCGGAAATCATCGTTCACTGCTTTTTTCCTGTATGGGAACTAGGCAACATCAAATTCAGCTAGCAGGTATCAGATCCAAAATGCACATGTTTACTCTTGTTCTATCCTCATCCTTAGGCTAGAGAGGAGATCTTTGATCTGATTCACTAAAAATGAATTACTCTCTTTGTCAAAGAGTAGAGAGTATAAATTTATTTCAGGGCTACAGGCGATCTCATTAGAGAGATTGACCTGGTAGTTGATAAAATTTGAGGACTTGATTTGACCGTAGTATTTTTTTTTCCACACGCACATAGTAGAGTAAGGCTCAATTTGTTCATGGCTCTTCTGCATCAGTCACAAGCAGAGATGACCAGTAATTTACCCAAGTACTTGAAGGCTGTAATTTGGTTTTCCCACCAAAGAAAATGCCATAGGGAGAAAGCAGTGATCAGAGGTAAAAGTATATCTATAAGCATTGAAGAGTCATCAATTAACTCACTGTAAGAATTTAAAAAATAAGTAATTTTTAACTTGAGTATAGCTTAGTATCTTTCTCATTGTGTAGTTACATGATTATTTCTCTGTTTCTGTTACTGTTTTTCTGGGAATTTTGTTTTTTCTTTCTTTTTTTTTTTTTTTTTTTGAAGGTGTATTACTAAACACTGTCCTCAGTGCCCACCCTCTAAGAGTACTTAAGAAACTTAAGTCTTTTTAGTTTTTCTTTAATTTCAGATGAGCTAGATAGGGTGAGCTGCTGGAGGCACGCAAGATGCCCAAAGCAGGTGGGGTGTCCAGGACACTGACCACATGGGGCTGCTGTCATGGCTGCACTTGCGTCTTCCTTGCTCTTTTTGTCCACGTGCCTTAGTTTTGCACTGTGCATTTAGTAGAGGAAATCAGTGGTGCGCGTTCAGACTGTGAGGGACTGCGTGCCTCCAGACAGGGGACCTGTTCTTTTGGGACTGCTGCATGGTATTTGATTGAATGATTCTTGTAGCCAGTAACAGCAGTGTGTCATTTTCAGCGTTGTGTGGCTTAGCTCTGACTGAGGGAGGAGTCTCTTGGGAGCAGGCAAAAGTTGGAGTCTTTGGTTCTCTTATCTGTCTAATTACATATCCTAGCCCATTATCACCTGTACTTGTGACAAATGCCACATAGTGCCTTCCTATGTACGGGTTGTCAAATATGGGACGAGCAGCATGATATGGATTACTTTACTCCGAGTTCTGTCTTGGAGACTTTGCATTAACTAAGACAATTTATTACTCGTCTCCTGTTTTCCTTTATCCTGTATGAAGGAATGACCACTTTTTTTGTTGTTGTTCTTAGTGCCCATTCTGCTTGATGTGTTCTGTTTTAGTGGCTCTTTATCCTGTAAATCTGGTTACAGTAGAAGGTAATTAAACCTCCAGATGGCTCTAGTAACAGTCTATGTATTCTACCAGAGTCTGTTTGCAGGCCCAGTCTTCATGTGGTGATGTTCAGTGCTGCATTTCATTTAAAGATTTGGGTCCCATGGAGAGTATAAACCAAGCCAAGATATTTAGAAGCAGAAACCTTTAGATTTATAGAGGCCAATTCAGATGGCTTTCATACCTTTCTGTCTTTTTGGAAAGAGGCAAAAGAGGATATGTTTTAGTAGCTTAGCACTATTAGAAAAATATGCTTATATTAGAAAACCTTCTTTCTACTGTTTTATGTGTCCCTGAACATTTATTTCACAGATGTCACCATGCTCCATTCAGCTGACATGAGCTCATAATTAAAATTAGTGTGGTCTTATAAGGAGTAACTTACCTTGCTCTTTACTCACAAAAGAGGCAGATAATTTTTACTTCCTTGCTTGCTAGTTCCTCCAACTCTAGGATGTGTTTTCTGTAGTTGCATTGGGATAAAGCTGGAGTAGTTGGTAGAAAACAGTGCCCTTCATTCGAGGTGTCTGTTGCGCTGTATTTCAAAGGACTTCTTTATCTTTTTTGTATTTAAATCATTGAAATCACATGTAAATTAGAATTAAGATGACACTAATAGCATTTTTAATTAGATGGAAGAGTTGTGTAAAATAGTTTTAGAGAAAGGGAAAGCAATCTTAGAGTAACTATAGTTGCTACATGAAACTTGAGCCTTTCTTCTCAATTACTATGTTATTCTCATGAGAATTGTGGCTTATGATTTTGTGACAGAAATTATGTTGGTATTACACCCAACCTCTTGCCAGTAGCCTGAAATAATAGTTAAATCCCCAAACACTGTAGAAAAAAAGTGTAAAGGAAATAAAAACTTTTGCAAAGTTTCACTTACGGGGTTGTTTTAGTACGGATCAGTGACTGTTTTGAATACAGAGATAATTATGGATGTTTTGGATTTCAGGGCTTGACTGTTAGAGAAATTTGAGAAGATTAGTCCAAATGACTGGTATTTTTATTGCATGATTTTTGAAGTGACATTGTTAAACGGCTTGAAAGCTCTGTGTAGACATATTCATTTGGAATTAAAAGGAACTTAATTCAATCTTGAAATAAGACAGGTTGAAACCATTTAATTTGACTTAAGTAAATCCACTTGAAATTTAATTTCACTTTAAGTTCATAAGTGCAGGCAAGCTTTACATTTCCACTGGGAAACAGGCACTCCTATGCACATCTTCTGAGGGCTGATCTAAATCATGCCTGTCCCTGCGATTCTGAGGGTGCGGCAGCATAGTAGTGCTATTTTAGTTAGTTATTAGGAAAAGAGAAGGCAAAATAAAGCAGTTTGTCATTTTAAGCGCAGCACAGTTTTCTCTCTATAGCTAATTACTTGCTTGATTTGGTTGTGTAGGAGATTCTAGCAATGCACTTGGAAAACTTTACTTCTCCTGGTAATACTTAATACCGGTTAGGTCATGATGAACATATATGTGAGACCTTGTAACTGCCGTTCTGTAGTGCAGGAGGAGGAAGCTGGTGCATTGGCTGTTGAGTCTACCGCATTAGAATGAGCTGCCGTGCGAGCTCAAACTCATAGTAGAACACTTTGCAGTATTTGTCATTCTTGCCTGAAGATTTGGAGATGTCTTAACATATGTAAATGTATACTTTTAAAAGAGAGAAATAGGGGTTGTCGATGTTTTGTGTTGGAGGATAATTTGGTTTGAGACATACTGGTACACCATGCACGTACCGCTCTCTCTAAAGTTGCTGAATGTACTTCAGAGGACAGAAAAATGAGTTGGTGTAATTCTGGAAACGGTTCAAAACGTTGGATGTAAAACGTGCATTAGGCCATAAGAGAAGAAAACTCCGCCGACAGAAAACAAAAACTGCAAAGTTCTTTTACTGCAGAACTACTCTTATTCTGATAGGTTTTTGCATGATTTTTGTTTTACTGATTTTCTTCTGATGTCTTCATCATCATTTGAATGCATGTCAAGAGTACAGTACTTTTTATTTCTATTTAGTATACTTTACCCAGAATATGTGGACAGAACATAAGGACAGAAGAACATGGCAAAAATAAAAAGGGAGATCTTGAAGAGAACTTGTAGCTTTAGACTGCCCACTATTGAGATAGTTTTTTGTCAAATGCTTCGACTTTTGTCACATTCCTTCAAAAGTGTAATGCTCAGTAATAAATGACTATCAAATATTGATGATCAGGGAGGAAAATGCTATCAGAGGAGACATTTCAGATGATTGAAACGCTGGCTAGAGAGATCACGGGAGATGGCCCCAAGAGCCCCTCACAGGGGAGCCCCCACGAAGGGAGGGAGGCTCATAAATACAACCAGGTTTTGTATTGTAAAAGTATCGTAAACTGTACGTTAGGAGCTTAAAGGGGGGAACATACGTACTACCTGACCAGTAGCCAAACTCCCAGTGATGCCTAGCAGGAAGCATAGAAAGCCTAGATCCACCCACAGCCTGGCTAACCTCACGGCGGGGGGTAGTTCCTAGGTCATAGTTGGGAACAGTCAGAAAAGAGTGAGCAGAGGAGAGGAGATGTAGGTGCACGCGGAGCAGTGCACCAGAGGGCAGGTGTTAGTGGCAGCGTGGGGGCCCGTGATGCTCCTTACATTGACCAAATCCTGGAGCACCAGCTCTGCTGTGACTCTGCAGAGTCTGAGGGAAATCGGAGAGAGATTAACAGGGAACAGTCTGAGGGAAGCACCGTCTCGGGTTTGGAGATGGAGGGAGAGGAGCAAACCCAGTGTTCTCAGTACTGTGTGGGAATCGGGTAGCTGGTGTGAGCGTTGTGCACACCAAGAAATGACTTTATTTCTATTTTCTCAGTTTTTAATAAGTATTGCTGGTATTTACACTACTATATAAAATTAATTGTGTCAACATTGAATTTGGACCGAAGTGGGAACCAGCAAGTTGAAAACTGTGATTCATCCGTCTTTGAGAGCAACCTGGACCTCAAACCTCCGCCCACAGCATTCCCGGGAATGGGACTTCCTGTGCGTTGGAGCAATGGGCAGGAGAAGGCAGGGCACAGCCACACAGCTTCCACTTCGTCCAGATATGAGAGGTCGTGTGTGTTAGGACCTGAAATTAACTTACTGATCTAAAGATTTACTTAAAAAAGATTTTTTTCTTTCCCCCCTAATTTTTGACAAGGCCAGAGATTGTAGGTCATAGTCTATTCTTTCCAGTCTGATAATTGCAAAATCCATTACTATCCCTTTGAGATGCTTTTTTATAAAAGACTGTACTAAATCTGAATAAAAGCTTAATAAGTAGATTAGTTAGAACAATAGTCCTCATGAGGCTGTTTGATTCTGAGTATAGCTGCTAGAGATAACCCTAAATGCAATTAGGTTTAACTCCCCACGAGTGTCAAAGGAAGGTAATACCCATGGAGGCTTCCCTTCACATGACATTATTTTTTAAAAGTGTCTCAACATTTAAATTATTCTTTCCTCTGGGCATGTTTTTTTTTTTTTTTTTCCTTTTCTTTTTTTAGTAGAATCATTGGAGCAACAGAGCTTGAAAACTTTTTTTGAGAAATTTGTTTTAGATGTTTTATATCAAAAAGAGGGCTGTCTCAGCTTCCTTGGGGGAAGAGTTTGTCATCCTCGTCTGTGCTCTTTGTAATAGTAAGGATCAAAAGACACAGCTACAGATAAGGACAAAGAGAAATAGAGCCTTCACTAACGTGCACAGGTTGCTGAAGGATAATGTGCTAGAGTGTTGATGGATGAACTGTCAGTGGATTAGGTCTGTTTTCTTCTCTTGAATCTAAAATGCAAGTAAAACTTATATTTAAAAAAAAAAAAGACATTAAAGACCTCTGCCATTTGCATATTATAGGCTACAATAGGACAGAAGCGGTAAAACTGTATGTACTCAAATTTGTTTAATTCTATGTACCACAAAACTGCTACACTGTGTTTAAGATTTTGTCCCATTTTTGCAAAGAGCAGCTTTGTACATGTGCCCACTTATATCCATGCCTTTTTTGTGTATTCCTACACTTGTATATCTGGAAATAGTTTTATTTGTGATAATGATATTTGACTGATAACCTGTGATCCTTTAGTCACTTTTATTTTTCTTCTGTTAAAAATCCATTCCTTTTTCTACATCCCTATCTAATTGTCAGTGTTTGAAGCAAGAAGGTAGATAACATTCATTCTTGGGATACTGGAAGACTTATTATTAATTTTCTACATTTCATTAGACTAGAAATAGTTTTATTACTTATGAAAGAAGAAAATCTGAGCCTTCCAGGCAGAGGAATTTCTTGATATCTTGAGGGGAAAAAAAAAGTCTTTTTTTGGATTTAGGTATAGAGAAATAATACTGCTAAATCTGGTGAGAGGAAGCCTTTCCATTACAAATCTATGCTGATTAAAATTTTGTGATACAGCAGATACCGTATTTTTCACTTGTTGGTGCATGAGCATAAATTCTTATCTGCATAGTTTTATTGTTCATCCCACTGTCACTATGCTTTCTTACAGAAACTTTTCATCTCTTATCATTGTTTTAAGAGAAGAACCTTTATGAAGTTTAAAGTTAAGTTCTGAGTTGTCAGGAAAGCGTGCATGCCTATTCGTGTGGCAGTGAGATAGTGGAGTTCAGAAAAAAAAACTATTTATCAGATGAAAAAAAAATGAGTTTCATACAGCCTTATTGGTGACCTAATGGTCAAATATTGCATTCAAGAGAGGCTATTAGCTAGAAACTTTTCAAATGCTAAGCATATAGGCTAAAAATATTGTTTATGCCATGTTAAACTGTTCCACAGACCTCTTCATGTATTTTTTTTCTATTTCTTTCCACAACACACAAATAAAAATAAACCTCCAACAAAAATAATGATTGTTAAGATGATTTTGACAATAAGAAGATGACTGCCTTCTCTGTCTGTTTTGAAGATACAAATAGGACAGATAACACGAGGAAAATTATCACTTGTAGGGAGGGATTTGAGAGCGGGTGTAGCAATAATTGGACACAGTTTCAGTTGTATGTATTCATTTAAGGAATATATGTGTTCATATATGTATAATTTTATCAAAATAACAAAGTGTAAATGGAAATTGTACTACCTACCTGAAAATTCCTTCCTTGCTTTTGAATCAAAAATCGGTGTTCTTAAAACTGAACTAGTTAGGGATGAGCTGGAATGAAGGTGGCTGGTCATTCCACATCAAAGCTTAATTTCCCATGCAGCAAAGGGGCACTTGAGCAGTTTGGTGTAGTTTGTCTGGGTTTTAGTGTTTGTAAAAAGTGTAGCGTGTCAGTTTGAAATATTTTTTAAACCCTAGAGCCACAATGATAAACTCAAGAGCTGTTACTTTTTCGGATCATTTCAATTGCAGATATTTTAGGTTAGAAACATCTGTGTTGCTGGTCTTTTGCACATACATAGTTAGTCATCTTAGATTTTCAGTATATGACAAATTTTCCCTGCTGTTTTTGATCTGAGTGTTGTTGTTGCTTTAGGATATGCAGAACATATTTTCAGCGTTGTGTCTGATCATTTTGAGTGCAAGATGACATTATTAATTAATAAAGTGATTAAGTGTTTGAAGCTGAGGTGTACCGAAGAAACTTAGTTCTCAGCGAAGCTCTTGAAGAAGGTGAGGAGCAAGAATGGAAGTAGCCATGTGCTCATCATTAGGCTTCTGGTCATGCTGGGCTGCTTAAGGAAGTCCGTGAGCATAAGTAAATAAAGTGAGGGAGGTTACATTTATTTACTGCCTCTAAAAACTCCCTTTGTTAGTATTGAAATTCAATAACGTTAAGTGGATTTTGTGCTTTTCTAATTTGAGAGGTCTCCCTAATTACTTCAAGTAGTTAAATTCCACGTATATATGAATTAACTAGACAAGCAAAAGAAAGTTGAGTAGCTTTAATTCAATTGATACATTGTTTGATATATTTCGTTTTAATGCATATTCTCATCACTTGAGAGTTTTTGAGACAAAAAGCCTTAGTTTATCTATAAAAAAGTCATTATTTGGGAAGAGACACACGCAGACACCCGCAGGCCAGGTTCTCCGTTTGTTCAGCAATACATACTGCCAAAACAAGCAGTAGGTCTTGTTCTTGCGGTGGTGCAGGTGAGTGGCTCCTGTCTCAGGAGATGCAGAAGGAGCCTGACTGAGGGCTCACAGAATGCAGTCAGCACGCTGCTCCTATAGACACCACCTCTGCAAGTGCCGTTTCTGAATGTAGCTGGAGTCTGGTTTCAGATAATTAAACTTCTCTTTTAAAGAGTGATAATGTGCTACTAAAAGACTAGTAATACAATGGAAATAAGAGTATGATCCTATGGTGCCATATGTGTGGAAAATGCTCATGGACTTGAGGTTAAACTGAAGCACTTGTATCACAGCCAGATTTTTGGTGGCTGGACCTCCCAGGATCTTGGTAGCATTTTGAAGAGATGTCGCAGTCTTTTTATGTTCATGGTAATGAGTTATTTGTTCCTCCTGAAAAGGAAGAAACCACCAGTACTAGCACAGCTCAGTATGCATTTTTATATTTCACTGATAAGAGTTATGCATTTCTAGATAATAGTGTTGTATTTTTTTATTACTCTGAGATACGTTGGGTGGGAGTAGGTGAACCATTCTAAGATGTCTTCCTCTTTTAAACCATAAAGGAAGGGAATAGAAGAAAAGGAGGGAAAAGAACTGACTCTAAAATCTATTTATTTTATTTTATTTAGATTTTCACACACACCTTTCTGAGAAATTGAAAGACAGACAGACAAGCTGGCAGCAGCTGCCTGAGACAAAGAACTCTCTAATACGTAAGGCTTTTATCTTGCTTAAACTGTATTCCTTGTACTCGTGCACCTACTTAGAACATGTGGGGTTTGCAGTCAAGTCTGATTCTGTTTATGTTCTGCTTATTTTATATTGTGGGATTTTGTTTTCCTTTGGGTGTTTATATTGTGTTGAAGAAACTTGATCCCTGTTTCTTCTACTGCTCATTAATTTATCTTCTGTTTTGAATATTACATCCCTGATTGAAGTTAAGGGGATTTTTATAGGGGATCTTCAGTGGGTGGTAAAGGACTGGGAGCTAATGTTGCTTTGAGGGACTGGGCACTTGCCACGGAGAGAGAGCTAAACCGTGGAAGAGATGTCGGATCTGGGGGCATACAGGCATAATAAAGCAGCCATGGTACCTGTAGCTAGCTGTAATTTTTGGAAAAAAAAAAAAAAGTAATTTCATGCTTTATCCAATTAGTAAAAATGTGCTTGTGAGATAAGCTGCTTCAGAGATTCTTGAATCTGGATTTTTCTAATGAGAGATTTTGTGATAACTGTGTTCATCTTGAGTCTTGTTTTGCATTTTTTTTTTTTTTTTTTTGATCTAAGTGCTTCAGATTGAAACAGTCACCCTGAGTGTGACACTGAAGCTCTTTATCTTAGGGACTGTGTAAAACGCAATCCAACTTTCTTTTTTTTTTTTTTAGAGAATTACCTTGGACAATTTTTGTTAAGGTATCACTATCACCCCCTTCCCAAGAGCAAAATAGGTAGAGCTCCCATGGGAAGATAACGGTGTTTAAAGAAAGACTGTGATATTCTGCTTTTGTTAAAAGAAAATGTAATTGGCTACAGAAATATAGTCCAAAGACAGTAAAAAATGACTACAAAAGCAGTGATTCAGCAACATCCTTCTCCTGATGTTTTCATTCACGGGATATGTGTAGTTATTCTATCGTGTAACTTTTTTAATTTCCTTGGAGCCTTTTCTTGTAACTTCTTTTGTCCTCAGTGCTGCAGTTTTTGCCTTACATGTGGCTGGCTAATGAGATGAAGGCTGCACTGATATTTCCGTCGTCTTTCCTCGCTCTGTGGCCATCGCCTAGCGCACACATGGAGATAGTTTGGATTTGAGCCCTGAAGTAAATTTCAGCACTGAAGTAAATGCCCAGCTAAATTAGCGTCCGACCAAAAATAATAATCTCCATACTTAATATCTAAATGAAACATGGTTTTCTTTTCATCTCAGTTTGATTTTTCTGATGTGTTTCTTACACGATGTTAGTACTTGATGTTGATGAAGTCTTGTGGATAGTGTTACACTTTAAATATCAAACAGTGATGGAGCAAATCCTGGGATAGTGCCATATATCCAGTGATAAATTCTGGATAGTTACAGAGCATCTTTGACCCTCTTCATAGTCAGCATAACCCAAAATTCTTGGTATGTTTTAAAACTGGGGGAAAGGAGCAATTTTTTTTTCTTTCTGGTCTTTGTTATGTCTTGTATTTTTTTTTTTTTTTTCTCTGCTCTTTCTTGGAATAAAGGGAGCCAGAGACTGCTGTGTACTGCCAGAATGGGAATGAAAACTGTGTAGAGAATGGAAATGATGTGGTATATCCCCATGCACGGTGCCTGGGTGTTAGTACAGTGAGTGTGGCACAGGACAAAGGAAAGCGCTTTCTCATCGGCCATATAACAGCAGCACTAACTTAGGTGCATTTTCCAGAATCACAGAAGAACTGGGCTGTGGTTTGAGAAGGTCATTGTAATGGAGGCCTGTGGTTTTCCCTGAATAATGAAGAATAAAACAAAACCATCTACCCCTTGATAAGGGTGCGCTCTGTCCTGAAGATATGATAGTACCCTGTGCTGTGCATTGAAATTTTTAAGCTAGTTGAGGGAAGTTGCATATTAAATCGCAGTTAAATTAAGTAATTTGTCTTTTCTGTGGGAGGAATTTGTCTTTTCTGTTGGGTGTTATCCTGCCGTGGTTGTTGCATTTGGAAACAAAAAATGATTGGCTGTATGGGGCTTGGATTTAGATGTATGATCTCTATGTGGAATGAACACTAAAATAATGAGTGAGCCCAGGAGACTGGTGTCTGGTAATTTTTAGATGCAAATGCTTTGCATTGAATCTTTTTTAAATACTGGTGGATATTGTGGGTGAAGCTTCACCCCATAATATTTCTGCTTGAATCACAGTAGTGATGGATTGAGTTCTCCCTGCTCTTTTCATTGTAGATTTGCCTTTACTGAGGATTGTATGGCCATTTGGGGCATTGGAGGAGTGTTTCCGTCTTTTAATTGAAATTCTTTTACAAAACAGATAAGCAAAAACTGTTTGTATCTTGGGATTTTAGCATCGATTTCTTGAGTAGACAGCCCCAGGTTTAACAATTACTCTTCTTGCAACATGCTGTTTCGTTAAGAAATAAACCACTAGCGCGTGTAAACTGCAGAGCCGAAAATGCGTGAAAAATAAAATAATGAGAGTGTAAGAAATTCTGAGGGGAAAATGCTCTCGTGCAGTCTGGATCCTTGCAGAAAGCAAACCGGTGTTGCACCAGCTGTCCCTCCTGGGGGCAGCTCGGTACTGGTTGCAGAAGTCATCTCAATAACACCCGTATTTGAACTAGCAAATTTGTGAAATTTGTTTGAGAAACAAAACAGATATAGTATGTTGCAAGTCCGAGCTACTAGCAAAATATTCTTATCGTGTTAGATTTATACGATCCAATCTCCTGTGTATTGCACCGTGTCCTAGAAAACTGGAAAGCATGAAAGCAAGCGCTTATATTTTAAGGAGCTCTGTGACAGTTTATAAAAAATAATTTTTCACTTTTTGCACTAGGCCTCAACCTTAAACTGATTCATTGAAATAGGTGGTAATTTTTAACACAAGCAGTGACAAAATAAACACCATCTGCTAGTGTTGACTCTTTCCATAGTATTCTCATGCTGGGTGATTTTATTTCACATTTTTTCAGAAATAGTTAATGGCACATCTGCTGTGTGTTAGAGGTGCATTTTGGGTGATTAAATGTGGACATAAGCTTAGGGAAAATGAAACTCCTTCAAGAAACTGGAAGGAATACTAAACTATCAAAATCAGCTTCTTAAAATGTAGTTATGTTGATTCCTTTCCTGCTTATCTTATGTTCATTATCCAATCAAAAATATTAAATGCATCTTGATTCTCATGAAGAACCTGATTGTCACCCAGAACTTGGCATTTGGTCTTTATTTTTTTCCTGAGACAAAAGTCTTTCCCCAAGGTTTTCTTAGCGCTCTAGGCAGGCCTAGTTTTCATCATGCTCTTGAGTCGGGGGCTGTCGAAGTTTCAGATGTCACCTGGGGTCCATGTCAGATTTGTTTGCGTGGAAAAGGGATGTTTAAGGATCTAGGCTGTACAGCGCTGCCACTGCAAATGCAAAGCAGAAGCGCCGAGGTTTATCTCCAAGACCACTTGGATACTGTACAACAGACCTCGGCGTGCGTATGAGGATGTGCGACGCGCTTCCCTGCCTCCTGGTAACAGGAGATGTTTCTCCCATCCAACTCAAGAGGTTGCTTCCCTCCCGCGCAGGCCTGCAGAGCAGGGTGGTTGCCCGGGGTCTCCGGGCTCTCCAGGGAGGTTTCTCGGTGGTTTGGGCTGTGGGATGCTTTGCTGTCCTCCTTGGAAGGTTTCTTCCCTGTGTCCCTCCATAGCAGTCTCTGCCACAATTAACTGTGGTTTCTTCTACCTTCCTGTTAGTCAACAGTGTGAAACTGTGTACAGTTCAAACAGAACATTAGATATGAAGATACCTATACCATAAACAGTTTTTTTAAAGATGCTTATTTTTCTTCTTTTTGTTGAATGTTCCTTGACTACATTAGAAATGGAAATATTTTTAAGGATAAAACTCTGTACTTGTAGCTATTTTAACGCTTGTATTCAACTTCAGTCAAGTCGAATGAAGTGCAATTTATTGTTTAGTAATGAATGTGGGGGAAGTAATAGCCTATCTGTGAAGTAATATCTGATTAACATTAACTGTTCAGGTCAAAGAAAAAACTAAAGCATGTGATGATTGGGTTGTGTGGATTTTTCTCTCTACTGAGAGCAAAGTAATTAAAAATCAGAGTGAGAAACCATGTGAGTTACACGAACTGCAGGCGTGTAATAGTGAATAGTGAAGTCGCCCTATGTTTTTTGGCAGTGATAAACGCATTTACATAGGTTAGATAGTTACATTAGATACCTTTTGACCTGACCTGTACAAACGTTGAATTTATGAATTAGCAAACCTCTTTGAAAGACAGCCTCAAGTATACGTGTGATCATTTATGTTAATTTGAAGCGTTCGTCAAACTGCGCTGCATGAAATTAGGGAAAAACATCTCCTATTTATTCATGTGTCTTGTGAATAAAGAGAAAATAATTGAAATTTTTGTATCTCCCTAGTTGAGGTTTCATTGCACCCACTGCTGGGCTGAGAGGGTGCGGAGTTGCCGGGGCTGCTTGTGTAAATTCGGCAAGCTCTGTTTCGAGGTGGCTTTCACCACCTGGAAATTGCTTTATTCTGAACTGGATCCCTGCCTTTGGCAAGTTCCTTGTGTTCTCTAAAGCAGTATACTCTATACGTTACACATATTATTACATTGCACTTAATATGGAGAAAGCGTAAATTATGCAATATTGGTTTTAGCAGAAAACTATTTTCAAATATTTAATTTCTGAACAGCTTATTATTTTACAGTTTATTCCCTATGTAAAAGATTTTACATTTATAGTGCATAACCGCATTCAGAAGTGGAAGACCAAATATTTTCCTAGAAATGTAGATAGCAGATGGGACTTCTGTATGTGAAGAATAAATTCTGCTTGGAATAATATGCCATGGTGTGGTGCAAAGCTGAGACTTTCACAGCGTGTTTCTTAATAGCGCTCTTACTGGAATGAGTTGAGTATTTTCCACCAACTTCACATTATTTCTTTTCCTGCTATCCCTCATTGATATAGCTGACAATATATATTTCTTCAAAATTGCTTGCCCTGAAGAGGATCATTAGGAGTTGATACTTGATATACTTGATTCCAGAATAATTTCTTAGATTTAATATTAATGATTCCTCAGACTGAACATGCTTCAGAGGGAAAGGACAGAGGTGTTTTGGTCTATTTTCAGAATTTGACCATACTGTTTGTACACTGTTCACTTCTTTCTTAGAATGAAAGCCTTGCTGGCGCAGTCCAAGTCTGATGCAGGAAAATACTCTCTCTAATCCCATACGACTTGAACTACCTGCTACCAATTATAATACTGAGTGCAGTGCTGGTCCCAGGAAGCCCCAAAAGGACTTAATGAAACTTACTGGCATAATCATATTTAAATAAATCATAGTTTTTATTTTTTTCTAAAAATAATTTGAAAGCAGTAAATAACAAAGCCTGGAAAACTAAATATGACCCACTGGTGCAGACAAGTCAGGCAGTGATTTCCTTTGGACACCAGAGTTCTCCATCTGGTATCTACCAAGCAGACAGACTCTTCAGCCCTTCTTTAGTGCTTCTAAGCACACGAGAGATCAAGTCGTCGCAAAGCTAGGTATTAGTTAATAGAAAAGGACAGAAATATCTTCAATGCAAGTATATACTAAATATCTATAGAGTAGCAAAGTTATTTTCCAGTTGGAAGGAAGAGTAAAATCTAAGAAATCTTTAAATTAAGAAATGTTTTTAAAAGCAAATGCTGCTCTTGACCTTCAAAGTTTGTAAGTGAAATGATTCCTGAGCAGCACTGTAGTTTAGCTGGTTTGACTGGGGAGATTTTATGCCTTATTAGGGAAGTTTTGCAGCTCAGCAGGAGGGGGAAAGGGTTTCACTGTCCAGAATGTCAGGGTGGGAAGGGAAGAGGCGGTGTGATTGAGCAGCCATTAAACCAGTTTCATGATCACTTTTCTCTGGTTGTTGGGGTAGAGACATTACCATAGCTCTGACTTTCTGGATAAGATTATTTGTCTGTGGTTTTAGCTTTATTATAAAAGTATTAGTAGACTGAGTTTGGCGTAGTGAGGCTTCTAAGTAAATTTTAAACTGATTTCCTAGAAAATGTATATTAAAAATATGGGGGTATTGTATTTATAGAATGCTTTTATATTTATTTTTCTTGTATGGAAAACATGTTATTTAATTATTTTATCTTTCAGTGTGGGATCAAATAATTACATAACTTTTGAGAACGAGTGATTTGAAATTGTTTGCTACTTAAATTATTGATGTTTCAAATGAAATGCTTCAAATGAGATGCATCTGCTTCATGTCAGACAGGCTCATGGGATGTTAGTAATTGCTGCAGAGAATAAGAAGAAGCGCTTGGAGTTTATATATATGTGAATATAGACTTCAGGAGGGTAGAAAAGATTTTTGCATGTCCTTTATAGTAGGAGTTTGTGTGTACTGGAGCAGGGTAGGGCAAGGAATCATCCAAAACATTTTTTCTAGTTGTCTGTCTTTCACTGTAATGTTTTCAACAAATGCACAGTGGTGCAGTGGTGCATGGCACAGTGATGTCCATGTCTTCTACTAAGCGATAAAATCCCCTCGAGTTTAGGGGTTTAGCGTGTTTTGCTAGATTTCCCTGGCAGTGAAGATAGAGTGGAGCTTTTGCTGGAAGAACATATTTTCCATTCTAGATCCCAAGACTACCACAGGATTTCCCACAACATGCCCACACTTGGAAATGTTCACAAAGGGAATGTATAGAGAAGTTTGCATCTCTTGTCAGTGGAATCAGTGCATCAAGGAAGGTCATTTCTACCTATGCATTGGAGCCTGTAGCACAAAATACTTCGTGTTACCTCTGGCCTATTGAGCTCGTCCGTGTACATGCAGTGCTCGGCTTGTCAGCAAGGCTAATGTTCTCAGGTGCCAAACTCGGCTGCCACGACAGTAACGCTTGCTGGCGGGACCCGAGCTGCTCGCCCTGTGACACGCTACGGCTGCGCTCTTTCCACGTGGCCTTTAAACAGAGGCAGGAGGGGTTTGTGAAGGCAAGAGGTAAATGTGTCTGTTTTAGCCCAATTTCTTAGTCTGCTATTAGTCAGAGTAATCAGTTTATATGCTCTTCTGCATTTGGTTCCTTGAGCAGAAGGTTGTACCTCTACGTGTTACAGTATGTGATCAGCACCTAGAAATTCCCTGTCCTTCAGCTTCTGGGTTCTCACTGTACACATACCTACTTCAGTGCTCGTTCTTTTTTCAAAATCATGACCTGAAGCACTGAAGGGGAGGTAGTCCTTTCTTAGGTGGATTGTTTGATTGAAATCCAATGTAGGACTCATTAAGGTAAGAATTCCTGGAGTGGGTCTCAGTATTAAGTCTCCTGTCTACTTTTTTTTCCCGAAGAGAATTGGATGGCATTAGGTACTTTGACTTCTACAGAATCCCATTGAAGGGTTGTCTCTTGCCATTTGTTGTCTGTTGCACTGTGAGTCTTGAGTTTGTTGTTTCTGACATGCATCTTTTCTCTTTCACCTCAGAGCATATTGCAAACACTTCTCATTTGCAGGGACTTAGATGAGCTTAGAGTTAGTTGGAGTCACCAACTTTCATTTATAAACCTTTAAGATAATAGCCTTTATGTAGATAGGCCACTTGAATATAGAATGTGTTCAGAATCTGGAAAGCTATGTTGTGTTTTTATTTTGTTTATGCTTTTAATAAATAGAGTGAGTGGAATGGCTTCCTGTAAGCCTACCAAAAATAAATAAGCTAAATAAAGATATCAGTCGTTCTCTCTAAGCCCTGTCGACTTGAAGAATTATTGAGCTTCCTTGCTGAGGAAGAAAGTAAGCATGAGAGTCTATGGAAAGTTATTAGTTATATATAATCTATAGACTTGAAAGATATTGTTCTATTTGTTTTCCTATGTTTAAATCCTTGGAGGTTAGCTGTTTTCTTCAGTTTTAAGGACTCCTGTGAAACTATCATCATTAAGTTTGTGTTAGTTTTAGAAGCACCCTATGAAATGTATGATATCTTATGCATCCCCCGAGAGAGAAATCCAGGGCAGATCACTGTGTTGCTTCTCTTGACCTACTCTCGTGTTGTTTTCCACGTATCTTTCACATATTTACCCTGCCTGTGTTTCTTTGCATTACCAGAAGCAAACTAGCAATATGTTTAAGCCTGACTCTTGAAATGAGATGAATAGTTCAGCTGATGTGGTTTACTGAAGATCATTAGGCTTCTAGATACTGGTTAACAAACTCAATTATATTCCTATAAACATCCTTTCCTGCAAGTATTCTAGTATTACTGTCAACTAATATGTAAACTTTTGAAAATGCAACTAGACAGACTAAAAGCAGTGTTTGTGTAAATTGCTAGGTTTCTTTTCAAGCGTATTTTGTGTATTGTTGACATATCCCTCGAAGATCTGGAAGGTCTCTTCCAACCATAACGACTCTGTGACTCCCTGATCTGCTGGCCCCGCAGAGCGTGGACGTTGCCAGGGTTAGGCTGGCTGTGGATGGTGCCACCACAGGCTCTGCCAGTGGTAGTGTGAGCAGATACCGCACCTTCACGTGAACACAAAGCTGCACTGCGAAACACGTTTGATTTCCTATATGGTCATGTCAAGGGACACAGAGGATATTTTAATCTATACTAAGTATAATTAAAGTATACTAAATAAGTGTAACATTGAATGTAGAGGAGTAAACAAAGTATTGAACATACTTGCTGCAATGTAACATTGTAATAAAATGAAGTATTTACTTAAAAGAAGTCCAGTGTAGGCTCTGTATTGGATTCAGTCAGCCAATTAAGGGACCCAACACTTAACAGACCAGAGGTGAAAAATAATCAATAGCTAACAAACTGCCGCTGGAAAGCCCTCTGTACATTGCTTCAGGCAGCCCTGCTCCAGTTCAGTGCAGAAGCAATGCACATAAATAAGCAAGTCCTGGAAGTCCTTGAGGACAGTGTCTACCTTCCTATGTAATGCTGCCTAATACATTCCTTTTCTAGTTACTTTTGATTGGTTTTCTTTTTTTGAGTTCCAGGAGCGTTTGCAGCATATGACATTTGGTTCACATGAATGTTAACTACCTGCCAAAGCTTATGTTATAGCAAGGAATTTTATTTCTGCAGTTGGTTCAGGTGGTGGTTTCCTTGATTTCTTTTTCCATTTCTTTTAGATTTTTTTAATTAACTTTTTCCTTCTCTTCAGTTATATACATTTGAAATAAATGCTCTGAATTCCTAGAAAAAATGAGATGCTGTGTATAATGTGATACTACTGGTATTTAAGTTAAAAGTTTGAATTTAAAATGTTAGCTTTAGAGACAGTTCAGCTCAGACATCAGTTTTATATTTTTTTGTTTTACTGATTGGTCACAGCTGGGATTCCTATGTACCAATAACACTAGATATCATATTTTTAGCTTGTATGTGTTCTAGATACAGTTCTGATGACCTTTTGGCTAGGAGTTAGCCATTTAAAACATTTCTAGGGTGTTGAATCAGTTCACTTTGACAGATTTGATATACTGTATATAAATGCAAGTAATCTTCCTTGTAAGTTTGATTCTACTTAAACATCTGCAGCCCTGCAGTTCCGTAGCTTGGCAAGAGGGTTCAATCTCGCTTACAATTTCCAAATAGATGTATTACATATTTTACCTCATAAGTAGTAGCTGGAGGGAGCATTTCATGCAGCATTGGCACCTGCTGATCTCTGCTGTTGCAGGTGGCATATATTTCAGTCAAGTCATATGATAAATAGCTTTTTTGTTTGTTTCTTTCATCATTTCCAGCTAAATAATAAAAAAAAAATCTGTCCTCAAGATTTTTTCTATATGTGTTGTACTTTAACTTATTTTTCATTATTACTCATCATCTTGGAAAAATGCAAGATTTGCGTTTAGATACCAATAAAAATATGAATGCAAGCAAATATTGGACACAAAAATTGTCTTGTTCCACAAACAAGAACTGTTCTTATATACGTGTTCATGCTTCTTCTATTTTGCCTTTTATGTGAACATGGTTTTGGTTTTTTTTTCAGCCATATCATGCTTTGATGGGGAGAGTCAGGAACATGAGATTTTGTGTTGATGAAAAGGGTGCCACTTCGCTTTATTGTTCTTCGAGGACTTTGTTCTGGCAGAGGTAGATGACATGCCTGGGGTTACCAGGAAAATGGGATTTCATCGCTGAACAGGGGAGCTTTGAAACAGTCGTCTTGATTTACAAATGAGCCCTGAATGTGCCAGGGCTGACACAGAATCGTTTACAGGAATGCCTGAGCTCCGACACGGGCAGCGTGTGCACGTTGTCTTTCTGTTGTCTGCTTCGTACAGGTTGCAGTTGATAAATTTGGAGATTACGATCCTCATTGTTCCTGTGAGAGCATATCACATAATGTCTAAACATTATATAGACAGTAGAAAGTGATGTATGTGTAAGAGGATCTGACAGACTCATACCAACAAAATTTAGGTCCCTAATGTAATCACAGAATCACAGAATGCCTAAGGTTGGAAGGCACCTCTAGTGGTCATCTAGTCCAACCTCCCTGCACACGTAGGGTCTCCTAGAGCACGT
>JAWLRI010001026.1:1615694-1746843 GCA_034781795.1 Crypturellus tataupa
CCATCCTCCTCACTGCCTCCCTTGAGGTACTTATACACACTGATCAGGTCCTCTCTCAGCCTTCTCTTCTCCAGGCTAATCAGGGCTCGAAACTCATCTCTTTCCATGTCTGATCGTTAACTGAGGTACTAAAAGTAGATATCTGTTAACAAAATGTGCTTATATCTTGCAAGGAGGAAAATGGGTGAGAATCTTTCATGGTTGTTTTTCCAGCTTCTCAGATTTTTAAACAAATAAGTAGATTCAGGAGATAGGAATCACCCTTATTTGTTTGCCATATGCATCTGATCTAATCTAACTTTTAGGTTACCTCTTGAGATTGCTGGGTTGACCTTGAGAGGTCCCCTCCTGCCTTAACTCATTTCTACGAGTCTGTATAAATATCCCTATATGCGTCTCTGCAGCATAGAAGGAACACAGCGGACTTGTGAAAGCCTTGCAATAGATATTCCAGAATCATATTATTCTTAACTGAAGGCTAGGTACGCATTCTGCTGAGCCTTTTAAAGTCCTTTTTTTGCACTTGAAATGCAGTGAGAATCCAATGCAACTCTTGTTTCATCAGCAGGGAGGGTATTGGAGCAGCAGGCCTTGACAAGGAGTTTGCACCCAGCGTTTAGCCATAAAGGACAGCTCTGTTGCAGTTTTCTAGTGCCTGCCAAGATTGATCTTACAAAAAATTGCTCAAAACATGATTTGTTCACAGGGTTCTGTGTCGTGCATGATCCCGTAGTTTAATTCTTGAAAGTTATACATTGTAATTTGGCACCCTCATGCAAGTTGGTTGGCAGCTTTTTCCTAGACTCCTGGGCCCTACATGCAGACTGCTTGAGGAGCCAAATAGATGTTGAGAACAGAATTATCATTTCTTCATAACACGGTGTCATCTCCATAGGTGAAGAAGAAATAAGATAACAATAATAGAAGTAAGTGTGTAAGTAATAAACAAGATACCAGAGCTCCAGTGCTGCTTCCCGTGTTGTGCTAGTGAGAACCTGCTGTGGGTTTTGGTCCCACGCGAGTCCAGCAGCTCCATAGGCTGCAAGGACAGGTCGGCAGCGGCCACTGTTGCATGAGCCAGGCCGGCCACCAGCTCCAAAAGAGAAACTTCAAGTCTTTGAGAGTTCATGTAGGTGGCACGTAGCGAAGCCCGTGTTGTGCCAGGTTTCACAGTAGCTCTCTCTCCCTGTAATGAACTGTTTCCTTTGCTCTGTCATGTTTGATTCTCAGCTACAGATATTATTTTTTATAACTGAATTTAACAAGATTATTAAAAAAACTTGCATATTGTTTGTTATTTATCAGACAGCAATACACAGCAGGTAAATTCTTCTGTTTGTGCATTCTTTCCATGAGCTTGGAAATGAGTGGCAATGTATTTGGGTTTTTTTAATACATTACTGAAAAGATAAATATGTCCATGGGAGATGCAAACCAGGAAGCTCTTGGTTTTGTGAATGTTCCTCAACCTTACATTCGGTAGGTTTTCTCCTAGAGGTTCTCAGCGATTGGTATGGCTCTTCATATTTTGTTTTATGGTTTCATTGTTATTTATTGCTCTTCCTTTCGTTTTCATTGGAATGAGTAGCTGTGGTTACTCTGGTTCCTCAAGTCCCATGCAGCGAGACCGCGAGGCTGCTTAATTGCTGGCTGTGTTTGCAGCCTGGGCTAGGGATTTCTCAGTGACTGCGTCGTGCGCAAACAAACACACATCCCTGTGAGCTGCACAACCCTGCTGGCAGCAAGGGGTGGTGGTAAAAGCAGCTGTGTGAAAAATGCTGATGAGCCTTTTGAGAAGAACCTTGTCTTGTTTTAGGGAATAGACTATGAAGAGGGCAATGGTTTAAGTAAATCCTGTCCTAGGCATGTGTTAGGAAGAAAAAACACTTGCTCAAGGTAAATGGAGTAGCAGTTAAGTTGTAGTGGGCCGGTGCGTTTGGCATATTTCCAGTGGTACTGATGCGGACGGGGTATTTGTTTTACACGTGTGTGTATGTACTGAAGTGCCTTGCTGAATGAAGACTTTTGACATGTTGATAGAAAAGGCATCAGGTGTGTGAAACAGAAGTTTGTCTAGCTTATCTCCTTCCCCAGCTCTTTTTAGATGAATCTTGGCTTTCAAGCAGTTAGATATTCATGTCTGTGCATAATATTTAAAACTCAGTTATTTCATGGAAGTAAATGTATGAGTTATTCCTTTTGTTGAAACTGGTATTTCTGTGCCTGACTAATGCTACAGCAGATGCATCTTAGCAATTTTTGGTGCTAGATAGAAAGTGCGAGAACCTGTAACTTTCTTTAAATAGCTGTTGTGATATAAGGCAGGAAGCAGTGAACAGCCCGTTTATAGATTAGCATCTGAATTTACGCTGATGCTAACTCCTTATTAATTGGTTATTTGGATGTTACTAAGTAATTAAAATAGGCAAAAGAGATGAATAAAAGAAAAAACTTAAGAAACTTCTACGTAGTTCAGTCTAGAAAATGAATTTCCTTGCCTGGGGCCAGGCCGCCCGGCTGTGCTGCGCTCTGCTCTGCTGCTCTCCGCTTCCCAGGGTGCGAAGGTGTGGCCCAGTTCAGAAGTGCTGCAGTGCTGGGCCAAGTAGGAAAAACGGCTTTACTGAGAGACTCGTGTGTTCTGTGGCTGAGCCTAGAGTGCCTCTGTTGTGACGTGATCCTTTTTATGGAGTGCGGTATGTTACGGAGGAATATTTAATGATTCAATTGAATTTCTGAAAGAATTAGAGTAATTTAAGAATCCCATGGCAAAATCATAAAGTTTAATTAGCGTGACGTTTTACTTTTGTTGGCAAGATGATCAGTATTGAGAGAAAAATGTGTAATTAATGAGGAAAAAATATTTCAGGTAGGAATTCAAAAGCGTATATAGAGTATGTTAGTTAACATATATGTATGTATTTAATAAGATTACTTTCTGTGAAACCTAATGTGTAATAAAGGGTGTCTGCCTGGGTGAGTTAAATAAAATTGCTATTCATGATTTGCATTGGGAAGATGTAACATAACTGAATAGACTTTGAGTCTGAACTAGTGTCTAGAAGCATTTTAGAAGTTGTGGGAAATACTAATATTATATCTGCTGTGCGTAGTGGAGTAACACAGCTGTGAGGGTGCCTCAAGTCTGTTGCAAGCAGTTTTATAAACTTGTTGAAGCTTTTCTTTTGAGAATTAAAGGCCTTGAACTATCTATGTCTAATTTGAAAATTGACTACAGACATCTCTGTAAGGCTGTTTGACTAAAATTTTAAATGTTTAATGGGTCCTTCAAAATAGACACCAAATCATAGTTTAATATTGCACTTGGGCAAATGCTGCACACCTCTGCCAAAGAAGAGTTGTAATGTGGAGCTGCACCAACCCTATTGACTGTGCAGCGTCTCTGCCAAATCCTCCAAAAATAAAAATAAAAGCTGAGAAGAACTTGTTGTTGACGGTTGAAATTTCAGGAGTTTTTCCCAAGCTCTCCTACTGCAAATAATGTTAAATAATATGAGACATTAAAATATATTCAGTGCTGGCCATACTACATCTGCCTATCATGATGATTTTTCTTCCATTTTCAACAGTTGTGCAGTGTATGAAGCCAACGATAATTGAGCATTTTATACCATCCATCACTTGAAATGTAGCCATTGTTTCCAGAAAGGGTTTCAACTCTTAAAAAGCAATTACTTCCACTTAAATCAAAGCACAACATAGAAGTGGTTTCATAAGTAAGGTAACTTTTGAAAGGAAGCCTTAGAAAATGGAGATATGAAGGCAACAATAAACACACATTTTAAAAGATATATATTTTTAAGCACTTGTCAGCAACATTAACCTGGTGAGATGTGGAAATGTCAGGCGCATTACATGTGCAGGACGTGCATTTGGCATTTTGCTGTCAGCGGGGGAGTTCTTCCACAACTAATTCCTCAGGAACCACACGCTGAGTCCCTCTGCGGGGAGGAAGAAGGGCTAGGGGGAGAAGCAGAGAGTATTTATTATTGTGTGGAGATGTTTTACAGGAGTTTTTCTTTTTTTTTTCCCCCTTCTAGCCTAGGAAAGACCATGAGTTGTGGCAGTTATGCTGTCTGATACTCTGCTGTAGTTAGCAGTAAATCCGTGTTTTATGCAAAGTATGAATCAAACTGCAGCTCATTAGTATGGCAGGTACGGACGGTCAACACGGCTGGTAGGCTGTGTGTAAAGCGCAGTTAAATCTTCTCTCGTGCAGGTTGTGTGTGTTAGTATTGGCGCAAGTTCACCGGAAACACTAGTTCCTGGGACGCACAGCACATCACCGGTGCTGTCGCTAGCGTTACCAGTGTTACCTCAGCCATGGATACTCAACTGAATACTGTTGACAGACATGGTAGGCCTAAAAACGGTAGGGTAATCAAATGGGTCATTGTGAGCTTGGGACAAAACCTCTTGCTGGACAGTATCGCATACAATCACTTCATCAGTGAATATACTGGGGGGAGTTGTTTGTTTGTTTTTTAATCTTGCAGACTTCACTAGTAGATAAAGCCTCTTTGCAAATACGTACAATAGTATTTACAAATATATTTCATTTTGTGGTCTGCATTTGATTGTCAAAAATTGTTATAAAAGCTTTCAATTAAGACTTAGAGTGTAGTCAATCTGTATTTAGGTAAATGCCACAACTGCCACGTTCCTAGGGTGTTGTTAACCACTGAACCGTATTAGATTTTCTTCAGCTGAAATCCCACTCTTTGTGGTCCCCAAGAGCCTCTGTTCCCAATTCCCCTCTCTGTTCCCCAACATGTAGCAGAAAGTACCTGGGTTTAATGACTGGCTTAATGAGGGGCTGCCAGGTCAGCCGCCTCTCTTGATACTCCTTCTGTCCCTTGGCTGTTTGAGGAGCTCCTGCAGAATGCCTCTGCCCCGGTCTTTGCTTTGTATTGTGGTTTTGCCACCCTCTATTTCCCTCTTACCTTCATGCTCTTGCTAGCATCTCACATATAAAATGGACTCTGTAGCAGCTATCACTTAGGCAAAAGTGGTTCAAATAATGCAATAGCTAATTTTTATCCAGTAATATTCAGATCCTTGAACATATGAGAGTTTTGTATCTTTGTGTTGTATGAAAACAGGCAAACAAAAATGCAGGAAGGTAAAATAGTCGATTATTAACTGCAGAGTTAAAATAATACTATCCATTTCCCATCAAGGAGATGCATGGGGTTGCTTTTTAAAAACTAACTACTGTGACTCACTTAACATGTAGGAAAAATAACTTTTTTTCCCCAAAGGGAAAAAGGACTTTTAATGCCTCAGTTTGTGTTATTAACTGAAAATGAACCACATTTTCTATATAATGCAATAATTATTGGTAGACTCACTGCTGAATGGATTGCAAAAATAGCTTGAAATATCAGAAATATCCTTGGGCGCTCGATCCATTTAATATCATCTTAAATGAAAAAGTAAAAATGTGTAATGTGCCTCACTCATTCTGCCACATGAAGACAACAGGAAGTTCATTTTACTGAAACATCAGGTGTTACAGATAACAAAGCCTATGAAGGTGTTTAGATAAATGATACCAAGCTTCATGTATCAAAATCATGGGCCCGTGTAGTATGTTCTGCAGTGTGCTTATTTGTGGCCACATGGATGGAAGTCGTGTTGGTACAATGGGAGTGCTGTGGTTTGGTAGCTGTCTTTCAGTGGGAAAAAAAACACAATTCTAATTTTTTTTTTCTTCTATTAAGCAAAAAAAGGAGAATATACTTTGTATGTATATTGCTTCTTAGGTGATTGTTAAGAGTCTTAACAGCAACTTCTTTGTGTTTTTGGTTCTGACTGTTTTGGTAGCTCTGATTGAGCTAACTTGTAAAAAATGAAAACTGGAGCCCAGTTAAGGTAAGCACAGGGACTAAATATTGCAGCACAGGATAGATTAATTGCAACAACATCTCTGCATAAACAAGATTGCAACCGGTATTGAAGACGTTGCATCAGAGCTGTAGGACAGTTGCCCTTTTTCTACTGCTAACAATTAAAAGGTGATGAAAGAAACAGTTTCCGGAAGCACATCTGAATGCCAGCTCTATCATATTTCTTCTCTTCCGTGATCATGTTGAGCACAGAAATGCCTGCACATCTGAAATGTCAGTTCTTTCTCGCTGTGCCTGGTGAGGTTTGGATGAGGAGACGCAGTAGCTAGAGCAATGGAGGAGAGCTCTGACTCACCCTGCCCTCAGCTCAGATGTCAGTCAGTTACGTGCTTAGAGAAACTGCCCCTAGTGGAAAACTCTCAAATATTACTCATTTGCATTAAAGAAAAAGAGATTCAAGCTTACAAGCATAACTATTAGCTTGAATGCAAAGCCAAAAGTTCTGATTGTAATTTTTTTTTAGCATCTGAGTGGAGGACAGATAGGGACATATTAAAAGGATTTAGGGATAATACGTGTTTGTTTATAAAACTGTAGTTTTGTGGCAACATATTTATGTTTTAAAAACATCTGAAGCTACTCTGTTTTATAATGTCTTCCAAATAAAGCCTAAACACAGCTATAAGTAGTGTGTAGATCAAGAAAAAAGAAATCAACAGCTCTAGGGCTTGAGTGTGCTTGGGGCTTGCCCTGAGGATGTTAGTGTTCTTCTAAACTATAGCTGATTCCCACTTTCACAATTGCACTGGGAAATCAAAGTCATTTTACCCATCTAATTTCTGGATTGAGAGGAGTCTTTATTCTTTGTGTCCTAGAGGAAAGGAGAGGACTTGATAATGGTTTTCAGCGGCTTGTGGAGGATTTCAGTGACAGTGCTAGATCCCTTTGCGTTTATCCTTGGGGTTGACATTGGGAGCACAACATTTATTATGCTCTGCAGGTCAGCTCAGAGTCATGTTAAGAAAGAGAAGACACAAATAGAATCGTGTAGGATTCTGCTGTTTGACTGTTAGTTTGAGTTGTTGCCTTTTGTTTTTTAAAAACATAGAGCACTCCAGCGCTATATGTCTAGGATGGTCTAGTGGTGAATGAAATCAAAGTCTTTCCATTCTTTTGTACATATTCCTTACCCGCAATATTTCAGCGTTCTGGATGCAGTTTTTTCTCTGTTTGGTACCAATTTCTTCAACAGTTTTGCTCTGACCAGAATTTAAAACATCCAGCAGTTTTGGTCAGTAAAGCAGTAGTGATGTTGCAAGCTCGCCAAGTTTGTCTTAGAGCTATAAACCACTGTAAAGTCTTTGGCATTGTCTTTAAAGAAACGCTACTCTGTGGTCAAAGTTATGAAAAGTCAGGACTTAACATGAAAACTCATTACGACCAAAACTGAACTTGTCATTCCTTGCAATTCCTTGCAAAGTGTGACAGGAATAGGGACCTAATTAAAAAAGAGAAGTATTGTCTTTACACTGATATCACTCATAGTTTCTTCTATAATGGAAAACAGTGTCATGTAGGACATTAACTATGGGCATACTTGGTCACTGCAGCAAGTGAAGCTTTTCCCTAGGGCTTGATCCTTCACTTACTCATGCTTGTGTGTAGAGTTGCCTAAAGTTCGTTAGCAGAACCATCGCCTGTGTGCTCCTCCAGCCTCATGGTGCTGCTGTTTCATTTTCATTCTTTAACTCCATCTTTCTGCATCTTGCAACATTCAGCCTACCAGATGATCATAAATGTCAAACAAATCAAAGTGTAGTTTCCAGCAGAGCTGTTGAAGTGCTACATTCTCAACATGCCTTTTTTGTTGTTTTTTAGTTCATTTCTCAGAGGTAGGAAAAGAAAGTACAAATGCATGAGCACTAGGGAGCTGGAACAAGAGGGCCCCTTGCTCCCGGTCTCCTCTATGCACTTCTTGGTGTTCTCCTTCTCTTGGGCAAGCATGAACACCTGCTTGGGTTGGTACATACCAGCACCCTAGAAACAATTCTGATATAAAAAAAAAGTTTGATATAATCTTGCTTTACAGTTTTGCTGGGAATTAGTAAATACCTGGAAAGCTGAAAACTGTAGCCTACTGGGGCAGGGGAACATGTAGCTGAGCCGTGCACGTCTCAGACACCAGGAATGTGATGAAGGCTCCAAGATGCCACCTATGTCCGTAGTTTGTGGTCCCTGGTTCTACCCGTTCTCCAGCATTTTTCCCCATTCACCATACTCTGCTGCTCCCTTTTGCTTGGTGTGGTAGGTGGGTTGAGAAGTATGCACGTGCTGCCTGGTCCATATTTTCTCCCCCTCACCAATCTGTGTGGTTTTTGACAGCCCAGTTGCCAAGCAGCCTGGGGTTGGATGCAGGGACAAGCATGTATTGCAGCCAGGCGATAGCCAGCAGCGTCCCAGCAGCTCCACAAAGCTGAGAAAGCACCCCCTCCCCTACTTCCCTCCCCGCCCCCCCCTTTTTTTTTCCTGGCTTTTTTATTTTGGCTTTTATTTTTGGCTTTTTATGGTAGACTCATTTCAAGATTTAACCCCTTTCTCATCTCCTCTGGCTGTCTTGATGATTTCCTCTTTTGAAATTCCTTGTTAACTTTAATATCACTCTATCTAAACTCACAAATTTACAAGCTTTCAGAAACTTAGAGAAGAAGAACTTCTAAGTAGAAGACAGAAACTTCACTGTTTCTGTCTTCTACATTTGTGCTTTGGAACTTGCTTGCCAAGTGACAGATAAACCCATAGTTAATCACAACTCCTCGCAGTAATATTGGTCAAATCAACTTAAGCTGCAGTACAAACCTCACTATTATACTGTGCTGCTACCTGCTCTGATTCATCAGAATAGTTACATTTACATGTCAGATGCAGAACGAAGATACCAAAAATCAGCCTTGCTCATCTGTATAATCATTTTGGAGTATTTTCTAATCAGAGATGCCTTCTGCATTAGCATTGATGATTCTCAGTTGCACGGATCCGTTTGTGCCGGATTGTGATTAATAAGTTGTTTGGAATATTTTTCCACTTGACTGTGTGCCTAAATTTTCACCTGTGCCCGAAAACGTTGTGTGTGGGAGCATACAGAGAGGCTCCTTCGTTGGTCTGTTGTTAATGATTTCCTATTCCTGAAAAATATTTGGCAACTCTGGCTTTATTGAGAGTGTGTTTCCTTGCTTTTAGCTGTATCCAGTCTCCACTTGCATACAGGGATGGACAACCAAAGCCTGTTCAGGATCGCTGGATAAATACTCATGCTCATGGTGTCAGTGGAGAGCTCCACCACGCCTGCTCTGGGTCGTACCTTTTTTGTTATGGTTACTATTTATTTCTGCCACTGACATGGACATGCAGATAGGTAGGGAAAATGAAATGAAGTTTTTAGCTCTCATAATAAACCTTTATCATGAGGTTTATGTACCACAGATGTAGAATGATCATGTTATGGGAGTTAAATTTACCTGAGATTAACAGCTGGACAGTTCTGCATTGTCATGTACAACCTCTAAAGGCAGTGATGAAAGGAAATGATTTGTTACGTGCTGTTTTAGCAGAACAATCCTTAACCTTAGCCTAAGGAGTAAGAATAGACTTCAGTTCTACACTGAGATTCTACGCTGAGGTTAAGCTGGAGGGAATTGCACCCTTTAGGAGCTGCCATCCTGGAAAGCAGTCAAATGAAAAGGTGCTGCTGTAAGATAGTCAGGGAAGTCACACAGGCTACCTCAGCACTAGCGGGAAAGTTACTTGGGGAAGAAATACTCATTGTCATTACATAATACTAATGAAAATGTGAAATAGGTACTGGTATTCTTCTAGATGATTCCATGGCCGTTGTCTTTCTTTTCCTCTACAAGGTTAAAATATATGTTTATTATCCAAAAAAACAAGGAGAATTTACAAGTGCAGGTTATGCCCAAGTCGGATAAAGTCATGAATTCATTTTCTGTAAATTATTTCTTACTACTATAAATTATTTTTACAAATCTTAAAAAAAAAATCCTTAAACTCCCCCCACATCCTTTTCAAAAAGTCTTTTCCTAAAGCTAGGAGAATCATAAGGCAAAGGCTTTCAAATAATCATTTCCTTCCAGAAGTGGGAGCTTGAAAAAAGTACTAAATATTAAGAGATTAGTAACGTTAACAGAAGTCTCTTACATAAGTAGCTGCAAATCCAACAGGGTAATAAATAGTAGCGTATGCCAATATGTTAGAGAATGAAGAGGGGAGCATAGAAGAGTCATAGTAAGGTAAATCACATTGTACGAGTGTTCTTAAGAATCCAAATAACCCCCAGCTTAAGGGCTTAAGATTCTCATTACTTAAAAATAAGAAAATAAAGATAGAATTCATTTTGTCTAATTTGAGCTAATATGAAAGATAAGCTATTAATCAAAGTTAATCATCAGCGAAAGGAGACAGGAGCTTAGAGTGATCCATCCTGCCTGCCTCTTCTTAGTGCGGTGGGAGAGATTTCTCTTTTCTGGCATTTTTCTCTGTCCATAATTGGAGAGATAATTGCTGACTAGTTTAGGTCAGCTGACTACTTTTTTAGGTTACTGGCTTCAGTTGAAGCCCATCCTAAATATGTTCATTAAGATAAAAGAATCTGCCTCATTTCCATTCCTTCGCTAGGTGATTTTTGTGATACCTTGGGCATCAATTTTCTTGCTGCCATCTGCTTCTCGATAAAAGGGACAGGGAGACTAGTGATGCTGATCTTTAGTTGTTGTCACTTATAGGCTGTTCAGACACATAGCCCAATTCTGGATATTCTCAAATCTGTCTTGTTTGCAGACTATTCTCACGAGATTGGCTAAGCAACAATCCCTCTTCGCTTGGGTTAGCTTTTGTATTAGACAAGCGTAATGGTGAAAAAGCAATTTTCAAAACGACAGCATTGCTAACCTAGAAATGTAGTTACAAAAGTGAGGAGATAAATGTTATTAAAAGGCATCTGACAACATCATTTATCCTAGATGTCATTTAAAGATTTTTTTGAAATGAATCTTGGTCATAGAAGTGGATACCTTGAATGTACTTCACACAAGAGCACTAGGCTGGGGCACAGTCCCTGCAATTACTCTTCTCCAAAGAACATTGAAGTTGGACACAGGTGACTTCTGTTTTCTATCTAGTGCAAACATTGCTTCAAAAGGAGGTAAAATTCTTTAGCACTTTGAATATGTTTTTTGGTGGTGGGGTTTTTTTTTTTCCCTTTTGGCTCAAAAAGTCAATTGAATTGTACCTGTAAAGTCCTATGACATGCTGTTCAAATTTGCTGAATTTTGTAAGTCACTTAAGAAAGCCTTGTTACAGAGACTATACCTGACGTCTCAGAAAAACATGTGTCAGATTTGGGAATACAGTACTTGAAGGAAATGTCTTCCTTTTCTGTGGGCACACATGCAGTCAGCATTAGTGACAGCACGCTCTAAAGCCTGTCCCCCCCACACACACACGCACACACTCCTTGCCTGCCTAATGATAGTCATTTCCTCACAGAAGGCAATTATTTTGGTCAAGAATGATATGTCCTCCTAAATCTGTGTTAACTATTTCTGATTATTTTCTTGTCTTTAGTAAGTCTTGTATTTATAAACGTTTCCATTTGAAGCTAAACATTTCATAGACTTGTCACAGAAGTGTTAAAGGAAATGCCTTTTTCTATGTGTGAAAGTGTGGTAATTGCTGCAGAAGATTTCTTGGTGGTTCATATTATACACATAATCCAATCGGCTTTGAATCCTACCTCAGTTGCAAATACAGGAATAATCCAGGTTGTGCATGTTTACCTTTGCTTCTTCTGATCGTTTTACCCTTTCTGGTCACCTCAAAGGGTGTAGGCAAACAAGGCGGATGAGCATCTTAGCAAATGAGGCAACTGGTCTCATTTCATGGTGCAGAGGACACAGAAGCTGTTCAGACTAATGATGCTGCTTTCTGTACGTGCCACTTAAAACTCTGAGCCTGGTTGTGCACTTAGACATAACTACACGGGTCTAAATCTCTCCCATAGCTTTGGCATATGGCTATTTGATACTTTGATTATTCCAGAATGTAGGATTTCTAACTGCGGCTCTTCAGGAGGACACCCGTCATGCAGTTAAAGAGTGCACAAGGGAACATATTTAAGAAGAAGGAGCCCCAACTACTGATATTGCAAAATACTGAACCTACCCTGGAAGCGGGGGTGAGCCCATGGGTGCTCTGCTCTTGGAATAGAGCCTTTGCCTGCTCCTTTGGCCCTTGGTGGAGTTTATTCCTCTATGATGATGGCGAGGTAGGAGATTGGAGGGAATTGAAAAATGGGTTAAAAACTTTTTCAAGTGTTTTGCTTGATTTTCCAGCTGCTTCAAGTGAATCACAGCCTTCACCATATTGGAGGCAATTCCACAATTCTTTCTTTAGGTCATTTACTCTTTCCTTTTGCCTGAACAGCTTTCATGGTGTTCTGTTACAGTCTCAGCTTCATATATTGCAGTAGCAGCCAAAGAGTTAATTGGTTCAGGTGCTGGTCGTGTAAGAGCATTAAATGTTCAGTGCCAGGGGGAGGGGATTGGAGCTACCCTTTTTACTATGCTAGTATGTAGAACTGATTTAAACTAATTTCAAACTGTAAGTATCTGAGAGTAGTTAAAGATTAATTTTGCCTTTAATAACAGGCAATTCTACATATGTGTTTCTTAATTAAATTGATTGTATGAATTAGTGTCAGTACCTGTATACCATAATATTCAGCTCCTTTTGAAGTATATGGGGAGTCTGTTCCTACTATACCAGGAGATAAACCACAAGCTATGTTTTAATTATATAATTTATATTTTAATATACTTGATACGTTTGGGGCATAAAACACTCAAAGATCAGTTGTGTATAATTCATTATCTTTTTTAATACAGACTCTGCTAGTACCATGTCAGTACATGTATCACTGCTAGTTCAGTGCTCGCAAAGCTTGCACTACATGGCCTGTGAAGATACATTTGTATGTGTCTATATGTGTGTGTTTTCCCTCTGCCTTAAATTATGCTCATTTGTTACAGTACCAGCAGATCTTTTACTTATAATCTGTATTTAACTGTAAACCATGAAAGATAGTAGTTTTCCTTGAGGGACAAGATTTAAAGCATTTAAAATTTTAGCTGTTACGAACTGTTTGGCAGTGTAGAAACCGAAGTCACAGAGTACCAAATGAGGATGCGGTGGTAAAGATCTGCTTCGTTGTTTTTATTGCTCATTAAGAGATGCCTATATGGAGAAAGAGATTCAGTGTTTCTGTGCATGTGTTATATCAACAGACAGGAGATTCTTAAAATATTCTTTAGAATATGTTGGAGCGGGTTGTTTTCTGTAGCAAATTTCCACTTTGGAAATAAGGTGAGGCTTCTTGGATAGTTTGAAGTTATTTAAATTGGATTTTAAAAAAAAAGATAGAGACATTGATGTTCTGCCTACATGGATTATGTTTTAAAGATCCCAGCACTTCAAAGAAAATTACTGAAAGGAAATCAGATGCAACCATTTCTGTATCCAGCCTAGCAAAATTAATTCAAAGTATCCTGGGGCAATGCTAAATTAAAACGATGTTTTTGGTGTCAGGGCATACAAAAATGGTATTAATGTGTGTATTTTTTTTTATTCAAATAGAAGTGAAGATATAAGAGCATTTTCTTACACATAGCAAGGCAATTGTAAACAGTACAAATGTATAGGTATCTGGTTAGGATATTTGAAGTAAAATCCCTTGCTCATGAAAGATTCGTACTGGTTTTAGCCTGCTGGATTAAATTACCAGGTCTGACAAAGGAGGGCTTTTTTCAGTAGTCAAATACGTCTTTTCTTGCTCTTAGAAAGAGCGCTGTGTGCTGCAGCTTCTCGATGCTGAAAGCTATTTGGAGGAGAGGGGGGTTAATGAAAGCAGAGAGATGGAGAGATCTGCCTGATAATAAAGCTTAACTTCAATGCCAGCTCCATGCTGTTACAGCATATTACTAAACAGCAAGAAATGTGGCACAGATGTTGTGGCAGCCATATTTTACACCCTCCGAAAGGTCATGTCGCTTGTTATTACATTCCGAATCAATATTAAGTGAGCGCTCCAAATTTCAGCTGTCAGTTGAATTTATTGCAGCAAACCAAGGCTGAAAGGTTCTCAGCTGAGATTTGAGAAAGCTAACAAATTAATAATACGCAAGAATGTCTGCTAGAACAGGTGAGGAGTTTGGAAACGATAGCAGATCTCACAACCAGAGCAGGGTGGCCGGGCCGTATCTGATTCGCCCAGGGTCTGCCACGCGTGAGGGTGGAGATGGGCGGGCAGATTTTGCTGCAGAGTACAGTGACTTGCCAGATATCCGGTACCTTCAAGTATCTGTCTTGTAACGTAAACGTGTTTCTGACATGCATAAACCCTTTGAAAATTCATCTACTCTACCTCAATATGAAAATTCTGCTTCCTGGGAGTTATCTCTTCTGTAAGAGCCGATCTTAATAGCTCTTGGTCAGGAAAGTCCATCACAGGTAGAACTGTCCTCGAAGGTCTGCACGCTGAGTTCACACCCGCCCTTTTGCTTTCTACAGGATCAAGATAATTGCATTCAAGCAATCCTCAAAAAAGAGAAGCTCAAGTCACTTACTGAGCAGGGAGGTGGAGTGGGGGACTTGAACTGCTGCTCACAGTCCAAAGCATTTTAGTTTTTGCAGAAGTTGGTATTGCTCAAAGTTGATAGCTTTGGGAGATTTTTGCTTTTTCTTATAGATGGTGCCCAGAGAACAAAATAAGAGCAAATCCCCTTGGAGTTCAGAGTTTTTCATTTGTTTTTATTTTTCGTAGGTGTTAAATTTAGAAAGCATGATTTAAAATCTGATTGGGGGATCTCATATTCAGTACTTCCTTTCCTATCCTCAGGTAATTTCTTTCTTGAGATTTGCATTTGCCTAAGGCTTTTCCACAATAGCTGCAGTGTCTCTGTGGTGGGTTTTTTTTTCTGGTTTTCTTTCTTGTGTTTCAGAACTGGTGGATTTTGCTTCATAGATGTCTTTGTGCAGGAATTGACTTCATTATAATATACACTTGATCACAGGGAGAGAATATTTTCAGTCTGCACAATTTCTTCATCTATCTGAAACTTTAACTTTTTTTTTTTTTTTATCTTGCGTAATATAAGTTCTTCAGGAAAAAGTTTATTGGTCTGGAAGTTTAAACATATGAAATAGAAAAGTACAGAAGAGTATTTCAAACTGAAATGAGAGCAATTGAAGACACATATCCTTCCATGTACCTCCCATGTGCTTTGTCACTAAGGAACTGTGGGTTTTTTTCAGCCCATTTTAAACTACTTCCCTCCTTAGGGCAAGTAGTAAAGGAAAAACAGCACATCTGAGAATGCAATTGGCAGCAAAGGTCTCAGTATGGTGATACTCTTATGGCTTCAATTCAGTCTGACAAAGTTGTTGGGGTTTTTTTGGTTTGTTTTTTATTGTTTGTCTGTTTGTTGGTTGGTTTTTTGTTTCCTTTTTCCTTAAAAGTCATTGATGGGTTTTAGGAAAAAAATCTATCCATCATATCAATAAAAAATTCTGGAGAAATGACAGGATAGTACCCGAGAAGGGGAAGCAACGAGGCAAGTGGATTAATGTACCAAAGGCAGTTTGGCACTATGCGATATAGTGCTTCTGGACAAGGCATAAATTATGTTCATTTCAAATAGTCTTTGTGCTGACTGAGACTCTGCCTCATGACTTGATATTGCAAAACAGAGTTCCAGCTTTGCTGCTGCAATAAAGTTTTTTTTTGTAAATTTTTTTTTTATTTTTTTTTTTTTTTTTTTTTTTTTTGTCCTCACCACCATTTTCATTCTTATTCTTCTCATTCTTTCCATTTCCTGAGTAACAGCTATAGCTCTTTGCATTTGCAATGAGCTCTTGAGATGTCAGGCTCCCAAATGATTAGACATTTGTATGTACCCGTGGTTTTGGTGAAATGGTATTTCCAAGATCATTGTAAAAAACTACAAACTTATTTTGCTTCCAAGTTGTGCAAATGAAGACATAGAGACATGAAGAAATAGAAACAATCACTAGTTTCTAGTTTATCAATATATATGGTAGAAAAACTTGCTTTGGTACTGCAGTTTACATGGTTAAACTACTGCATAAACTGATTTGGTCCAATTTTGTCAGCTTAAATCAAGATAAAAAATTTTGCTCCCTTTTTTCTTTTTGTATACCTCAGAGGAATAAATACTTGAGGTTGCATGGCAGCCAAAATTTGGCACGTGAAATTTTACAGATGGTAAAAGGCTTGTTTTTTCATCTGCCAATGTGTGATTCAGATAGCACAAGCAGACTTCAATCCACTTGACCTCAATAGGGCTGGCACGGGCATCTTTCCCACTCTTGTCCCGAGCTTTTGATAACGCTCAGTCAGTGATGCTCTGTGGGAAGGGGGAGTGGAGGTTTGGATCAAAGGTGACTAGAATTATGTAAAAGGAGAGGTAATTTTAGTAAAGTTTAATTTTTACATATTGAATTCAGTGGCATGCCAGGATGTATGCATAGAGCGTAAGAATCTGATGTGTAGTCTTTTTTAAAAGATAATAATAATGTTTTAAAAGTAATTGAATTATCAGAATCAGAGCAGAAACTCGTTAAGGTGAATATATGGGACACTTTAATTCCAATAATTAAGTTGAATTTTTAACACTAAGACCATAAGCATATCAGTTCTTTAATTTGTGTTGACATGCTGTATATTGTGTGCATAACACTAAGAGCAAAGGAATTTATGCAAAATCCTTTTAAACTGTAAAAATATGTATATTTTAAAGACCTTGATTTTGTTTGATATAGGTATTTCAGAAACTAACTGATAGAGTTTTATTTCTTTGAGGGGAAAAAAAGAAGTTTTCATAAACACTATCCAGTGAGCATCTGGATTATTGTATGGTTTCAAATAAGATTTTAATCCCCATAAAACCTTCTTAGAGTCCTTAGAAATGTCCTTTTCTAGAATATGAGATTTGGTTTGAGAACACAGACCAGCATGTACTACTGGCATCAACAGTTGTCTTAAACTGAGAAGTGAGATTTCTGAGCTGTCGGTTCTGTTTGATGGAGCCCCATAGGGTGCTTGTATCATGTAGAGCAGCAGTTCTCAAAATTTAAAAATCAGCATACCACATCAAAAATCACAAGTACTTATTATAGCATCTGTAAAATTTTGATTAGTTTAATTATAAATCTTTCTTATTCTGATTTTTACTGACTTGCATTCAGCCTGATTGCAGCACACCTGTAGCATAGCAATACTTTGGACCCTCAGTCTGGGAGTCTCTGAGTCTTGCGCAGAGAAGCTCCGCGCGCCTGCCCTGGGCAGTGGGATAGGTGCGTGCCCAGAGCGTTCTGCTGCGTGTCGCTGTGTCTGTGATGGTGATGCTCGCTTAAGAGAGCCCAGGGGAAGCTAACTGGTAGTGGGACTGTAAGTAGGAAATCAACAAAAATGATACTGCGAAGAATTGTAAGTGCGCATGGGCTGCTCAGCTCGGCATCCAGTCATCTCCTTGCTGATTTTCTGGCCTTTCTCAGAAGAGGCTCTGGGTTCTGTTGGTGCCTGGGCCCTTTCTGTATGGCCTCGTTCTGTCTGCTGCCTCGTTTGGGGTGGTTTCCTGAAAAGACATACTGGTTCCCGTTGAGAGATTGCTCGGATTTCTCAGCTTGCCTCAGGGCTCTCGCTCTCTCACAGAAAGCTGCTTGAGACAGCTCCATGTTAGACATTCACCACTGCTCGCGGGTGCGCGCAGCCTTCGCTCGAAGGCCGGTCACCTTCGCACAGCCCCTGGGCAGTGGCAACAGCAGCCCTTCTGCCCACGGGGTCAGCGTCACCAGCCGGGCCAAGATGGCCCTGGCTTCTCTCTGCCAAAGGCAAAGGTCAGAGAGCCATGGGGAGGAATTAGTAGGAGAAAAGGACCTGGCTCTGACTCAGTTATTTCAGCTTTATAAAAAGGGCACTGCTTAGGTAGGAGGAGGAGCGGTTTTGCCCAGGTAATGCAGAGCCATCGAACGTGCCACTGGTGGCAAGGAGAGCGGTGGGAGCTCTGATGCCAGGAGCAGTCTGTTCAGTGATCACATGCTGCAATTAGCTAGAAAATCTAATAGTGTGATGGCAAAAACAGTCTAGCACACGTGGAGGAGGGAGGGACATCTGTCAAAACCTCTAAGGAATGTCTGGAAAAAAAGGAAAGCGAGTAATGTTGTTACTCAGAGACAGACCAAAGTTTTTTCTGTCCCCAGATTACATTAAAGGGCTCATAAACGCAATGAACATGTAGACTATTTGTCTAAGTTGCTCCAAGTTTCAGCATCTAATTACCCATTATGTAATAGCTAGAAGGCAGCAGATAAACTGCTAATTGTTGATGCCCGAGGATAATTGAAAATACTTTGTAGTAGCAGTTGTATAAAAAAGAGGAAAGATTTTTAAAATATACGGACATCCCCATAGAATGAATGTTCACATTTTATTCATTCTCAGGCTGAATCTTGAATTACTCTGTATTAGTTTATGTTAGTGTTGCTGTTTTTTGGTCTTGTTTTGTTAACTTCGGACTGATACAATGTCCAAAAGAACTGGTTCTTAATGAGAATCAGAAAGAACAAGTTCACTAAATGGGCAGCAGAAACTTGTAGAGCAAAGCCATTATCAGCTGGGTAAAAAGGGCAGCCTTGTTCTGCCCTGGGCAGCCTGTTTGTTACCTGAAACAAGGTAAGAGATTTCAGTAGTGTTGTTCTTTCTTTAAATTTTAGGTTAGTGTTGTTCCTGGTATATGGTAGGCTTTAAATCTTGACAGACTAAAGAGAGAATCAAAACCTATGCAAAATGGAACCACAGGGGGAAAAAAAAGGATTGTTTTTATGATATTTAATACTTATAGTCCTATTTTCTTGCTTTTCTGGTTGTGTTTTTATTATGAACATGCTAGTCTCCATATTAGACAAGTATTTTTGTTGGTTTCATTTTAAAGAATAATTTGTTATCTCAGTGCTTATAAACACTGTTTTCAAAATTGCCTGTAGATTATGTGCATGTTTGGAATATCACCATTGCCCCAGTAATTTGAAAAGATTAAACAAAACTTAAAGATACTCCAAAAAACTCAGCAAATGCTTATACATTTACTGAATTGGACTGAATGTAGTCAAAGCAGTGTACTCATCAGTGATGTGAAAGGGAGTAATTGTTGGCTTTGTTCATAAAATCTGCAAGTGTTCGCTGATTTTCTGGTGGATACAACCTGGCCTTGTTATATTTTGACCATAAATAATTGATATGTGCTGAGAGAAGTGAATATGGTAGAGAAAAGGGTGTTGCTGCTGGAGAGCGTTATGCTCTTACCTGCCTGCTCCCAACCTCTTGCCCTCTCTCTCATCACTCTAAGCTTTTACTGAATTATTCAAAATAATTAATTAATTCCAATCAAAATAACACAGAAGGTGAAAGCTTATTTGTCATGCTCCAAGAAAAAAAATACTGATTCTTTGTAACCTTGTCCCTTAGCAGATGACTGAGGTTTGGAACTGACAGTATTGTTGAAAAAATTAACCTTCCTGTGTCTTCAGAGAGCATTTAAAGCCTCGTTGCTCTCAGGAAGGATAAATAGTGTTTTTGCATGTGACATAGCCTGTTTTTCACATCCTGCAGTGTATATACTGGAGGCAGATTTTTTTTTTTTTTTTTTTATGTACTAATTGTAATAGAAGTAAAAATGCTGGCCTGCAGATTCTGAGAGAGGCTGTTGCTGGAACAGGCTGCCCAAGGAACGATGTCTCGAGGCTGGGGCTGGTTTTGAGCCTCAGATGCTCTTTACCGTGACCTGCCTGGCCCTGCTCCTCTGACATTCTCCAAATGCCTGTGATTTCTGTGATTAATCACGAAGACAGTGCTACCAAAAGCAAGCTGCAAGTTTTGTCATATCTCTGATTCATAGATGATCCACGTTTCTTTTCAGTTGGCCTGGCAAAAATCCACCTGCCCGTAAACTTTTTCCTGCCTTACTGATGCAGCAGAAGTTGCTTTCTTGTGTGTGAAAGCCCCGCGTGGGCTTTCCCACCGTCCTGCACGAGCTCCTTGGAAGGATCGTTGTAACCCACTGAGATGAGGGCACCATGTGATGCCCAGGTAGGCAATACGTTAGCTTGGTGCCTGTTTTGCCGGTCCTGCCATCTCCATTCAATTTTGAATGACATTGGCAAGATCCTCCCTTCCACGGACTGTGCAGCGCGTAGTTATTGAAGAAGGAACCACAGGGCTTTTCCTCTTTAAAGCCAGATTTGAGGTACTCCCCAAGAGAACAGCAGTTGTTGTGTTTGCTCTTGGGTGGGTTGCAGAGGCATCTGGAGGAACACATAGCTCCTCCTTTCATATTTCCAGAGGAATTTTGTGCCAGCAAAGGGGTAACTTTGTTGTGCCTTTAGGGGAAGCTTATTGTTTTGTTTCATTTGTATTTGTTTGCTGTGAGGGGAGGTTTGTTTGCCATGACTTGAACTCACTTCAGGCAGCCTGGCAGGCATGGGTGAGGGAGGCAAGTGTTAGGATCTGTAGGTAGCTACAGAAATGTCGTAAAGATAATTTATTGTTGTATCTTAATTAAAACTATAATTAACAAATAATCATCTAGCTAATAACATGCTAACAAATGTTACAGAAAGGTAATATAGTTAGAGACTTGGTTCTTATTTTTCATACACTGTGTGTGGGCCTAATCTCTGGTCTGTATAGATGTTACGTATAGGGGTATGTTCATATGCAGGATCGTGAGCAGAAATTCTTTTCAGAGCTTGGAAAGGAAAAGCAGCTTGATCATGGAGCCACCATAGGGTTTATTTCTTGTTGGTGCCTTCTTTCTTTGTTTCTTTCTGGAAGATGTTCTATCTACAGTGACCATCTGCAGATTAAGCATAGAGCAAAGCCCTTTAATGCAATTTTAAGAAAAATAGAGGGACCAAGTATCACATCTGAAATCAGTCCACACGCTTTGTATGTCTATTGTGTGCACTGTCCCCTTTCGTTTGTACAGCTAGGAGCTGGCTGTCCCTATTAAAAAATGAAACGTTGTTTCCAAAGATAATAAATGCAGAAATATTTAGGAAGACATTAAAAGACTTTGATAACGTGATGCATTTGTACAGCTACTGCAAACACAAATTGGTAAGATAATTTTTTTTCATAATACAGTATTATACACAGTATTATCTGATTTTCACAGATTATGTAGTTTTGAAAAGATAATTAATTTGTTCAGTGAAGCTGCTTATAATGGTTTATTTTTAAAAAATCTTTTACATTTGTAAATTGCTTTGTGATTCTCAGCTAATAGGAACTCTAGGAGTATTTAGCACAGTTATTAAATGTTTTTGGTGTGCAGGAAACCATTTCCAAAGGCTTTGGCCACCTACAGCATGCTGAAAGGACTTGCCCAAAAAATGGATGATCCTCTACCTGAAGGGAACTAAGTTTTCCTGAACAAAGAAGTGACCTGTAGCTGTTGGAGGTGATAGAAGGACACATTCTGACTGGCAAAATCAGGGCTGCATGTTTAATTTAAAAAAAAAAAAAAAAAGTCAAACTTTTCATGTTTAATTTAAGGAAACAATAGAACATGGGGATTTGCAACCTCAACACCACTGTGGGTGCTGGGTGACACTAGTGACGTGCCTGCTGCACCAGCTGCCCCTCTGCAGCAGCACGTGACTCCAAATGCCTTTATTTTTGTCACCAAGGAGAAAGCAGAAAACGGCTAAGGCAGCAGCAACAAAAACAACACATTAGGCATGCACTACTAGTCTAGCTAATTCTAGGGCTGCTATTAGCAGACATTTAGGCAAATCTGTTAACATTTAACATCAGCACAAATGCAATTGCATTCCTACTTTTCATGTCTTTGGCAAAATATGCATGGCCATTGAAGGGAGGAAAAGGACAGAGAAACTATTTGTTAGGTAGCACAGCCTAAATGAGGGAAAGAAGTTTAATGAAATTGAAGAGGGAACTTGACTGAAAAATGTTATTTAAAAGGGCAAACAGATTTTTTAGGAATGATGTTGATCAAGTGTTTTGTTGGTGTTTTCTACGTATCACCATAGATTTTGATTTTTTAACAAGTCTAATGGAAATGCTTTTAACGTGGTTTTATATTTAACTCCTAGACATTTTATTGCTCTATTTATCAGTTGTTAGTACTAAATCCCGTCAAGTGACAATGAAAACAACTTCAGCGTGCCTTGCAGAATGTTGTTAATTCATATGAAAGATCTGTAAAACATCCATATGCGTGTCTTGGAAAGACTTTTCAGAATACATGCCAAATATTTGTTATTGTTTTGAAGTGCATCATTGTGGAACTCAAGTTAAATTCACTAAGTTTTTTTTTTCATCTTTTCTATGATAAAGCAGGGGCAATTCTATAGCAAAACTAGCTAAAGTGGTCACCACGTTAATTATCTTATTTTTGACAATAACAAAGGACAAATGTTTTATTATACACCATAAATTATCAATAGTATATATGCATATTGTAGTGCCATGCTATAGTTTGGAAATTTCTTTGCAACTCCAGTAAAACTTTGTGGTGTTTGACTGACACCATAAATTACACAGTAGATTTTAACCATTATTAGCATTGGAGTTTACTGTAAGCTTTTTAAGCTTTTTGTTCAGAGGATCAGGTTTTTGAGGTGTCTGTATTGTCCTTGAAAATTTATTCTCACTACTATTGAAGTGGCTCCGTGTTTAAAAACAAACCAAACATCATCATTACTCAACTGTTACTATTTTAACAAATTACTTTAGATTTATATTGTATTGGTTACCGCCCCCCCCCCCTTTTTTTTTTATTTATAAAGGAGATTTCCATTAAAACAGAATGTTTAAACTTTGTATATGGTCAAAAATCATGGAAGTATTAAAACGGCAACTTTATTCTGTTTCGATACTGTTGTTGGCACCTAGAAGAGACTAGCAGTAAGGTTACTTGTCTCTGTTATTGTAGCTCTTCAACTCCACAACAAACTTCTTAGTGAGTTACTTCAAAGCTCGTCCTCTGAGCACAGTCCACAAAAATGTAGCATCCTCAAGTCTTGGAGGGAGGGCACTAGGGTCCTTCTATGCTTTGGTGTGACCGCAAGCATCCGCTGGGCCGTGCAGCTCGGCCAGTGGGTGAGTCCTTGGGCCAGAGCTCTTTGTTCCGTGCAGCAGACAGGTCGTGTGTTCCCAGGGCAGTGCTGGACGGACACTCTTGTTCCCCACGGGCAGGTCGCGTGTCCTTGTTCCTCACGGGCAGGTCGTGTGTTCCCAGGGCAGTGCCACAGAGGTCGTGTGTTCTCCATGGGTAGCACAGCGTGAGTGTCTGTGTCTGCGCGGGCAGGTTGCGTGTTCTCCCCGGGTTGCACCACGTGAGTGTCCATAGTCAACACGGGCAGCCCACGTGTCCCCCGTGGGCAGCCTCAGGGCGACATGTAGCAGCTGGCTGGAAGCTTTGCCTTCCCCATCATATTTCTGAAGCAGCTGGCAGGTTCCTGGTTTCGTTGTACATCACCTTTCTGGCGAGGCGAGGCACCAGGCTAACTTGGATACGTGAGCTTTTAAGTAATTGCTATGCAGTAAAAAAGATGAAGGGGTTAATACAGAAAAGATATCCCTTACTTAGCTTTGCGATGCAGAAGAGCTGCGAATGGTCTCGTTCCAGAAAAATGTCTCCTGATTTCATTTCTTGATTTAGGTAGCTCGGCATGAAACCTGATGAAATAAATGCAGATGGGACTTAAGTCAGGCAGGCAAAACTTCATCTTATTTCATCAATCTAAGTAATAGATTATTTGACTAATAATTATCTAAATACTGACTTCTACTTTTCTTCAGTCATGTACCTGTAACATTGAACATAGAATTTTAATAAGAATTTTCTCTGACAGCTGCTCTTTGAGCTAGCTGATGTATTTAGCATTAGTGACAAAGACAAACATGGGTGGCTTCTTTTATCACATCTTTTTCCAAGGCAAAGAATTGAATGGATACTGTAAACAATTGTGATCATTATAATAATTTCTATAGGAATGATATAGCATTTCATGCACTTGAGGAGTAGTTGGGTTTTTTAAGACTCGGGGATTGCTATTCTAAGAATTTTAATCAACTCATTCAGTGACAATATTGAATTTAAAAAGTTAGTCCTTACTAGTTACAACATGTCCTCGTCAGTATACAGAAAATTCATACGTTCTGTGATGATTAACAGCTATTCAAGAAGTTGGAATGCATTATGGGCCCGAAATTATCATAGAAATTAATGCAATCTTCTTAAATGGCTTAAAATATGGTAATAGATACAGCATACTAGCACCTGCAGCTCAAGGTACCAAAATTATTAAAGTTGGATATAATTATATTTATTTTGCAGGCATCTAAGTGAGAGGGAGAATGAGAAACAAAGTTTAATAAAAATTAAAAAGACAGGCCTTCAATTTTAAGTCCATTTAGATTTTAAACCATTTCTTTTACGTAATAAATATACTGTCATTTCTAATATGTTCAGAATACTTTGTAGTCCATTTTTACGTTATCCTTAGTAGGAGGTGAAGTCGTGTCTTTCCTTGTACTGGTTTCATGTTAGTGAAGTTCAGCTGACTGGACTGGACTGCTGGTGATTTACACCAGGGCCTAGGGAGAGAAGTAGCTGTTGTTGTATGTTTAATTTTTCAAGGCAGCTGCTGCTTCCATATTCACCAGGCCTGCATCTTTCTTTGCAGATTAGTTTTCTTGTAAGCTAAGACAGTGAACGGTAAGTAAAGAAATCTAGTGTGGCAGCTGCTTGCAACTCCAAGAGTACTTCTAATTGGATCTAAACTTCCAAAGATATTCCACAGAAACTTTTTTCTATCCATTTTCCATTGTGGAAATAATCATAATCTTGTACAAAACAGCACTTTATTTCCTGACTTGTTCTATTAATGCCCGTACAGAACGAGAGCCGAAGACAAGTAAACATCTTTGGTGTAATAAACAGGTATCTCCGGTCCTCGAGTGTTTCCTGAATGAACCCTGCCTCTCCGTGCACAAACAAGAAGCGCTGCTCGTGTTGGATGCGATGCTGCCGCGGCACCACGGGCACGTGTGGGTGCCAGGTGCCCAGTCCAATTGCCCGGGGAGACTTGTGCGTAACAGCAAGCAGCAGAACACGCTGTATATCAGTACAGAAAAGCTGTATTTCAGATGACAGCCAGGTGCTGGTTTGCCATGATTGCAGTGCAGATGGTAATACTCTGTTTGCAGTCCTGTGCATGGCAATTGCTGAGGTCAGTGAGAATTCTGGAAGGCTCTAACTCTTTTTTGTGTTTTTGTAAGCAAAAAGACTACTGCTCACAGTGCCCAAAACTACGAGGTGACATGGAGATGGCAGCTGGTCCCGCGTGCTCTTCCCTTTGTGCCTCAGAGAGGCAAGCACAACCTCACGGACCTGAGGATCATCACTTGTCACAAGCGCTGGTTCTGTTTTCCCAGTGGTCCCTCCAGCACCAGCTGCTTTTACGCATCTGTCGCTGTCATCTGCTGGCCTTAAGGACAAAGGAAACCAACCTGTGGCTGAACTCAAACCTTTTCTCCGTCTTGGCAATGGAGTTAAAATGGCCACTCAGGCCCTGTGTGGATGTGACTGTCCGGCTATTGACATTTAAGATGACTTTAAGCTCCATGATTTTAGTATTGAGATAGTATTAATGAGTTAGCGTTAGTGATTAGAGAAAGAATAAGAAAGAAAACAACCAGCAAAAAAAACCAAACAAACAAAAAAACCCAAGCATTGTAGAGAAAGGCAAGTCAATAAACAGTGTAATTACTAATTCATTCAGGAGCAGGAATAATGGCTTTCTAAAGTGAAGTGACCAAATCCAATAGCTAACAGTTTGTCAGGGCAATAATAATCGTATTTGTATCTCTTTTAATTGGCTTTAACCTTTCCCTTCATGTGCAAACTGTTAAAAAACTGAAGAGGAAAGTATTTAGAGAGACAGATTTATGTTAGCTCGCGGTTTGCACCATTTTAATGAGGTCAAAGCAATAAAGAGTCTCAACAGATCCTACAGTCTGGATGATGAATGACTTCCCTCCACTGCAGATATACAATATTGTGCTCAAGTCTTTGAGCTGCTGTTTAAATATGGAAATACAGATTTCTACTGTTAGGAAATAGTTTTGAATGATGTATTCTTTCTCAGGCATGAATGTGCAAATATATATGAATAAAGATGAGAGAAACTTTGGTTCTTGGAAGGAGGAGAACTGGAGTGGTTGGCCTAGACAGCATGGTTGTAAGGTGTAATTGATAAAAGTCAATGTAGTGAATTAACACGTCATTCTCTTAATGTAGGGTTAAGCCTGTGGTAGATAAAAAAGTAGCAGTTTTAGTGGAAGCAGGGTTAGGACTTACTGCTCATTGATATCTGTATGTTTTTCCATTCTTTTCCCCTTTATTCAAGGTCTTTGTTTTACTTAGGTTGAGGGAAAACCATGGCATTTCAGACTTATAACTTCAAGATTATCTTTAGTATTTCTTAGTTTTATTTTAAACTTAATTTTTCCATTTCTTCTTTAGGTCCATTTTATTCCTCTGAAAAATATCTCAGGTTAAAATCTGAAAGTGGACAGAGTCCCCTGGCTCCCCCCCACACATGCCTCATAATTGATATAGTGAGCTGCAGTCTCTAAGAATAGAATTGGTAACGATGTGCGTGATTGCTGACTAGATTCCTGTGGGAAATGGAAGCTGCTAAAGAAAGAAATATAGCTACTCTTGCACTTAGGACAGAAATCTCCATTAAACACACCGTGAGATATAATTCCCATGTAGTTACCTTTCTTTCACTAATGATATCTTCACATCTCATTTCCAAGGGAAAAAAACACTGTAAAAATAAAATAGGTATTACTTTGTGACAAAGAGTCACATTGTTAGTCTGAAAGTTTTATTAACAACTCACATTTAGGTATTTTTATGATACTTTTAAAGTAGTGAATTATGAATGATTGAAAATACCCTCCAGCTTAATTGAGTACCATTATGTCTAGTAATTGCCAGTGATTTCTGCAAACAGCCGTTGTTCTCTGGCCTATTAACATAATTTGAATTTTTTATTGCACTTCATAATTATCTGTTGGAGTTAACAAACAAGCCCATTTGCTGGAGTGTTTAAGAACAAATGCCCCAAATGGACTGGCTGGAGGTGGATTGTGACTGTCAGCTGACCTTGCTAGAATATTTTGGCCCATCATTTTTTGACGGGGTCCTGACATCTCCTGAGCTTTCACCAAGCGGAGGTAAAACTATGTCCTGTAGTACTGACTGCCACTTTCTTACTTGTTTTCTCAGTACTGCTTAACCACCACACCACTGTCAGCTGCATGTATTTAGTAAGTTGGACCTGTTCATGGGGGCCAGGTAGCAAAGACTGCAATCTTGACACCTACTTAGGTTATAATATTTTTAAATCCAGACTCCTCTTCAGTGCTGGGACTTGCAGTGTAAACTGGTTCCTTATCTAAAATTTAATTGCTACAAATTGCAATATGAGAAATGGGAAATATTAGCAATCCCTTCTGAGTTATACGTATATATGCTTGTTATGCTTTTATGTAACTATACTAACTTAATATGTTTAATATAGTTAAATATTTTTCTGGCATTGAATTCTACCTATGTCTACATTTACTGAAGATCTGGTTTTACAGAGCAGTTGTTATTTTATGTTTTTCCTTCTGACCTTGTTCCTCTTAAAATAGGCTGGTTTTCCAGCTTCCTCTTGATGCGGTGCTGCAGAAGGGTAGGGTCTGGCTGTTCCCGACCCCGCTTGCCTCAAACACGTCTCCTGTTGTGCCCTTTGTGGGGGCTTTTTATTGCAAAGAGGACGTCTGAGGTGAACATGCCAGACGTGCGTTGCCTTTTTTCTTAGCAGCAGCTCTAAAAGAAGAGGGAAGCGAAGCAGCCCAAGGCAGGTTTGGCAGCATCTTGCTGCCTCCCGCTGAGCTGGGCAGGCGGCTCGGGCTGAACTGCAGCCTGAGCACCTGTAACATCGTGCCAGGAGCAGCAGGGCTTGTGAGGGCTAAAACTGGAACAGGGATCGATTGTGAATCCCTGGGCTTCCCAGGGAAGCCAGTAAAAAGAAACTAGTCGGTTTTACTGATTCCAAAATGCTATTTTAGTCTGAATATTTCCTTTCTTTGCAGGTTCATGATATTTAAAGAATGGAATGGTTAGTCTTAATTATACTGCAGCAGTTATTTATTTAGGTGTGCCCAGTCCTTGCTCTATCAGGCACAGCAAATTTGGAAAGCATCATGATCTTGAGATCTTGCTTTGGCATCAGTAGCAATAAGCATGTCTTTTCCCTTTGTCAGGTACTTTAATGTTCTTTTCCTAGGTTTAGCATATTTGATGTCAGTTGAAAATGTAATTATACAGAAGGAAATTAAATAATGTCAGTAGCAGCACTTAAAAATGACAAGAATGACCCACTCCAACCCTGCAGCCCTCTTCAAAACCACTGAAGCGGCCCTTGCATTTAGGGTTACTGATCTGAATATCGGCTCTGAAACTTTGACCACGCTGGTTAAGTTGCATTATATTTTCGGTGGGTAATTTGGTATCAAAAATGCATAACGCTACTTGATTAGCCTTGTTTCATTGCCTAGAATATAAGCCCCATGGAGCATAAAATAACAGTTCTAACAAATATAGAGCAAATGGTTTGGAAAGTTCATTCTAATTTCTGGGTAAGGAAGGTTCATGATTTTTTTCTCAGTCTTCAAAGAAAAAAAAAAGATTATTTAAGTTGTTTTGGGTGAACGTAGTGACAGTGATTTCAACGACATTAGGTATAGGCCAAGTGTGTTAGTGGTGGGAGCATTTTCCTGTCTCACGCGTGCATTTGCAGCTTACACAAATGTTTTCAGGCTGATCCTCCTTCTTGAAGGGTCCTCCAAGACTGTGTGGAAGGCGTTGGGGAAGGGATTGGGCTGCAGCTCCCAGCTAACTCCTAAAGCGAAGCCACCGCTACTTCGTGTACTTCTGTGCCTCCAAGGAGGACGTCTGTGTGGCCCTTGGCTGCCCCCTCAGACACACAGTTTATCCAGTGAAGCTGAACTCACTGTCCTATTATGGTTGTTTTTCCAGCACATGATCACATAAAGAATACCAGCATTTGTAAAATAAAAACTTTAGTGACGTAAGCATCTCAATTGTTCCTATTTCTGTCACTCTTCTGGGTAGAAATTGTTTTAAACACAGTTTTCTTCCTTAAGCATTTAGATCCTGAGCCATCAGGTCATCTCCTCAATGAGTCTGTGGGGCTGGAGGAACAGTGGAAGTTAACGGGTTCAGGCTCAGATTAAGGGTTTCAACTATCTTGTACTGGGGGAAGGAAGAAGGATGGGAAATGTTAGAAATCCTGGACCTTTGGCTTATAGTTGGGGTAGTGAAATAGGTGTTTGACTTTCTGGAAAGAATTGTGTGACTCTTCCCATGTGACCCTCAGGAGCGCCCTGGGACCGCCAAAGGGGACAGGGACGTGGGTGGGCAGCAGCAAAGGGACCATCTCCGCCGTGATTTGCCCTAGGCCAACTGCTTATTTGGTGCATTCAACTGTCAAACAATTTCACCCACCATCTATTGCATCTTTCTGTGGCAGGCACTTTATATTCCGTTTTACATTGCTCATTAGAAGTATATATTGCAAGAAAGTGGAGTAACCGACTTGGAAGAAAATGTTAGTGATAGAAAGAGTCTTTGCCATGAGTAAGAGAAACTGTTCATAATAGTGCAACTTACTTGCTGTGGTGGTTTTATGCTGGAGAAACCCCTTATGTGCTAAGATTCTGGAGCTGGGCACATCTGAGTGAGCACTCTGAGGATTAAAATGTCATTTTTCCTTTAGGGATGTTCTAGACAGGTGAGGTGAAATGAACGGAAAATTTGTTTAATACATGAAGTGTTCTGCTGTCATTGAAAATGCAAAAATGCATGGTATACGTTCAGTTCTGCAGGCCTTACTGTGGGAGGAAGCAGGAACACTTTTGAAGACTAGGCAAGAAAATCACACGTTACTCTTTTTCATTATTTAAGCGTAATCTGGAGTTGTTGAACTAGCTGTCTGATAATTTTTATTGTGGGTAACCGACTATGGTTATTGAAGCAAATACTTTCATTATACTTGCATAAATCAGGCAAATTGTTTCTGCCTTGCAGGAAATACATTTTGTTATTTGTCTGGGGAGGAATGGATAGTATTATTATTAAGAACATTGAACAACTGAGGAAATACCCACTTTTTATTTCCTTATAATTATTACTACAGGAATGTCCTAGCTTTTTCGTAGAATTTTTTTCTTGTGGGATCTCAGTGGTTGATCTGACTTGCATTTTCTTTTTGTGGTTATTATAAATCCCTGGATTTATTTTCTTTGCAACTTATAAATAATGGGATTAATCTGAAAAAAAATGGTTGGTGTTATTCTATATAGTTGTGGCATTAAATGTGTGGTTCAGGTATTTAATTGCTGCTCTTGGAAAACAGTGGTTTAATGCTCCACTGTTGTGAAAGATCATGTATTTAATTTTGCACCCCTCAGTGAATCTAAAATCTTTAATAAAATTGTATTCAGTAGTCAACTTATGCAGGGGGTATTTGCAGCGCCAGTGTCTTACTGTGCAGAATCAAGTTGAAGGGAGTAACAGCTTAAAAAAATATTTTGGGTAAATGTTATGTAAAATAAGTGCACACTGCTTAAATTGCAGTTGCAGTGCTCTGTATCGCAGAGGAAGCAGTTTCTGCCCCCATCTCTACCAAAGAGCTCAGAGGCGATGCCAGGCTTGCAGAGGCTCAGGAATGAGGCCTGGGGTTGCAGTGCGGGTGTTGCAGCGGGGTACAAGAAGGATATCACACTTGTACTTGGGACAGTTGTTTTCTTCTATACTTCTACCCGTCACCGATAGTTGTAGGTTTATCTCCTTTTTTACCTTAAAATTGCAATGTAAACAAATATTTGAAGTCATTATTCTCAGTTGTGAAGTTCAGAGAGTTTGGAACTTGCTGTTGTGGTATGGAGCCCTGACTTGGAAGTAAGAGCAAAAGAGAAATAATCTCTGCACTTCCCAAGCACCTTTGAATGTTAGATGTCTCATTGACAGCTAACTGTACATCTAACAGCTGTATTTTTGACAGTAAAAGCAGATACAGTTACCTTGGGTTCATCATCCCTGGCTGCCTTCTCCCTAAGCCTTCAGCTGAGTTTAGTTATGACTTATAACTTGAGGATGGCATTTGGGAAAACAGAAAAAGTAGTATAAATGTAAATGTGAAAAGCTACAGCTCATTCTGGTTTTGAAATTGTTGGTGTGAAAAGAACTCAGCAGTGTTTTATTTAAACAAGGTCTGCTTCAACCTTGATTGACTTGCAGTAAATTGCCTGGTACGAGAGGCAAAAGGAAGTGGATAGAAAAATGGCAATCAGCACCAAATGTTTCACATATTGATTGACAAGCACCAGAGATGTGCTAGAGCAAGATAAATTGGCCAACAGAGCCCATCTTGACAGCTCCTGAGATGGGAAAATTGTTCCTGTTAATTTGCTGCTGGGACCTTGTCATTTATGGGGATAGATATTTGAGTGTCTTCTAATGGTGTAAACAAACTTTGGATTCCAAAGTAGCATATTTCAGCTTCAGTTGCTTTTAATTCATTTGGTCCACGTGTTTCTGAGCTGCAGTGATAAAGTGCTGTACGGGTGGAAAGAAGAGAGAAGCTATCGCTGTTCTGAAGATCTCGTTCGCTCCGGAAGGGAGAAGAGCTCATCCACCCTGCTTTAGTCTGATCCGTTTTAGCGGGGGCTTTGCTTTAATGAAAGGCGTGCAGCAGAGTCTCGGGTTGCTTTCTGGGAAAGAAAGTGTATCCCGATCTTTTTTCCTTCTTTCTGGCAGATTTAATCATAACTGCAATGAAAAGATTTCTTACTTTTTAAACATATCTAATTTTATATTTGCAAATGCTTTTTAATAATGTTACAGGTTTTCTTAGTACTGCAACATGGAACTCCCTTTTCTGCATAGTAGCCTTTCATCTTGGCGATTTCTTTTCATTGAAAGGAAATTTTATCTTTTTAATTTCCTGTACTGCTTTACGAGCGTGCTGTTAATTACAGTGCTACGCACCAGGCCTGAGGTGGGTAGTGGTCCGATAGCCATTGTGCTGGACTCTGCCACTGAAAGAAGTTTTGTCTTCGCTGAAAACTTTGGATGTAGAGTGGAATTTGGCAGAAACATTCTCCATTCAGACATGAATAGTTGACCTTCTGTTTCTTTGTTTGAATCTACTTTCCAAACTTGGAGCTGGAAAGCAGCTTTACAACAGAGGAAATATTTCAAACCCTATTCAGGCATGCACATGAAAAAATCTCATGCTTAAAATACTCATTTGCAGGTGGCTTGTTTTGTCCATAATCCTTTTTTCAGATACTTTCAGCTTTCTATGACATCTCCAAGTCGGTCTCTAGTAGAAGGTATCAGGTAGATTTTTCAAGGACCGAGATGACTAAATAGGGCTAGCTCGATGTTCGTGTCAGTATTTCGGTTCCTCCTGTGATTTTTTACCTGCCGCTTAGCTCCAGGCTGTTTCTAGAGTAAGCAGCGTTGGCCCTCCGAAGTGAGACCCTTCTCTGCTAGGAGAGCTTCTCTCTGGGTCTTTCAGAACTCGAGAGTGAAATCCAGGCTGTGCTGAAGGCAGATTCGGTTTATATTGACTTAAATGAGCTGTTTTCATCATGGTTTGCTATTAAACTGTGGAATATTCATCTTTGAAGCAGGATCTGTTTCAATCCTGTCAAGGAACACATTGTTTGATGGGAAACACATGAAATGATTTAGGTGCTTGAAAATGCAGTAAGGCCCGTGGGAGTGAGCTGCCCATGCAGTTCTGTGCTTTGGAAAATGCCGTCAGTGACCTGACTCTTAAGTTTCATGATAGACCCAAAACTTCGGCTAAAATCTATGTGGGTTATAAAAGAAACACAAGACCGGATGTTAAGAGAGAAGAAACCAAGAGAAGAAGCAAGAAAAATGTAAATATCAGGATAATAGCATGCAAATGGAAGTGTCAGTATCAAGAGTAATGGCAGATTAATTCCATCATGCTAATACTTTGCTTACTGCCCTTGAGTAATGACTCCCAAAACTAAAATATGGCACCTGTAGAGCAATACAGAGCAGATGTTGGGCACTAATTCACAAGCGCCTTCCATGCAAATTTCCTGTAGAAAGCAAAGAGGAACAGCGTGTTCACGCAGAGCAGTAACTAAGCAAAGCCAGTTTCCATATGCTGAAGCAGAATATCCAGAACGTAGAGTGTTGTGTTGGTGGGGTGCTTTGTTTTCTGGGGTTTTTTTAAGCACTGGTATTCCACTACGTGATATTGCAGGTTAACCATGTTATTTAATCTATTTAATCATCGACAAAGCACTCGTCATGTAAAGCACTGTGTGTGTTAGAGATTAGTTCATCAGAAGGTAGAGCTGCGTTTTTTGCTGGCTGCAAAGAGTTAACGCAAACTCTAATCATTATCCAAGAACTACAAATTAGAACTATCTATATATGACTTTCACAGAGTTTGCTAAATAATTACCAGGCTGTTTTTCTCAGGCTTGCTGAAGACAGTGTTATTTTTCCCACCTACTAGTACCTGCAGGCACTTGAATCACTAATTGTTGCAACGTTCCTGGAGAGAAATTTCTTTTTAATAGAAATAAAGCCAACATTAGAGAGGTGCACATTCAGTGGAGATGTCATGAACAGTTGTTTAACAGTATTTAGATCAGAATAAAATGTGATAATAAAAGAGGCAAAGGTAAACAGGAGATGTCTGGATAGTGGGAACAAGGTCTGTCACAGCAACAACTCTACTCTGTCACTAGAATAAAAACTGAAGATTTACGCACAGAGGTAGTTTTCCTAAGGTGCGTGGTAATTACATACCTACAACTTAATTAAAGCTTCTCGTTAGTGCTATTCACTGACACTGACTAATGCATAGCTGGGTATGAGATGATAAGGTGGACAAAGAGTGAAATTTCTGTCTTTCCAGTTTTTAAGAGCCACACATACATTATTACATTATATTAAGGGTTGCAGTTCAGTCATGGTTTTTGCAAAAACAAATTCCTTATGTTACAGCGTTAATATGGTCTTTGACATTGGCCGAAGGAAAGGCTGGAGGGTGACCTAGTGTAATTTTTAGTTACAGTTGACATAGTTCAGGCAGAGCCTTACTTGATGGAAGCTAAATTAATGCAAGCATGTTTGATTTATGTTTGAGAGAATTTGCCTCTTTTGTTTCTTCTTACTCTGATTTTGTTTCTTCTTACTCTGCTTTGTTTCTTCTTACTCTGATTTTACTGGCTAAATCAGAAGTAAGGTAAAATTAGAGAATTCATTTTGACTTTATGAGTGATGAGGAAAAAATCGTTGAAACAAATTACTGTTTTCCAGCTATGAAGGTATCATTAAACATATGCCAAGTAATCAGCTTGCTACTGTAATAGGTTCATGAAGGAAAAACGTTTTCTAATCTTACTCACTGATGTTTTTCCCAAGACAGCAACAGCTTTTATAAAATGAGGGCTATATCTTCTCATTATAAGATCTAATCTCCCCAAAAGACATTCAACAGCTGCAGAACCTTACCATCTACTAGCTGCAAATTATTTTTATTATTTATCTTTGTTTAACTAAAAAGACAAGGGGCATAAGATGATTTAACGAGACAAGAATTAAGCGACGGTAGCTCTTGACAGCAGCAAATTATTCCTTTTAGTACAGAATCGCTTAGGATCATTTTTAAGTTATGACTGTCTAGTTATTTTTTATATTCAAAATTCATAAACCTAATACATATTGTGGACGGATTATCAGGGAAAAATTAATTTAATTTTAACTTTAACATTAAAAGCCACTAGCCAAGTGATTGATTTCCAGGCTGTTCTTACTCTTCTCATAGATTTTGTAATCATAGTATTTTGTATTAGTACATTGACTTTCATATTCAAGGACTGTATATAAACAATACTTCAGGAAATCTTAACCACATATAGAGGTCAAACAGTTTAAGGAAGATAAGACAATGATAGCAGAACAAGACTGTATAATTAATCTATATGAAAGCCAAAAAAAAAGCCAGAGACTTGCTCCTGCTTGCTTAATTTGTCCCTTTTCTAATACTCCAAATCCTCGAAGTGTATTCCTGTTTGCTGAGAAGGGTTCTACTTCAGGGGAAGGGAAGGCTGAACGTGTTCAACAGAAAAATACTGAACATTAGATTGTGGGGGTTTTTTCTTTGACTTTTTTGATACTGAATTTGTCCTTTAAGAAGTGTCTTTTTTCCTTTTTTTTTCCCAATTGTGTGTAATTCCTCGTAAGAAATTCCTTCTTTTCCTGCCAGCAAAGTCTAACTAGACTCTCAACAATGCTAAAATAAACAATGAAATTTTATCTGTTACTTTCATAAAGATTATTTTAATTTCTTCTTCCAGTTCTTGGTAGCTTTCAAGCTTTGATTATTTTATGTTGCTTAGAGTTGTGTTGATGTTTTTTATTTAGAACAGAATGTCTAGGGACTGCAAATAAAAGCTACAGCATGTCCCTATGAAAAAGTAGCCTTGAGTTTTAGGATAATTTTAGTGACAAAAAGAAAGCATTTTACTCATCTGTTGATGTAAATTGCCTTTTTTTGGGCAGCTCTTGCTGATACTATGGCTCTGCAGTCATATTTTTTGCATTCTTTGTTGTGTTCACACTGTAGCTTTGATCTTATACTTTTTTTTGCATAATGATAAAACGTGAAAGAACTGAAGGGATACAGGCTACTGTTCAGTTTCTAAATCACAATTTGGGCAGGTTACTCTCACAGTTTCACTGGTCTGTTAGAAGATACAAAACCATAGTAGTGTTTTGTCTTCATTAGCTCGTTGTTAGCTAAATCATAGCTAATGAGTTACTGTGTCTAGGTCTCTCTGTGGCACTTTCTTTTTGTTGTTTCACCGCCGCGTTTGGTCAGTTCCCGCTGCGCCAGGATGCTCTCTGCACGCGCTGTGCTTGCCCTGACTCCTTCAATGCAGCAGCTCCCAGCAGCATCAAGAAGCAGCCTGGGCAGGAGGATCAACCCCATCCCCTTCAAAAGCCTGTTTGCTCCTTGTGCTCACGTAAAGGGGCACTCGCAAGATAGCGGGGTAGCAGTCAGGTGCCCTCTTGCCTTTCTCCCAGGAGGGGACAGTGCTGTAAGCATGGCTTGTGCTTGTAGGTAAAAAAAAGAAAATAATGATGATTACAGTGTGAAGGAGTATGGGCGCCTGCTCAATGTGCTGTAGCTCGAGCAAGATTCCCTTTGGTCGGCTGCCTGCATGTAACATAGTGCTTTGCATGGTGAAAACAGGCAGCTGATATTCTCGAGTTATTTCCTGAGACGTTTAGCAACGTTTCGCACCCTGCCAAGCGCGATGAACGGTGCTAAGGTGGAGGTGCTTTGCCTGGGCTGCCTTGGGAACGGAGCCTGAAGGCGCTGCGTTCCCAAGAACAGGGGCAATGGACAACTTGGGGAAAGAGGGACCTGGCCGGCAGTGCTGGTGCTGTTCCTTTTCCAACTGTTCCGCGATAAGGGAGTAGAGGAGGGGGAGATCTGACCGCTCTCTGCCGCTTCCGTTGTCTCTGCTTGCATCTGCCCTTAGGATGTCTCCTTCTTGGCTGGTTTGAGTAAGCAGGAGCCGTGCAGCAGCTGTTACTGAGAATGGCAACCATTTGAAAGTCACTTCTATTGTAATTTTACATGATTATTTGTATATAGAACTATACATTAGATAGGTGTAATGTCCATATTGGTTTCAGTTGACTTGGCAATCAGAATTGCCCATTCTATGTTTTACACTTTTTATTAAGATGGCACCTGTTCTGTAGAAGTAACTCATCAGAAATAACTCATTCCTCAAATGCTTGCGTAGACACTTGAATACTACTATAGCTTCAAAATAGTTGTTTTAACAAACAGTAGTGTTAAAACTTTCCTTCTTCCTTCAGCCCTATGTGCTGAAGTGTTCTTGGCCAGCTTGGTTTACATGTTTTTTTTGATTGACTCCTGGCCCTTAGAACCAGACCTGTGGATATAAGGGAATTTTTACTAATAGTAATGGATTTGACTGTAGTTGCTATAGATGGTTTGTTTATTTTCTTCAGGAATAGTAAGTAGAGAATACAAATCAATTAAAAGAGTTTATTATGAAGATTTCAAGTTGTTTAAAGCTATTATATTGATTTTGGTTATAAAATCCTGCAGACAGAGCATCATACTTTTTGATGCCTTCCTAGATGCACTTTACCAAAGAAGATAGGCAGTTTATGGACATGAAATTCTAAATGCATGTGGTCGGACAGGCTGTGCGGATTATTGCTACAAATGAGGTAACCTTTGAAACAAGTTTCTCCTTACACAGGGACAAGACTTGAGCATTCCCTTGCAGATTTGATAAGCTGAGATCTGTATTTGTCACCTGTGGGATTCAGGCCTTGTCTGACTGGATAGGTTCTTACAGAACAAGGGATACTTTCTGAGCCTGAGGTGGCAGTGCATTGATTGTGATCTTCCCCTTCACAGTGTTGATGGAAAAATGACCAAAATTCAAGAGCCTGGATCGATCCTTCCGACCTCTTGGCGTAATGCTATTTTTTGAACATTGTAAGATGTGAACATCTTTAAGTCTTTTTCTCTCTACTTGTATAAATGTGTGTATAAATATATATAAAATTATTCTTAATATTAGATAGTGATGCTATTCTTTATTACAAAGCCAAAAAGGTTACTTAACAGCTCTTCAAGGTACATTTTTGTAATGAGTATTTATACACTGGCTGCCCCTTAAATTTCAGTGTTTTTTGCCATGCAGCTGCCCTGCCTCAACTTGTGCACGGCGAGGGATATAGAGGTCTGAGTTTCACAGTCACACGAGTTCTATTCATCCGCAAAAAGCCACAGCTCCTGTGAGGGAGGAGAAGGAATGAGCACATGGAGAGCACGTCCCCAACATCCTGCAGGAACTGATGAACAGCCTGCTACTCTTTGATTGCCTCCCTCACTTACCTATTTATATTAATGCTGGGAGTGACTGCGGGCACTCCCCTGTCATTTTTTATCTAGAGATAGGGTTGATCTTTCAGGTTACAGCAATGGTCGTGTCGTGCTCAAATATAGTTGTGCAGTGGTGAGGAGCTCTTAGCTGCCGTACGAATATCTGCATCCAGGACCACCACCTCCGTAGCCCCAGTGGCGCAGTCTGCTGCGACCGCATTCACACCAGCGAACCTGCAGCCCGCTCTGGCACGGGCATTTATGCCATTGTGGTCTCCCGGGGGAGACATCGCTGGGCTTTGAGGTCTCTTAGCACCCAATAGTAAGTAATTGAGTATGAGGCCATTCTCATGTGAATTTGAAATCTGCAGTTCAAAGCTCTGTTTGATCTGAGTGTTTTGAATCTGTCTGCTTATGAAGCTGCCCTTAACAAGGGGAGTAAAGGAAGTGCTCACACCAACAGCTGATCTGCATCCTCAGGGTCTGTAGACGTCTTCCTGCAGATGACTGTGGCCCCGTGGCGCCGTTACAGCAACAAGCAAAGGCTGAGCTTGGGTGAGGTGACTGAGTTACGTTAGAAGCCTGGGGGCCTTGAGAGTATAGCAGTAATTGAGGTAGGGTTCATAAAAGTTCCTGGGTTCATGAAGAAAGATGTGACTGTTAAAGAGGAAAAATGGAAATGATTAAGTCGGTGTTGTCTGCTATATAACCTTTTGGAGAAAAAAAAATGAAGACTAAAGAGAGGGGGAAAAAAAGGTCTTTGCAGAATTAGGTGCTGCACGGCACAAAAGCCCCGAGGTAATCTCAAATCAAAATACCCTTTGTTGGAGAGTTTTTGCTTCACACTAATCAGTAAGATAAGATAAATGACAGCAGAAAGTAATAAAACTGAAAAAGGAAATGATTCTTTTATTGTTGTTTGCATCATTTTTTGAAAAATGACCAAAAAATACTGTAGCCAGTATCTGTATGAGCCTTTGCCTGGCTGAACCACAACCGAGGCTAATTTTTACAATTGAAATTGTAATATATTAGTTTTTAGACTTCAGTTTCCTTTTATACTATTTGAATCTCTTTGACATTTTTAGGGTATATTACACAATCGCATTATTTTTGTCAATAGAAGTATCTCTTGCATATAGAAGTATAATATAACTTCTGTCAGTGCACGACTAGCTAAAAATCTTGGCCGTTGAAACTTTACCACCATTAAAAGACTAATCAGGACAAAATAAGAATAGACAAAAATTGTATTGATTCTTATTTTACATTATGCTTTTAAGTCTTGATAATAGCAACGTAATAGAGTACCGCTATTACTGTATTTCACAATATATCTATAATACCATAATATAAGGCAAGTCCCATTTTGAAGTGACTGAAATGAATTATTTTGAGAGATAGGAGGTCCCACAATATGGCAGTGAAGGTATGTGCAAGTGTGGCATTATGTCTGTCAAGAAGCTCAGATTTGCAAACCCTGTACCGCTCAGTCTGCTATTTTAAATGCTTTTGTAAAATGTTGAACATATTTGACCAAATTATTCAAAGTATTACATGGTATGAATTGAACGCATTATTTCTAATTTAAGAGCATATGGCAAAAAATGTATTTATCGTGCCCTTTAGAGCCTCATCATATATGTTCTTTTCTCTCTGACGGTCTTAGTCATTCTGGCAGCTCTGCAGAGAGCTACTTTTTCGATTTATTTCCGAAGGAAACAAAGCTTAATAGGATGTCTCTGCACATGTGTCTTTCTGTTCCTATTGAGTAGCTTTTCAACTCATTTTCTACCAAATTTTACAAAAGGATGGATGTTTGAAAGATGTCATATCATAAAGATAAGATGTTTCCACGTGTTTCGGGGAGGAAAGAAAAAAAAAAATTGTCATACAGAGAAAAGAAACTCAAGTTAGAGCCACGCTGCTGCGCAGGGAAGGGCCATAGTGAGAGCTTCATGTTTAGTAGATGCTTAAAGTCAGCTTGACAGAGAGACTCTAATTGCCCCAGATCCAAGAAAAGCTTTAATCAAATCTGGCAACTTAGCAGAGAAAGCTGATGACCACCAGACGGGCTGGCAAGAGGTTCCGTGGCTCACAGACATCTACGTCTTTCAATTAAACATGAACTTGTAGACAAATGTACTTCAGGAGCCAGCTTCTCTCCAAAACAACGGAAAAGGTTAACTACTTGATAACCTTCTGTTCCATCTAAGCTTAATCCACAACTGAACTTTTATCTTGGCTTCGGGGATCTGATCTTCTGTATTTCTTGAAAATAGCAATGTGATTAGCAGAAGAATGCAGAAGAATAGTTCTTTGGATAGTTTTTGTTTCCCCAAACTGTTGAAACTATATTTCAACATAGTCTGCAAAAATGTTCCTAAGTATCTCTGAAATATCCTAGATTTACACAGACAATTTTATTATTTTCAACTCATCAGTGTTTTTATAATGCCATTTTTCCATATGATATAGTAAACGCAGATTTTGACTATATGAAGCCTCTTTTAACTTCAGAATGTTGAAGCAGAGCCCTAATATGTGAAAGTAAAATGTACGCAGGGTATGCAGGGTCATATTCCATATTCTTTCATTTAGAAGCACGCTTTATAATTGCTTTGGGAGGGGAAAAAAATGGAACTTTACAGCAGCTTATATGGGAAAGCAGAGAGTAAAATACACCTCTCATACAGCTATGGTCAAAAGAACTAACAATGTAGCTTAGTCAAATGAGAGATTTTAGAGAACACCAAGAATTATAAAGGAGAAAAAAAAAAAAGGCGGCCATCAGATATACCCTATTTTAATGGTGCTGCATTTGCATTAGTTCTATTCAGAAAATACTGCCTCTGGGAAGGCTACTGAAGAGGTGGAAAATAATTGGAAGGTGAACAGAAATATATTCGAAAGATCTTCCCAAAAAATGATATATTCCAAACATGCCAGGCTGGGAAATGGGTGGTCAGATGTTCTCGGAGAGGAGCTGCCTCCACTCCCTGGTTGTGCCCGGGGGGCTGAGCAGCTGCAAGAGGACGGATGATGCTCGCGGGGCCGCCACGTGCTCTAGGCCTCCCTGCCGGCTGCAGCGGGGATGGTCCCAGGGTCCAGATCCAGAAACCGCTGCAAGTGGTGGCAAGTGTCCATTAAGTTAATAAACCCAGTGTTTTATTGGGTTACGGTGATTGATTGAAGCAGTGGAATGAAGGCCATGAAAGTCTTCATTGCACAAAGTTTTAGACCTACAGAAAACTTAAGTGCTGGAGTGATTTACCTTCACCAGTGAATCTGTTCTCACTCATGTGATGAGTTGCAAGCTGCTGTTGTGGAGACAATTCTGGAATGACTTCACAGCACAGCTGCTCCCGTTGCCTTGAATAGGATACAAGGGACAAGTTAGTACCAGTGGGGAGGTTTTTTGACTGTGCACATTTGTAATGATGGACAGTTACAGTGTAATTACTTGGCTGTTTGGGGTGTTTTTCCACTACATTCATTGCTGATCTTTGATCCCTTTGTCCTCTTTCCCAGGTCGTCCCATTCCACCTACATCCTCGTCCAGCCTTCTCCCATCTGCTCAGCTGCCCAGTTCTCATAACCCTCCACCAGTTAGCTGCCAGATGCCCTTGCTAGACAGCAACACGTCCCATCAAATCATGGACACCAATCCTGATGAGGAGTTCTCTCCTAATTCCTACCTGCTAAGAGCATGTTCAGGGCCACAGCAGACTTCCAGCAGTGGTAAGAAAATTGCAAGCATACAGATGTTTGTTTGTGATGTGTTTATGCCATTTTTACATTTCTTGCAAATGTGTTTGTTAACCAATACAAAAGACCATATATGGAAGTGCAGAAAAATGTGCACATTTATTTCATTGAAGCCTAATTGAAAATGCCACATGTTGCATGTGGGTTTTGTTCTTGTTGTTCCTTTTACTGTGCAGATTTGTTTAAATTAACGTAAAAATTAGAATATTGTCGTCAGAGGAATTGTATTTTTAAGTTGGTTTCATGCTCGTGGATGCATTTAATAGAGCAGAAATGTATACCCAGTGGTACTGTTTTATTTTGCACAGGCGAATCCTATACTTAAAGTAGGCAATGAGGTTCTGTATCTGAAAATCTGTGTTGCTCCTGTCATTCTCTTTCTTTGTTTCAGAATCTGTCTGATTCTATTCTCCCGATGTCATGTTGATATTTTCGGTAAATTAATCTTTGTCTTTCAGACCACATTTTTACAAACATTTGCAACTCTGCTTATCAGCCACATAAACTGTAGCACTCAGTTTTTTGGTTTTTGGTTTTTGTTTTTTTTTTAAATGCCACCTTTCCATTTTGACAGGCAAAATTTGATAAATCAAGGCTTGAACTATTTTGAACATCAACAAATGTTTATGCCCAAAAATATAAGAAAAAAAAAAGGGAAATAAGTTATACTAGACTCCTTCATTTTGCCACTACTTTTTTCTACCTGTTTTTCAACAGAAACATCTGTTGGGTAGTTCCTGACTCTCTCATTAGCAGCTACTAGCTAATATTTCATGAAAGAGCCTGGCGCTTTCAATGCGTTTTATGAGCACTAATCTCAACCTACTATTTTGGTTAGTGTATATTCAGAATCCTCATTTAATACAGTTTTGTCCTTGAAAACTTTCCAAGATAAACTGATTTGCTAATACAATAAATACAGTTAAGATTGGAGGACATGGAGCAATCGTAGGATATGAAAACAGAATATGAAGTTACTGATCTGCCTAAGGTCTCTCTCCTGTAACAGTAGAGATCTGAATGGTGTCGGAGGAGACGATGTGGTTTGGGCCCTTCGTGTGTGAATACATCTCTAAACATCTAAATACGTCTCTAAACACATCTCTAAACGATGGCCGTGAGTGCAGCCTGAACAACCTGGTCTGACCTGAACTGGCTCTGCTCAGTGGGAGATTCCTTCCAACCTGAATTATCCCTTAACCCTATCATTCTTTTGCTACATAAAATATGGTAAAATTTAGACAGATTACGATAAATCTTCAACAGTCCCATACAAGGTACTAATTATTCAGAGACTCATACAAGGTACTAATTATTCAGAGACTGAGCATGTTTCTTTGGTACTTGAATTTTGAGGACTGCAAATACAACACCAGTTTGTTTGTTCTTTGAAAGCTGTTCTAGGTAATCTGGTAACCTGAAAGCCTCCAAATCCCTTCATTTGTGATGCACAACTCTGTAGAAACCATAGTAGCAGGGGAAAAAAAGTGGATACCTACATAACATGTGCCATGTTTGCAGAGTCCACATAACTTCTATGAAGGGTAGTCCGACTCCAGAAACTGTTGAGTTTCTTGTGGGGGTCAACCATTTGTGAAGAAGCATGATCTCTCTTTGGACTTTCAAATGCTCTCAGCAAATGTACTATTAAATGCTTTTAAGGAAACTGGACACTAGAAGGTGAGAAGGAAACTTCTTCAATTAAAAGCAGTGCTGGAAAACAAATGCTAAGAGTCATTGGAAAGGAGCTCCTCAGTGAAGTTCTGTGGGCCCTGCTGACGCCTAGAGAAGGTGGTGAGCAATAGGATGAAAAAGTTAGCTCAGGGGTAAGGTGTTAAAAACAAGATTAGACTGTGAAGCATCACAGAAGGCTTTGTGAGATGAAGTAACAGGACAATAAAATGTCACAAGTAATTCAGAGAACGGAAGTGTAATGATACTCATAAAAAACCAACAACAACAAAAAGTTCCAGTTGACAGGTTAATGATGGGACGTTACCCAAGAGAAGTGAGCTCTTGGGGATATGCAAGTTTCAACCCAATGCTCAGCATCAGGCGGATGTCAACAGCTAGGAAAGGAATCAAGTACAAAGCAGAGAGCACTGGCTGAAGGATGCCGTGAATCAGTTCACAAGATCTCAAAAGGAAATGTAGGAAGCAGCTGAAAGAGAGAAACAGTCAGGGTTGCTGACCAGAAGCAAGTAAGAGATCAGGAAATCTGAACTGGAGACTTACAGGGTGCTTTTGTACTGGGTGCTTGGGCTGCTCTGCTGGAGTTGGAGTGTGAACCAGGATGGCTTTTTTTCTTTTAAAATCAAATGAAAAAAGTGGCAGTGAAAGAACATGTGCAAATTTGATGGAAGAGCTCTTTATACCTCATTTTAAATAATAGTCATTGCTTGCTTTATATCCTTAAAAGCCTTGGATTTTATATTTGTAACAGCCTGTGGACTAATGCAAGGTACTTTTTCAGGATGCTCAGATATGTTTTGAATTGATTTTACTAGTTGGTTTGTTCATCTATAATTCACCATATGTTTTCCCAAGCATATTCCATTTCCTTCTTTAATAAACCCTCATATAGTGTATAATGATGTGCTTCTAATTTCCAGGATATAGGAAGCAGCTGTCTTCCTTCCATCTACTTTACGCCACAGAGCCACATGGGACAGTTTCATCAGCGTTGAGAGTGTTTGGCAGCACAAGCTTTTCAGGCCTTAATACTTCCTTAGAAACTAAGTCAATGTTTTCTAGCAATCTTACTTTTTTTTTTCTGCAGATTTTTGCAATACTTCTTTTAGAGAGTCTACAAGAATATACCAGAGATAGTGACATGTACTGCAAATGGGAATTGACTTTTATGTGTGTTTTTTCCTTAAAAGATTTTCGGAGCAGTGTATGCCAGCTACATGACAGATATTAGACCATGCTTTTTCCCCTCCCCCTCCTTTTTTTTAGGGTCTCTGGAAACTAGTATCTAGGAATATTCATTCCCACATTTGGTAGACAGTGGATAGATGTAAATATATTTTTTGAATTGGGGTTTGGGTTTAAGAAGCGTTGAATATACTTAAGGTTTAGATCTTAGGTATTATTGATGGATAATGACAACGTGCCAGATAGTGATTATTAATAATTTTTTCCTGACACTGCCTTGGTTTTTTGTTTGTTTTTTTTTTTAAACATTTCTGTTGCCACCTCCAAAATACATATTGAAGATTAAATATTTGCAAAAGATACTGTTACTTAATAAGTGTCCTCTTGTTTGACTGATTGTTCACTTAAGCCCCTACGATTACAGGATAATTCCTCAAAAAGCTTAAGATTAGTCTTTCTGGATATGAGGTGGTAGTCATGCATATGTACTGCCCTATGCCCTTCAAAATAGCCATTCTTGATATATCTGGAAAACTCATTTGCCTAAAAAAATTACCTAATCAAATCTGCCATCAAATGAGCAATCTATTGTTGATATTATGAAGGCCTTTAATCTACAATAAATCTTTGTTAGAACTCATCAGAGCTTCCAGTTTGAGAGAAATGTGATTATAGCCCTCTTAAAATGACATTACATCATTGGGGTGATTGGTTTATCATTTGCAGAAACGACATCAATCATAACTAGCATAACCACATAGTAAATGAATTCAACCTTTCTACTGCAGAACAATGACACAATAATTGCTCAAAATCAGACTTAAAATGAAATCAGAAAATGCACTTTCTTTAAATATGATGTTAACCTAATGGAATATGTTATTAAAAATCATGTTTGAGGAAATTCTATGTAATTAAAAATATGTGAAAATGTATTCCTTTTTTTCCTCTCATTAGAACCTGATTTCAGTTGCAGAATCATTTTATATGCAACAGAGATTATGCTGTTTTTAATTGAACTCCCATCACTTAGATTTCTCTGCTTGTATTTCTTAATATAATATGCTGCACAATTATTTGTGATGTAGGACAAGAGGTTTTTGAGATCTGATGCACCTGCTGATCATGTTTTGAAAAAAACACACATACTATAGCAGGAAATTAGACCTTTTACACATGAAAACTTACTGGAAATATATTTTTTTCCATTTGAAAGGTCAGTTTCTGTCGCACCATTTCTTAAGATGGTTTCTTACAGCTAAAAGTAAGAATCATTTTATTCCTTTTTTTTTTGTATGCTTCATATATGTTTCTGATAATGCATAGCAACTCATCATGTTGCTTTATCATTTTAATGATTTCAACCACAATATATTGGAACAGGCTGTTTTACATAGATAGAGAGAGACGCCATTGAATATAAGGGAGTTCGTTGCCAACAGCTTTCCCTTTGCTTTTGTACAGAGTTTGCCGTTACTTAAACTTTGGAATCCCAACAGAAAACTAGCATTTTTGTTCAGCACGGGAGATCACCTGGGATATACCTCCTTGTACAGTTGTTGATATCCTGGATGCGTAACAGGATACATTCATCATCATCCTGTGTCCTGGATACATTCATCATCATCAACCATTCTGTCAATGAGAGAGTAGAAGTTGGGTGAGCTTTTGGGGTGTTTTGAAGTTGGGAATAGGATGGCTTAGGGGCATGGCTCAGCTTGGAATATGCATGACATGTTTTGAATCTCAGGGAATTTCTAAAGTTGCATTCAGAGAAGGGTGATGCCCAGGTTTTTCACTAGTAGCATGTCCTTTTGGCTCAAAGATAATTAGATAAAATGTTTGACTCATTGTAAGTATTGGCCCATGGAGCATCCTGGACTCTGCTTAGGGTTTGATTTCATTTTTCACATGCAGTTATTGGCAGTAAAGAAAGGAGGATGGGGAGACAGGCTGAGTTGAGTAAATTGCTGTTTAGTGTTGTTTGTGCATTGAACTTGAGATGAGAAAAATTATGAGAAAATGCGAAATTTATGTTTGCCATTTTGTATGACTGGTTTGTAATAAATTACTACATAAAACTGCAGTATTATTTATATTCAGTATAAATATCTAGGCGTCCTGTGTTCAACTGATACTACTCATTTGTAGGATTTCATAACTATTAATGTGTAACTTAATTCACATAAACTGTTACTTTCTAGTTTAATCCAGTAGGTAAAAACGTTTTAACCAGGAGGACGTGGGTTTAAACTGCGGATAAGAAGCCTAGGCAGGCTTAACTATCCCAGCGTGATATCTGGGGCTGCTGGATTGGAGAGGAACTCTTCTACACAAAACTAGGCTCAATACTGACAGCATCAAAAATTTTGACAGGAGTTTCTTAAAATTCAGCCAAGGGAAATGCAAACTGCTGCTCCTGGGAAGAACTGGACACGGTCCTGGACACCCCGCTCGCTGTACTGCTTGAGCAAGGGGTTGGCGGGGATGCTCTCTAGAGGTGCCCTCCAGCTTCCTCCATCTTGGAGATCCCCTGGCACTGCACAGAGTACTGCGCATGGGTCAGGCTTTTCTGAATAAAAGTAAAAAAGATTATTCCTTACGGGACAATCCTCGTCCCTGAGCACTTTGGCTCATCCTGGGACACACTCTGTGTTGACATCCACCTAAACAATTGAGGGGTCAGTAAGTTTTAGAGGTGGGTAAGGGCTGCAGCTTGTCTGAGGCGCAGGGTAGCCCTTTCCAGAGCTTCCCAGCAGTGACTGTTAATGTAGTGAGATATAATTCCAGTCATATTCAAAACAACTTTCTTAGGACAGTTCGGTTACAAGTCCCTGGACATTCTTGCTAGATCCTCAAAATACGGTGCCATGAAACTTTCCTTGCCATGGGTTGTCTTTGCAGGTATTTACGTTGTTACACAAGATGTCGCAACTTGATCATTTTAATTTCTATTTCCGAATTAAAGGGAAATAGGTGTATGTTTCTTTTTATTTTTATTACTGAGTGTTTCACTGTGATAATCTTCAGCTTGGTACCCATGACTGCTGTGTACTCCCTTAGAAGAAAAAGAAAGAAAAACGAATATGAACAACTTAAGCTTAATGTAGTTAATGTGCAGAAAACCCTCAGTGTTTCTCAGCCTTTGGCTAACAAGCAGAGGGCAATGTCTGATATATATTTGTCTTTCATAGTAGATAAGATGGAGAAACTAAAACTTGTTATTTTTGTACTTGTGTTTTGTTTTTTTTTCAAGTGATTATTCTTTGAAGACTGGTTCTTATCTTTTGGGTTTAAGTAATAGTTTCTTCCCTTGTGTCTCTGTTACTTCCCTTTGCGTTAAACAGAAAGATATCTGAACTTATTGACAGAGTTCTGCTCTGCGTGTTTTTCCCTTCTGTTTACCTCCAGCTACACTGTTTGCCTCTGGGTATGTTTAAACTAAAAGAGTTTGCACGTATAGATTTATTGATAGAATCTTCTACTGCAAATACAGCTTACACAAGTAAAATGTTCTGTCCTATTATTTCCTAATCCAGTTCATCAAATGGATTAAGTCCTAGTGCAAGCAGGACTCCCCCGCTTGCATCACGGCACCTTCTGCTGGGGCTTGCTGGCACACCTTGAAAATCAAGATCTTGCCTTCCTTCTGTTCTCTGCTTTAACAGCAACATACTAATTCTGTGTGAAGCCACTGGTACATGGTTCTGCTATTCAACAGCTGCTGTGTTCTGATGTAGATTTATGAACGCTTCCGCAAGAGGGAGCGTGATGGAGGCGCCCGCCACGTGCTGTGTTTTAGGAGCCTCAGTAAATGTTCAGAGACTTGAACGTTTGTTGGATGCTTTGAGAGCAGTGTGGAATTGCGGCCTTGTTCTTTCTGCAGGGATACTCTTAAACTGCAGCGTGGCTGTGGCTGTGGTGCCCGCGTGGACCTGCCTATTGCCTCTTGAGAGGTTTGGGAGCAGAAGGAATTTGAGCGTAAAAGTCTTGAAGTGATCAACCTCTATTTCTACTCCTTGTAATAATTACATATTAAAACTCAATTAGAGGAGCTATTTTTCTTATGTCAACTAATCAGTAAAATCATTTTGGCTTCTTTTACAGATAACTAAGTCATTTATTTTTCTCTGCATTCTTGCACAGAGAAATTGAGGACTTGCAAGCTTGTTACAGTTAAGAATTACTGGCCCGAGTAGATGCCTTCTTTTTCGGATAGGTTGAAATCCTAATATGGGAGAATCCTTTTGCATTTTACCAGCTCCCCAAGTGTTTCCATGGCTTGTTAGGCATTCGTGCCTGACTGGACCTGCATCTCTCTGTCCCTGGTCTGGTTTTGGGATTCTGTGTTTCTTTCCACATGTACAGTGGGATGGCTGCTCCCAGACTCCTGGGTTGTTCCATTGCTGTGATCTTTTCCATCTCCGCAGGGTTTCTCTTTGCCCTCTTGGATCCCTGCCCGGCTCCCTCCAGATGCTGCCTCGTGTGTTGGCTTTTGGCTGTGGTTGCTTTCTGTTTAGTGCCTTAGGGTTGGATATTGCAGCTCTAACAGTGTGGTTTGCAGGAACAGAAACATACTCTCCTTTTCCTCAGGACAGCTCTAGCGACTCGAAATAGACACCCCCCCTATGACAAATGCTGTTTGGTTTTGAAGCTACAAATCCAGACCAAAGTTATAGGCTCTAGTTGGTGATAGCTGCTTGGTAGGTAACTCAAGTGCTGCCGGAACAGTGGTGAGCAGATCTGTCTTGGTGGTGATATAACCCTTCCACGGAAGAACTGGGCTTTATTTTTCACTGTTAACTAGGCAGGGCTATGTGCTTCTGTCCTGCATTAAATTTTCAGGGATGAAAGCCTGGAAGGCAAAGTGAGTTTCTGTTGAAGACTCTGAAATGGCTGTAAGAAAATGCGCTTCTGTATTTTCTTTATTCTTCCTATGGTGTCTTTCACCTTAGCCACTTGATTCTTTTCAGCTTGCCACTCACATGTGTGCAAACTAAGTAGAATGTAACTTGCTTCTTATAAAGAAGCATTGTTATTTAGCAAAAAATAAGAGAGAGAGAGGCAGAAAAGTAGCACATTTCTTGCCTTCTCTTTGCCCAAAACTGCACAAACCATTACGCAGGTTAAATAAAACAAGAAGCCCTGCTTATTCACAAGTTTTGGGGAGAATTCAGGGCTCCAATGCTGTTTCACACTGAATTCATTAAATCTCTCATCTGTTAGGTCATGTTAATTATTTTGAATGTTACAATTATTTTTTCTTCTGGAATCAGTGGGGATTTTGTGCACCAAATTACCAGGCTAACTCCTTCATTAATAGACACTATAATGAAGTGTGAAATGATCTGCCGAAGAAAATGCTGTTAATGTTTGAGCACATTTATTAATATCTATCCCCACAAACAAGTGGATAATTGTGTGACTTGACATAAAGGTGTCAGCTACAGGGACTGGTAAACTTGAAAAGCCATAAAACCTTTGTAGGTTTGTGAATTCCAGGTTTCTGAAAATGTACTTGACATTGCCCAGCAGAGCGAGGTTGGGCACAGATTTTGGGTGGTAAATGAGGGCTTTCTGTTATTCTGCTGAGTGATGGAAATGAGGAGTAGAATTGGGGTGAATTGGGTTTACACATAAATTCTGAGTGATTCCATGGTACAAATTGTCTCAATCCTAGCACCTTGGTTTGAATTGTAGCTGTAAACTTGCATTCTCAGCAGCGCTGCGTTTCAGAGCATCTCCCGCTATAACACACGATACCGCCAAGGCCCGGCCCAGCGTCTAGGCTGGCGCCCTGGCTTATTGCAAAACCGACCTGGCAAGATGCTCGCTCACAGGTAGCCCGAACAGAGCCCCGTCTCAGCGCCCTGTTTCAGTGTTTGTGGCAGGCTCTGTGCGAGCTTATTTACGTTTCAGCACATAAACTGCCCGTCTAGACTTTCAGTGAGTGCCGTCCTGTCAGAAGGGCTCTCAGACTGCCTGCTAATCCTCCCTCAAACTCCTTGCCCGTTGTGGTCTCTACGGCATCCTGCTGCGGGGAGTCTCACCCTTTAACTGCGTGTCAGAAAGTGCGACTGCTTTTTTGTTTTAAAGCCTTCGGCTGGCAGACTTTTTTACATGCTATTTACTTCTTACAATATGAAAAATAATAAAATAATTATTCCTTAGCAAAGTCCTCTATCTTTTAAATGTTCACTAATCTGTTTTCAAACTTCAAGTGCCCTAATCAGAGCCTTTTCTCTCACAAAAACTATTGTGTAGTGACGATTATATTTTTGCCCATCCAGGCAGCTTTTCTAATTCAGCGATGTATTTTCTCAGAGGGTCTGCTCATGTTTCTTGTATTTCTCTCTGCATTGTCTTCAGTGAACAAACAGCTGTGAGCTTACAGACTTGCCTTGAACTCCTCCCTTGTTTTGAAAAAGTGTTGGGTTTTTTTGAAATGGACAATTGTGAGTTTTTCAGTTTGCACGTATGTTGCAGGAAGAGCAATATGAATTGCTTATCTAAAACAGAACATTTTATTCCATTTTAATTTTCCACCTTTTTATTTAACTTTAGTGTGGGTAAAAAATTCACTTCAAAATGAAAGGTGAATATATTTCTTTTAAAATCTTCTAAGTGAAATGTGTCAACATTTCAAAAATGAAGCTGTTCTTGTTTTAATTAACTTTTTCTGCATTTTCAAAATTCCCCTCCTCCATCTTTTCAGCTGCAACTCTAGCCCATGTTCCCTAGAGGATCATGCCTGGGGAGTTGGTCTCCTTGCTGTGAGTCAGGGCCCATTAAGGGGCAGCTTTTTATATCGCCCACACCTGGTAGGGCCAGTGAGGCCATTCTGTAAGAGCTGCATAGTCTGGAGATATAGGCAAGGGAAGCAACCTCCCAAAGGAAAAGAGATGGAGTGCTGGCTAGTCCTGGGGGAAGAAGAGGGTTTTGGAGCACTGTGAGCTTCTGCCCTGAAGCTGGGACTTGAAGGTGTGGTGAGATGGCAGCGATGTGCATGAGCAAACTGTGCTGTGGTGGGTCTGATAGGAGGGACAAGCTGGTGAGATGGCAGCCACGTGCGTGCGCACAGCACCGTGGTGGGTCTGGTAAGAAGGACAAGCTGGTGAGGAGCTGTACGAAATTTGACACGAGGAAAAGACTCTGGGGACTAGGGCTAAAGACCAAATTGTACAAAGGGAAATGCATACCAATGCCTAGAGAGCTTGGCCATTTCCTTCAAGCTTGCTAAAAAGGAAAACTATATAAGTGGTTAGAAATAGTAATGCAGAGATATATAGGCACAATGCCTATTTCTTAACTTGTATTTCCAACTGTACACCAGTTCTCAGAATCTTTCCCCTTATCTTTCTAGTTTCACTTTCTTGCTTTTTGGAACATTTTCCGTCAATAACCTGCAGTCGCAAAGCTGCTGGTTCTACTTTATAGCTCTTCATGATGGCAGCTGTGTTGTGGGGAGGTACAGAGATTACTGATGAGATCGAGAAACACAACAGTGTAGGCAGCGCTTCCCAGTTACGTAGAAGTTAAACTGTTTTGTCATGATCGGTTGAGATAAAAACTTCAGCGTTTTGAACATTTACAATTCTTTGAAAAAACTGGTACTGGCAGGAAAGACTGGGTCAACAGCCTTGGGGTTCAGGCTTCCTTTACAGTACAGAATGGGATTGTTTATAGGATAACATTTTCCTTGGGTAGATTATGTTCCAATTCCCCATATGTCACACACCCCCCACCTCCAGCATGTGCTTTAGTCTGATGACTTCCTCGAAGATGTCTGTAGGCTGCTTTCTGTTAGGTCCTTTCCGTGATCCTTTCCCGAGACAAACAGATGAAATACGCTGTTCCTGCCTTTTAGGATGAGGAAGTTAGGGTGCTTTTTTTCCGACTGAAAGAACTGCGGAAAAGCAGGTGGTGCTCCGTTTGGGACGGCTTAAATGACTCAAGGTGAAATATAGCTCTGCTTCTGTTGTGATAGAGGTGTCGTACAGGCCATATGGGCATTATTAGGTTAATCTATTCATCAGGGTTTTGCACAGAGTTAATGCTACATAGCAAGGATTATAGCAAGTAAAATTATGTATTACCTGGTAAACATAACAAATACCTGTTAAAAAGATCATGTAAAGAAGCAAATTAAAATATCAGTGGATTCACAATTGAACTTCCTCTTCTGGAGTAAAGGAACATAAGAGAAATTTTCTCCCACAGCCTGGGTGGTCCTTGCTCTGCTCAAATGCTACATCACCCAGTGCATTGCAGGGCGATGTGTGGGTTTTGAATCTCCTGGGATTTCTGAATGGAATCTTCTAGCAGTTGTCAGTAAAGCAAATGTTAGTGTCCAGTAGAAAAAACAGTCGGTAAAAAGTGTTGTAATTATCATAGATGCTTATGTGCTCCACTGGTCCAGCAAACTGACCAGTGCACATGATACCTGGGAGGGGATGAGTTAGAAAGTGCTGTCTTTACCTTTACAATTTACATCTTCAAAATCTTAATTACTGCTGTAATAAATGAGGGATATAAGACTTTTTTTAATCTCTCCTGTTTTAGAAAATATTTTTTTTTCCTGTGAAAAATCAAAACTTTTAAGTGTCTTGCAGAATGGTTGTTTTGCATGAAACACTGATGAGTTAAGAGCACATCTGATCTTTAAAGAGAAGTCTATTCTCAATATTATGGACTTTGCAGCACTTATGTTACATGTCGTCATTAGGGGAGAAACGTATTTAGTGCAAGTACTTAATATTATACTTAATACTCTATTTTCTCTTTTGTTAGTGCCAATCAAATGATTGAAATAGTACTTGTAAGTGGTAGAAACTGGTTTTGCATGGACAAGTTCAGAAAGATCAGGTTGCATAATATTGTTTTAAAGGAATTGACTAATACAGGCCAAGGATTAATGGAAAGCTGGAGAATGGTTAATTCATTTATTAGATACTGTGAAGATTTTGAAGCATTGTTAAACATCATATTCTTTGCCAGTTTTCTTAAGATTTTCAGTTGTCACCTAATCATCAAGATAATTTTTAGTGTTTCTGAGGGCTGCAGGTGATAAGAGTTCCATTTGGTTTTGAAATTCTGATCATTGTTTAGGTTTCTGAAAAAGAGTCTTGGAAAACTTTCTTGGTAATATTGGATGAGCATTGGTTTGAAATTGTTGTATTTCTGGCTGAAATCTCTTTGGAGGCATTCTGCTTTTATCTGTCCTTGTTCTTTACTGAAGGGTCTTGTAAACTTGTTTCCAGATTTTTTTTTTTTCCCCATGCTAGAAATGTGCAAAGTCTAATACACATCTCCCTATGTCCCCCAACACTTTTTTTTTTTTCTGATGCTGGCTAGAAATTGTATCTTCCACTTGGTAATATAACCTTGAATTTCATTAGGCCTGTAGCTGGGAGAAGTGCAGATGGTGGAGTTTGGCAAGCTAGTGCTGCTGGTTAAGGTCTCCTCTGTTTGAAGTCGGAGATTTGATTGTTGATTTATTTATCACTGATTTTTTTTTCTTTTTTTTTTTTTTTTTTTTTTTTGTAATTTAAATGAAAAGTTAATTAAGCAAGCTTTGATGAAAATTTTACATGCAGATTGTAAATGCTGGTGTAGAGCAACTACGCTTAGAATTGCTAAAGAACAGAAATCCATGGAAGTGCTAGTTGTTTTCTGTTAGCAATTCCTTTCCATAGTGTTTCTCTTCGGTAGTTTTGTTCTCTGTTATCACCTTATAGAGTTACTAAATTACAGATACGGTCTTCAGAACACAAGAGTGAACATGAATTTATATATATATTCATTCCTGAAAATTTCAGTTGTTATTTATCAAGTATTCAAGTATATTCAGCATCAACAAACAGAATCAGGGTGATAAATTTTCGGGATATCATATTCAGGTTTTACAAAGGAGAGCAGAAAATGTAGCTTAAGGAGATAACGCTAAAAACCTTGAGTTTAAGGAGGAAATGTGATCAAAAATAAGGAAATGTACCTTAGAGCAAGGTGGAGTGAATTAGAAAAGCTTGGAGTGCTTTTGTAATGCATTTCATTTTGTAGCTAAGGATTTTGGATAGACTTAGTGGGTAAAATCCTCACATACAGCACAATTTAGTGATATTTTCATTGGTAGCTAGGACTGACTGAGCCTGCGGTTCACTTGTAAATTATCTATACAAATATATATATATATGCATACATATAAACACATGCCCATGCTTGCACACATGGTGGAAATATAATATGTAGTGTACATATTAAGTCTATGTGTTACTGTGAGTATGGAAAGAAGAATGAAGGTGGGAAAATAAGGTAGATATTTAAAAATTAGGAAGAGTCTGGGCATCCGAGAAATTCTCTTGGACAAAAGCAAGGAAAAGGGCATTATCTGTAATTAGAAATAATAATGTATAATTGGTTCATTTGCCATATTTCTACAGTTCTGATTTAGTTGAACAATGTGATCATTATGGCACCAGTTTTCAATAGAGGTGTCACAATGAAAAATAATTGCAATATTCCACAATATTAACTGTACCCTAATTGCAAAAGTTTTGAAATATAATTACCGTGAAAGCTAATGCGACAGGGAACATTAAGCATAATTAGTGTATTTAAAAAAAGGGAAAAACTGTTAGAAGCTTGTTATTGTCTCGTAAGGTAGCTTCAAATTAGCTGGATGCAGAGCACTTTCATCTAGGTTTTCTATAATTTTCATTATTAGCACAGACTGCAATAAATTTATTTGACATAGCCCACACCTGCTAACCCTGCAGGAGAGCATTTCTAATGTGCCCCGGTCCCAGGCTTCGCACAGAATCTGTCATAATTTCCTGGGAGACAGCAGTAGGTAAGATTTAGAGGGGGGGGGTTGGTTTTTTTGTCTCTCTAACCAAGTCAATCATACCATACTGCTCAAATTTAACGCTCCGTGTTTTAAGTAATTTCCACCAAAAGCCAAGATACACAAAAACCCTATTATGAAGCACTTCAAACAAAACAACGTTCATTACAAATCATAACCACCTTCTGAAAATCATATACCACAGAAATTATCCATTGTCTTTACAGAATAACTACGTGCCTTTTTACAGAGCATGGAAGTTCACCCAGTGTGATAATTTGCTTCTGGAGTCAAGAATAGCAAATGATGTTCCACTACTTCCATGCTGGAAATAGCTCTGCATCCCTGTAGTAAAAGAGTTCAGGCTGCGTGAAGCAGTGCTTTTTTGTATATGGTCAAATTTTCAATAAGAAATACGAATACTACTTTCTTATTTTTCTTATTTTTTGTGATAGCATTTTGAAATTTAAAACTAATATTAGTTTCTTTTTGGTGGTGGCACTAGCGGAGAGTATCCTTTAGAGTAAGGTAGACACAAATGGAAATAAATGGAGGAACACCATTAATTTTTGTTTAGTGAGTGCAGTTTTAAGGTGAACTTATATCCCTGAAATTACCCACATTTTTATCACCTCTGCTGCCATTGCAGATCTGTACCGGATTTCTTCTGAAGGAAAATTAGGCCATGCACCTAAACGAAATTTTAGATTGGCTAGCGAAACCCATTTTGTGTTTGAATCCTCTTTTTAGGGGAAAAAAAAAAAAAAAAACAGATGTTAAGCTTTGGAAGTATAAGTTTTGAAAGGACTTTTTTTGTCATTTTAGCTTCTGTGATTTTTCAGGTCTCTCCAATGTCTTTAAATTGCAGAGGTTCTGACACTGCTGGCTAGAGTTAATTTAAGCAGACCTTCCTGCTTTTAATTATCCTAATGGGAACTTGCAACAAAGTTTCTGACTTCCTTTCACAAAACTAATTGTAGATAGAGTTTGCTTGGGCAAAGATCAGGAAAAGAAGACAACTGAAGAAAAATGTGATGTGAAGCGTGTTCGTATTGCGCCTCGCCACAGTCGGCCGTTTGACAACAGGCGCAGGAAGCGGCTCTTTCCTCCAGTTTAGTCAGTCTGCCTAACCTAGTTTTTGCTAACTTTCTCTTCTGCAAGTTATTAGGTTTTTTCGTTTCTTAAATTCAGCTAACTTATGGGCATGAAAATCCCTTTCTATAATTTCAGTGCTTGCTTTCATTGGATTTTCACTCAGGTTTGTATGTTCTGCAGTTGTCTGAGGCATCTGCAGACATTTCCTATTAGCCGTTGGTATAGATTTTTTTGTAGCTTATGTGGTCTCGTTAGAGCACTACTAATTAGGAGACAGTCCCACCGAACTGCTGCGCTCAGGGCATCAGAACAGTAAGAGGCGGCCGGGCAGGCGTGAGACCCTGCACAGCACTGAGGCTGTCCCCGCGACAGCCTCGCACCACGGAAAGAGCCGGGTGGCACTGGGAGTCCTCCTGGGATTCTCATCACACAGACATTTTTAGTCTGGTTGGCGTTTTGTTGTTTCTTCTCCACCTTAGTTGTGGAGAGCCTCTGATCCCGACTCTGCTGCAAGGCTGTCGCTTCGGAGCCGCTCCGTAATGAGGCCTCTCCTGAGGGCCCTCTCCGTGGTTATTCACAAGCGTGGGACTTCTGGACAAAATACTGTGCTCGTCTGGCACCACAGGTCAGGCTGGCTCTGGGCTCACGTGGAGCTGGTTATTATTACCAAATGTAATGGAACATGCAGGACCTCACCCCACCTCAGGGCCCGCAGGGTGGATGTTGGTCCTTGCTTCTCACTGGTCTGCATCTCTCCCGCCTCTGCAAGCGGCAGCCCCGTTCCCACCACCCCAACCCTGCCGGGCTGCCTGGGAGAGGCTCCGGGCGAGCTGCTCTTCCAAGAGCTCTGTTGAGAAGGCAGGCGCAGCCCAGAAGGGAGGATTTTGCAGTTGCATCGTCCAGCAGGTTCAGCTCAAAGCCCACCTGGTCTCCCTTGCTCACAGACGGGGCAGAGGCTGCTGAGTACAGCCACGTCAGGGCATGCTGCTTGCAGGTGCAGAGGGATCACCTTTCCCAAAGAACTTTAATTTCTTCTTTAAAAATGAAGCATAACTCTTACGTAGCCCTTCTTTTTCTTTGACAAACAACTTTGAGCTGTGTGTTTTGTAGGACTTGCATTGATTCATTATTTAATGCTTACTGTCAACTCCATGGCTTAATTCCCCTGTTATTTATTATATAAAAAGTCATTTCATTAACCAGATTGAATCTGATGTGAATGGAGAACAGAGTTCTGACAGACACATTGTAATATGTATTCAACATTTGAAATCAAGCTTTAGATAGCTGGCAGTTAATCTCCATTTGGACTTGAATATGAAAGAGAGATTTCCTTCTCTCTCAAACATGTATGCAATTACTCCTACACAAATAAGCATATGAATATTGATAAGTGCACATTTTTAAAAACAGGCTTTAGGTAGCTTAGGAATCGGACTTGTTATTGTAACCACAACAAATGCTTTTCTTAATCCTGTTCAGCATATCTGGAAGTCAGACTTGCACATTGGTGCCTTGTGAGATGGTCTTTGGAAGTGAACTTAGCTGTTAGAGTGTGGAGAAGCCGTAGTTGCAAAAGGGAGGGGAGCAAGAGCACGTGCGGGAACACCCGCAGCCCTGCCGCATCCTGCTTGGGCTCTGTAGCGGGAGCGGTTTTAGACAAAAGGTGTGTGGAGGAGGAAGGCTTAGATGTATATTTCATTCTTTTTTTTTTTTGGTGGTGTTTTGTTTTAACTCACTGTATCAATTTGCTCCATGATTTTGAACAAAAGGACGTGCTGAGGAAAAAAAATCAGATTAGATATATGAGTCAGTCATCTACACCCACCGTTCCCGTGAAACCTTTGCCACTGGGTTACTGAGATCATCAGTCCTTGTGAGCAAGTGGAGAGATGTTCTTGTCTTCTATTTTTTGATTAACTGTGTGTCCCTAGTGTTTGCAGAAAATCAAAAAATATATGTCCAACTATTCTTTTGTGTCCTTCTTCTTTTGCCCTCTGCATTGTTTGCTTTGAGAGGGTATTAAATTAAGAGGACAAGCCAAGCTTGGTGGTTGTTGTTGAGGAAAAGAAAGTGCCTTTATAAATAAAATGAGATTTGTTTAGTCAAAGTTAAAATTGGGATTCACAGATTATACTTAGTCCCTAAAACATAGAGATATACGGGAAATATCAATACTTAACCCCTGTTTTGTACAATTCCATACAGAGGAATGCATGCTTCTCTTATGGAGATTTTTTTTTATGTTAGCCATTTTCTGTTTGCAATTTAGTGCATAAATAGCTATTCATTTTTTATTCCCACCAGCTGTGCAGCTGAGTAGCACACAACAAAGTTTATGTATCACTCCTCCTTGACAGAGCCCAGCAATCACGATATTCCCTCACACAGCCAACAGCACCAAGTGAGTGATATTAGCACTTAAATCTCCAGCAAACTCTGTTCAGTAATTAACTGCTAAAGCAGGGATGCCTATCAGCACTCAGTGCCGAGACCCTTTAAAGGGGCTATGTTCAGGTAATGGTATTAGAGGAATAATTTATGCTGGAAATGTAGCTCATAGAGAAGAAGGGATTTACTGTGGTAGGAATTTTGCACATCCCGGTGCAGCTCCGTGCCACGTGCGGAAAGGGCAGGGTGCTGCTGCTGAGCCGAGCGCCTCGGGAGCGCCGCCGTTACCTGAATGCGCCGCTGCGGAGGTGCCCTGCAGGCTTCAGACCAGCCTGTGGGAGCAAGGACGGGGCAGGGCAGGCCCAGGGCAACACGCGGTGCCCTCGGACGCTGCCCGCGGCTGGTGCCACACGCTGACCTGACGTGCACACGGAGGAGCCGTGTGGCTGTGCCCCGCTCTGTAAATGCTGGGTCCATTGCAGGAAGGAGAGGAGAGCCCTGCTTGGAGCTGGGAAGTGCCCGGCTGCAGACCAAGGTAAAATTGTCCAGATGAAATCAAGCTGCTGTATGCAGAAACGCCGGCGTGGCAAGAAGCGTTTCCCTGGCACAGTCCCCATGCTATGAAAGGCCTTAACCCTGCTGCTAAGCATGGGGCAGTGAAGTTGTTCGAACAAAACGCTGCTCTATTTATATGGTCCAAGTAAGGTTTTCCTGCTCTTTGTCTTGAGGAAGGAACTGGCTACGTTTCTCTGACATCTTCCAAAATAAAACCCCAGGCCAAAACAGTTATAAAATAATGACTAGCAATTTGGGAATGTGCAAAGGGAGTAAAAGCAGAATATTTCAGTAGGGAGTGTAGAGCAAGATGAATTATAAGTGGAGATTCTAGAGCATGGCATGTATGTTCAGCAGCAAAATTGTCAGAAAGCTTGAGGACATGGAAAATAATGCCTTTCTTTTAACTCAAATTCATTTATCTGTTAGAAGAAAGCCTGTAGTGTATATATATATCTACATTAAAAGTGCTATAGAAATCTTCAAGAATAAGAAAAATCTATGAAATTTATTATGTTTAAAATCATACAGTGTTTACAGAATAAATGCATATTTTTGAGTAATGATGAATAGATGCCATGTTTGAAACAGTTGAATTGCATCTCAAGGTAATTGATTTTTTTCCCTTAATCTCTAAGATAGAAACTTTTTTTCCCTTAATCTCTAAGATAGAAAGTAAACTTGAAACACTGTAAAGACAATGCCATCAGTTTGTAAACAAAAAAGGAAGGTTGTGTTAGTAGGTTGCAGGATAGTTGTGAATGGAAATGTTATGCGATAACATTGAGCAGAAAGCATCATTGCCAAAGAAAAGGACTGAAAATATTCCTTGTTATTAAAGATGTGATTAATAGAGATCAGTATTAAGACCTAAAGTGAGTTTGGCTTGCAAGGTATTATAATTTAATTGCATAATAGCAGAGATTTGAAACAAAATAAGTGCATACGAACTCCTCAGGCGTTTTGAAGAACTCAAATGCAGCCGCAGTAATACCACATCACGTTCCTCTAAGGATTTTGGGCTCTTGCTTAGAGCAGGTATTTCACAGGAGGTGCTTTTCAGGCTTAGAAAAAAACAATAGTTTTTGCCTGTAAGATCTGTCTTTTCCAGCTCCTTAGGTCTCTAGGTGTTTGAAATTTTCAACCAAGAACCAAGTGAAATCAATACCAAAGAGCAAGTCCCGGTTATTGTTTGGTAATGGGGTCTATCACGTGCTGCCACATGAAGCCGTCAGTATTTAAATGCGCACTTGAACATAGTGGCACTTCTTCCAGGCCTGCCACGTGTAATGCCCAAATGCATTTGGGTGTGCGTAGCTGTGCATGTGCACGTCTTTGATGAATTTCCCTTGTGTTGTTTTTTGTTCACATGAGAAAGTTCTTCCGAGTGGCAGGTCAGTATGCATCCACTGGCTGCTCCAAATGTAGCTCTGAGTAACCTGCGAGCTGCCGCCCAGTGTGCGGTGCTGCTGACCCGCCTGCTGCAGTAGTGCGGTTTAGAAACGGCTTCTTACTGTGTAGTTTTTCTGAGGGTAAGATAAATTTGTGAATTCTGTTATATTAACATAAACTTAACTTTCTTGTCTGTTTTGTTTTCTCATAACAAAATAAACTTTTGAATCCTTCTACATTAACCAATGTAGATTTAGTCATAATGTTATTCAGGATGACTATGATATAGATCACCTTCAAATCCCAGATATGTCTCTTAAAATTTAACTAGGCGACTAAGAGTTGACTGAAGCCATTTCATTTTAGCCATCCATTTGATTTTAGACCAAGGTCAAGGCTAGAACAGACATAAGCCTATTTAAATGAGCCTTGAAACACATCTGGTAAAACTGCAGTATTGTACAGGAAAACCTTAGGGGAGCAGGGAGGGAAAGTATTTAAGCAGCTAAGGGAACCTTTTGACAGCTCTTTTCATTAGCTCGAGAGCCCCCATCTCGGCAGATGTGTGCTGAGGAGGAGCTACTCTCTAAGGACAGTTTCACCATCGAGGTGCTAAAGCGGGACGTGAGGACAGGCACGTTGCCAGCCTCTGGCTGCAGATAATTCAGAATAAAAACGGTCTTTGAGAGGGTCAGGCACAGCATCACTAACTATTAGGTAATATAGGACTTTGTCTTCAAATCTAACAGTCAAACATCCTGGAAGTCGTTCAGTGTTGTTTAATTTGAAATCTTGTTTCTTGAGTAATCTACCCCGTGGTCTGAATTTTGCCATATTCATATTCATGCCTGTGTTTACATGTTTGCTTGCTTATTGTGTCTGCCTCTTGAGCAGAGTGTAATTTCTGTTTCTTCCTTTGTCTGGAGGCCTCTCATATTGCATTTAGATTGTATCCTTTATCATCCCAAATTGACATTTATGCTTTTACTACTATTGTTTGCCTAGCTGCACTCTGCTCTGGATCAACAATTTGTTTTAATCTCTGTCACGTCCCTCATCTCCCTCACCGCGGAGCAGCAGCGCCCAGTGGCCCGCGGGACAGCGCCCGGCCCGCTGCTCACAGCCTTCCTGGTGGTCTCTGCCAAGTCAGAGACAGCTGAACGTGCGACACCGGTTTTGATACAAGTAACGCTGGTGCCCGTGAATAAATAAATCCAATCTACACAGAAGAGTGCTATGACCATAGACAGGACGTCATGGAATGGAAGCAGATAATGGCTTTGAGGTGTTATTCTTTTGTCTTAGGAGAGGGCTAAATAAAGCCAGAGTTAGCATTGCCATATGGATACTGTAGTCTTTGAAAAAAACTGTTTTGTTTTATTTTTCTAAAATAACTAGCTTTAAAACTTTGCAGTATAAATGGTGAATATAGATTAGACCAGAGGTATTTGAATTTCTAGGAACTTCAGTAGACTGTTAAGCTGCGTATAGATTATTTACTGACCATCATCTTTGTTGTTTGTTTTTGATTCCTTTCCTAAACGAGTTCAGATAAAAGCTGTGATAGCAAGTGACCCAGGCTGGGCTGACGGACCTGGAGCCGTGAGCAAAGGGTTGCGAAGAGGCAGATTTGCATCCTGAGCTATGGATCTCTCCCCCCTGCAAAGAGGGAAATGCCCAGAGTAGGAGATGAGCTGAGGTATGAAGGCTGGTAATGGAAAGCTAATAAAATAATCAGAGGAAGATGACAAGCGATCTAAGAACAAGAACCGGAATACCTGTTTCCTTCCTTAGGCATGTAGACCGAGGCCTGCAAATGCCTTGCAGACACTTCTGTTTTGCTTGGGGTAAATTTCATGCACCAGGAGTTTGCCATTTGTTGCAAAATACGATGGTAGCAACCAGTGGCTTCCTGGGTCATAAGGAAATAGAAACATTTATTTAAATTATTGAGTTACATAGTAATAGAGCATATATATATATATACACATGTATGTACATAAAGAGAAGCCAAGCTAAAATTTATTTGTCTTATTCAGCCCTAGAAAGTTGAAGCTTCATGAAGCATCAAATCAATTGAGTGTATTTTGTGTATTTCTTCCAACAACATCCTTTCTGGTAGCAGCGCTCCCTGCTTACATTTTCTTCCTTTATTTTTTTCTTGTCATGTAATGTTTATTGTTGTTTTTGCTTCAAAAAAAAATAAGTACAGTTTTGGAGAGTATGTGGTGTTTAGAAAGAAGAATAAAGGGAAAATAGGTTCGCTCTCTAAGAGGTCTCCTATTCTGTGACAGAGGACTGAAGGCAGCCCAGCAGTTTGCCCATACAAGCTTGACAGTGATGGTACTTGATAGATAATTTAGGAACCACACAAATAAACTGTGGGTTATTTTCCGCTCTTATCAACTGACATTTTTTTTCCCACTGCCCCCATCTAAGCTGAGGGAGATATGTGCCTGTTTCTGACAGTCCCATCCACTGCCATGAACAACCCTATAGTATTGCAGCTCTTCAGTTTATGATCTAGTGGGGCCTTGTTCTCCTTGACCAGAAGCTTTGTTTGCATTTGTACTAATGTATTGTGTGATTGACTTTTTAATTAACTGAAGCTGGAAAATCAGATGTGTCAACTAATAAAATCTGAAGAACAAATGTGTTATATTTGAATCTGAATTGACAAGTAGGAGTCTTGTGAATAACAAAATAAGTTAGAGTGCTGCCTCTTACCCTGAAAAATTGTGAAGCACCGTGAAGCTGCAGATACTGGATGACTGTGTACCGTTCATAACAGTAATGTGACGGCTGAGGATGTACCTAAGCACTGCTTATCTTGGATGTTTTTTGTGTGTTTGTTTTTGGTTTTTTCCTCCTCTCTCATTGATGCAGTGCATTTGAGCAGCCTTTGCTGCTTGTGGATTTTCGTCCACCATTTGATGATAATATCCAGCTTGCAATTGGAATAGCAGTGTGCCTGATGATCGGTTGTAAAACACTGGATTGTGTTTGTGTCTCTGCCCAAGGCCTTAAAGCTTCTTGCTGTGTCCGTGAGGTCCATCACAAGCCACCTTTTGGCTACTGCAGCTGTAGGGTAGATTCTGTTTTTCTTTCCTGTAGGGTAGATTGTGTTGATCTTTCCTTCGGGGCACCTTGACTTTCCTTCATTGGGCACTTGGCCAGATGAAAAGAGTAATATAAGAATTCATTGGAAGACCATAATGGCAGATTTTTTTAAATATTGGCTTCACCCAGGTAAGACTTGAGTCCTCAAAAATGTGTCTCCAGAATTTTTAATATCTCCTATTCTTGGTTATCTAACACAATCAGGGTAAGTTTTCATAGCTGGTATCAGTTTTCATAGCTGATAGAGAGCAAACTCCTGCAGGCCGTAAACAAAGAAGTTTGTGCTTACATCTGCAGATGGGAAGGTCTGGGTGGCTGCAGAAATCCCTTTGCTGCTTTGATCTTGGACACCTCACGGTCTATGTGCTAGCCAGTGCTGGCCAGTGAGATCACCAGGAGTTCAGGGTTTATTCAGCACGGTGCATGAATGTGATGTATTGCAGAGGATATTTTAAGTGCCATGCTATAAATACTAAGACAAGCGTTGGATACTAAGACAAGAGACAAGAGCTTGGATTAATTAGACATATAAAATCAGCTCTTGGCTTTGGCACAGCACTTGGCATGGAGGAGGGCGCAGGGTGTAATGTGGCCCGTAACACATTCGCACGCCGTGCGCGAGCAACACACTGTTGCGTAGCTCGGTGCATTCGTACGTGTTAATACAAGGTGGGTCCAAAGTCAGCTGCTTGATTGTCTTTTCCTTCAGTGATAAGGTGACTGCATATATCCTGCAGCATGTAATCACTTGACAACCTAGCTTAGAAAATATGTTGCAGTCTTATTTTCTCTCACTGTGATGTATTTATACTGTTATCCTGGAATATCTAATGGATTGCAGTTTCTTTAGTGAGCTCTTTATAGAAATGCACTGCTCCACACTTCATATTTTCTTTTAGCTCACATAATCAATAGTTAATAAAAGCATTTCATTGTTCTTAAATTTATCAACACTTAATTCCATCTGCTGTCCTGCTACATGTTATCTGTCTCTCATTCCTTTGAAGGCCCTCACCATGCTACTTGAATTGTTTGAATAATCTATAATAATTTTTGTATGTAGGAACGTGTGTTACCTTTGTATCTTTTCAGCTTCAGAAATGTCTCTGTTAAGTATTTCGTTTTAGACTTTTTTTCTATTTCATAAATATTTTCTAAATAATAGAAGTATTTTCTGTTACATCATTGTGTTTTGCTTTAGCAACTTATTGTTTGGGACTGGGTCAGAGTTGATTTGAAAATCACAAATCAGACGAAGTGTAGGAATTCTAATTTCTTTACAGTAGTTAGGTTATTCTACTCCTATAATAAATTCCTTATCTGTGTGTTTAAATGTAATTGTAGTTGCCATTGTGACTCCTGTGTTGATACTGAAGCTCCCTGATCTCCCAAATTCCCGTGTTTTTCTTTTTTATACTAATGCATTGAATATCTCTGCCCTGTGAAGTTATATCTGATTTTAATTAGTCTATGCCTGGCTCTTATTCTTCGAGCAGCTTAGCCCTCTCATTTGAGCAAAAAGGTTGTTACTGTTGTTTAGTTTTCATTATTGAAGTTAGTGAATGCAGCTGTTGCATTACTTGATCATGGCACTGCTTCCTTTGGATTATGCCCATTGGCTTGCTCATGACTGTCAAGTATGAATTTATTTACCGTGTTTCTTGGTTTTCTAATATAATACTTGAGTTGGAAGCTGGAGTTCTTGCTAGCTGTGTAATAATATTTAACCTCATTTTATTTGTAATGTGGAGCAATCATTTTGTGCTCCGTGCAATTTTGACTTGTTCTAAGTGCTGTATCACCAGAACAAACCAAAGCTACTGTTAGCTCTTATAGCATAAAATATTTCTGTTTTTTCATTGTACAATTTCTGTTCATACTGAAATCACTGGCAGTGACAAACAAGCGAGGAGATTGCCTTCTCTGTTGCCACTAGCAGCTTTATTAGGCTCCTGGCTTACGTTTGCAATTAGTTTAAACATAGAAGCTATGCCTTGAAATACAGTTTGGTGGACTAAATTATTTTTACTTATTTCCTCTAACGTTTCAAGATATTGGAAAATGAATCGCAATGGGGGTTGTCGTATGCTTTTCTAAAATCTATAACATTTATAATGGGTAGCTAGTGCTTTGTTATGTTACACCATTTATTACCATCTCTTTGTGCCATGTCAGGTACTTGTATTTCTCTCATTTTGGCTTTAGGAGCTCTGTCTAGCCCAAGTTTTCATTTAAATCTTACTTGTTTCCTTCATCAGAAATATGATTACTGTTCTCCCTGCTTGTGGAGAAGGTAGCTTGTAAGCAGCTTGATGCCATCGGGTTGGGAAAACAGGAACACAGAGCATGCAGAAATACAACTGCATCAAGGACTCCGTTTGTTAAAGAGTGCGGCGTGGCAGCTCGGGTGACAGTCCAGCTGCTGCCAGTGGTCGTGCTTGGACCAACACAGAGTTGCCCAGCGCACTTGGCCTTAAATCCAATACTCCTCCCTGTCCTCCTGCTCTGCCCCTTGGAATTGCAGCCGCCCTCCCTGCACACCTGCCCAGCTGGGAGATTTTTGCTGCTGCAGGGATCTTCCCCATCCTGCACAGCACTGCCAGGGTCCAACAGGCTTGGAGCAGAGCAACCAGCACAGGCCAGGAAAAGCCTGCAGGAACGTTGGGGATGAAAGGAGGCGGCCTGGGCCACCCTGCTTTGGGGAACACCGCGCCAAGTTAGGGCGAAATTCCAAAACAAGGCCAGGCTGTATTGAGCACATCATATTTAGAGTACTGCAAACTTGTGACAATTATGTGAAATAGTATGTGGGTTTTTTAAAAGGGAAATAGAAAATTTGTTTATGCAACATGTATACATATGCAGTTTTTGGTGAGGAAGAAGAGAAGGAAGGAAAAAGACATTTTATTTGATGAAGGCTTTTGCCTGCAATTTCATAAGAGTATAAAAACCTGGAAGTCTTCCAGCCCCCACAGTGGTAGGAGCTGCCTTTGGATGGAGATGGAGGGTTGGACACTGGGGAAGGAGGAAGGGCAGTCGGTGTCGTCAGTGCTTACTCTGTGTGTGCAGTCACAGGCAAGTAAAATACTATGGGTTAATATGGTATTCACAGTTACCTTATTGCTGTTGGTTTTGCATTCAGCCCTCAAGAAAGTTTCTGTTATTATGCAATTAGTTTTTTTAGTATATTTCTAGTGAAGATTAGGGATATTAATTACCAACATAAAACCAAAAATGCACTGCGCTGAAACAAATAGACTTTTTTTATGCTTAGATTAAAACATTACTTGTAATTGTTAACAGTGAAACCTGCTTGCTGTCACAGTGATGTTAGCGGGGTTATAAACTTTTAAGTTCCTCAAAAGGAACCAAAAGTCTATTACTTTCCAGCTATGGTGCAATCCACCAGTAGTTACCCAAATGTTGCTGCACTTATACTGTATCGTGTACTTATCAAACATCTACATGACTCCTTAACTATTTCCAAAACAAAAGAGTCATTATTTACCCACTGTGAAAATAGCCTGGTGCTAGTGGTATTAGAAATCATTAACACTATTAAGTCCGTTATCAGCTCTGTTAGCAGCTGGAAATATCCTGCAGCTCAGGAGGGCTCCAAAATGCTCCCCAGTCATATTCTAGATCACTTTGTTTTCTCGTATGGCAAAAACAGATTATAATCACATCCAGCCGTAGGCAAAAATAGACACTGACAACACTGGTAGAAAAAAAAGATTTATGAAACCTTTCATTGCTTGGGGCAATATTTTGTAACAAGATAAGAGTGTTGTCCTCTTAGATAGGAGCCTGAGTGAACAGTTCAGCTCTGTCTTTCTGTCTTTTTTGTGGTGTCAAAATGACAATTATCTCAGCATAAAAGACAGTCCAGAACATTACAGATGTTTATAAGCATGATCTATAGTAACTGTTAATGTGTGAAGACCTGACAAACTCAGGTCCATTTAAATTAATGTAAGGAAAAGCAATTTTATTATTTGAAGATAATTTAAAACATAGAAGTATTGATTTTGTTGTGTCTGTGCTCTGGCTGGGAATGACTCTGAAGAGAGTGGCTTTAAGCAGTGGAGTAAAGAAGTCCTTAACGAGGCTTTGCTCAGAGGTTGGCTCTTCAGCTGCAAGCACACCTGTGCCTCGTGTAATCTGTTTAAGCACATAGCTGCAGTTTACCCGGTTGGCTTGTGTGTTCCTTGTGCCTCTCAGTGGCTCTTGTTTCCCTCTTTTTCACTGAAGTTTGAATCTTACCTGATCAAAAAGTGCTGTGTCAAAGAGGAGCTCTCCACCTTTTTTCTTTTCATCCTGCTCTAACCATTCAGGTTGGCTGTGGCAGTTCCGAGGCCTTTTGTAGCCGCTTCTCCCTTGAGGCAGTCACTGCGCTCCGCTCCCGGCACTGTCACCCTGTCGGCCGTGCCAGCTCCCGCCAGGAGCCCAGCTTAGGCTGCACAGTTGATGTGGGGTCACTAGCACAACACTGCACCAAGCTTCATGAGCTAGCAGAAAGAGTGGATGAAAACCAGTAAATACTTCTAAATACGAACAGGGGAACGGCCTGCGTTCCCCCAGAGAAGCGGGGCACACAGCTGCTGCTGTTCACCACAGATGCACGGCAGCAGAACAGCAGTGCTGTTGATCAGCATGTTGCTCATATATGTAATACAGCTCACTGTAATACAGTGCTTCTCCCTAAACTGAGGTGGATTAGCAGAATTCAGATACAAACTAAATCTGAAATCTCCCTACGGTTCATTGGAAGAGCTGAAATTTGCATTTCTTGAGTTTCTGTCTAGAGCATTAACTGAAGTATTTATAACTTGGCCCTGTAAACGTGGTAAAGATGGTAGCTTGCCATTTCTTTTTATGCAAAACCCACGTTACTATGACATATCTGGAGCAGTAGGAAAGGCTAAAAAGTCTATTTTGTCAATGTGAGACTGAACCAGGTGAACAAATAGGTACAAAAACACTGCCTTAAAAAAGGGGGAGGGTGAGGAGGGAGAGAGGTGATGACTCCATTTATCACAGTTAATGAATGTAATGAATGAGATTTTGGAATAGGCTGAGTCTCATTTTCAGCCTGTGCTGGTGCTGTGCCAGGATATCAAAGGTCCTGCGTGTTATGCAGAATATATGGAAACCTGAGTAACTGTTGTTTAACACAGAATTGTGGGATGAGGAGAAGCTAATGTATCGTACAGGTACTCCAGGAGCAAGGGGAAATATGGACAAGTAAAGCACAACATTTAAGCAGGAAAATTCTTAGCAATATTTTTGCAAGCTAGGAGAAAATGAAGGTGAATTGCCTGTTTTTGCAATTCTGTTTCACTAGCGTATAGACCCATATGTTGTTTGAATACGTTTTTCAAACATGAAGAGCAAAGGGTGCTAGTGAGGGGTGAATTTCCTGTTTCAGCAGATATTGCAGGAGATCTTTTATTTTTTTCTTTTTTTTTTTTTTTTTTTTTTTGGACCTATTTAGGGCTGGTGTCTTAAAAGAACAGAAATCGGACATGGCACCAGTTCAGTATTCAGTATTTCAGCAGGGAAGTTATGCAAATAATTCAATCTATTGTGCTGCTGTTTTGAGGGTTTGTTTGTTTTTCCATTATGAGGTTAAAATGGATATCTTTGAAGATAGACTAGGAAAAACATACTAGTTTGGGGGTAATTCTCGTGAGTTGTGCAGACTGGGTAATATTGACGTAGCAGGACAAGAAAAGAAATAAAAACTGGAAGGAAAGAATGCAAAAAAGCACAAACTACAAATAAGCAGCAGAAAAGAATGGGGAGGAGGAGGAAGGGAGCCATGGTATTTTACAAAATGTTTTTAGGCACCCAGATAGCAGGTGGGTTATAAACCCTGGGCTCATGGAGCAGTCTTGCAAGAGCAGGATGGTGCTGTGCCTGTGTACGTGCTGTCTTACTCCATAGAAGACATTGATCCAGTGTGCTGCCCTTCTCCTCCATTTCTTACTCTTTTCTGAAATACTTTCTGGGTCACTAACATCTTACAGTCCCCTTGTCGGCAGCCTGCACCATCAAAAATGCCAAGGAAAGATTCCCATTTGTGATCATAGCTTCCCGGATAACTGGACAGTACTTGTGTTTGGCTCTTCTATGGTAGGAATACTGAGAAGCTCTCAGAAAGCTCAGGAAACTTCCCTGCATTTAGAATTCTGATGCCCCTTCAAGATACACGTTGTGCTTTTTGACTCAGGCTGCCTTTGCAGCAAGTTGCCTTTTTTCAGCCCGTATTTTGCTGCCAAAACGTACTTGAATCAGAGGACCAGCTGTTCTCCCTCAGGACCAAGCTTCCACTCCATCTTTAGTTTGCTTCTTAATTGTCTTATCATTGATGAATAATTTAAAAATCTTTTCTGATTTCAGAAATTGAGAGTTTTGTGGAATCTCAGTGAGTAAAAATGACAGCAGTACAAAGAATTCTCTCTCTGTCTTTCTGTCTGTCTTTTCCCCCCACAACTTGCCATATTTTCCTGCGCTTGTATCCAACTAAAAGTGTATTGCCATAACAAACTATATCAAAGTGTCTTATCGAAATCCTACACACACGTGTAGTAGCTTGGGGTTTACTCTGTACTACTTGTTCATGATGCAGAAAATATATATGAAATGGTATTTCAAGCTTTAATGATTACTGACCTTCATGCTCTGTACATGGTAACTTTCGCTCACACTTTTTTTTTGCTTAATAATGTTTAAAAAGAAAAAAAAAAACCTAAAAATGTAGTCCTCTGCAAGGGGTAGTCCTTAGTTGTGTTAAATTTCACTTGAAACAGCTATGATCAACCTCTCCTTTGTTTTTTAATTTTCTTTTGACAGCTACCTGCAAGTTTCTACAGAAATATTACATTTATGTGTTATTATCCAATGTAAAAAGTTTCACCAGTTTTTCTGTTAATGGAATACTTGATTAAAGTAGTCTGCATGCAAAAAATAGCTGTTTGAAATCATCGTAAAGTTGAAAATTGGCTTGTTTTCTGTTAGCAACGGCTATAATTAGTTTTTGTTTTCTACTTGGTTATAACTGAAGAAAAGTATATGGTAGAGGAGGAGGAATTAGAAGAATAAGACCAGGATTTCTGTGTTCCAGTTTATGTGTCTGTGTAATTTTGATACCATCCTTACTTGATAGACCTTTTAAGACTTCATAAGCATTTGTGAAGTACTGAGGAGAACACAGGGCAGATATTTTAAAGAACATTATGTATTATCATTATTGTTGTATAGTGCTTACTCCTTGATGGAGACAATATCCTTAAAACAGTGACTCCATGTATTTTTGGCAAATAAGAATTGCACACAAGAATTTTATGATCCCTTCGCATACCAACTTTTACTATTCATTCCAACATCTCCTGCATCTTCACTTGATTGTGAATATTCCTTTCAAAAACAGTGATTTAAAATAAAATCTTTGCTGCATTGGTATCCATCTGCCTATGTGAATCTGTCAAAACTATCCATAATATTTGAAAATTATTTGCCAGCAGATCAGTCTTATTTCTGATGCACGTGTCATATGCCTGTATCCGCATCTGTGATAATCTTCTCAAAGGTACAGTTCGAATCCTTGTTTTCGCAATGGCTTTCCTTGTTAGTGAAGTTGCCCGAGCTGATAAATGAGTGTAAATGAAAATCTTTCACACGTATAGATAGCAAAGGAAACTGATAAAAAAAAAATGGATATCTTAATTTAGAATATTGAACCAGATAGCTTTTAAAAAAATCTTTAGTTTTATTGGCAAATAGACGGGCAAGTATCTAATAGCAAGAACTTAGCTAAATAAGGCTTATCTTTTAAAACTGTGTGTGTTTGGTTCCTTCTTTTTAGGTAAGGATGCCTGATAAATATCTCCCTGCCTGAAACTACAGATAACTCTGATTTACTGGCAATGGTTTAGTGCAAATAACTGTTACTTAAAATAGTAAGGCGGGGAGGAAGGAAATGTTCTTGATTTTGGAATTTTTTAAGCTTGATTTCCCTGTATCTGAATATTGTTTCCAAGATTAGGTTGATCAAGGGGCTTTGCAGAAAAGCTGAGTGATAAACACGTCCCTCTGGCTCCTTGCTTGTGTGGCTCCGCGTTTCTGTTCTTCTATGAAAAATAAAATCATGGCCTCCAAGCAAAGAAGGTCGTGTGAAGAACATGCTCAGCTGATACGTTTGGTGAAACGGTTCTTTTGGGAACACCAGTCCTATAGCTAGAGGCGGGATCGTGGTGCAGCCCTGCCAGGCCCTGTTGTGCGTTTTAAGCATTCTGCTTATTCCAGCACAGCTGGACAGCTGCAGCGGTAGGATGTCTGCCAGTGGCACTGGACAATCTCTTCTGGTGTTAATTCTCATATTTAAATATTGCCTTTTCCGTGCTGGAGAAATACTACTTGTGCATGTGCTCTGTGGCAGCCCCAAGCTTGCAGTTGCCCTGTAATTATAATATCAAGGGCAGAGGAGGAGGATGTCGGATGAGGTAGTGACAGGGTCCCAGCAGATGAGCAGTGACAGTGCTTTCATTTCACTGATCAGGCAGGTCTATTTTAAAACAAAAATTAAGGGGCAGGACGGAGAAGGAGCCATGTTCCCAAGGCCTCTTCAAGCTCACCAAATAGAGCTGCACTGAGATGTACTACTTGGATAAAAATTAACTTTCTGTGAGGTATTAAATAAGAGAGCACCTAGTTTTATTGAGCTGGGTCACCTGCTGAATGGTACATTCAGCCTGTTCGTGCCTGAAAATGCTGTCAAAACTTGTGAACAAAAGAAGAGCAAACCCCAGCAAATATTTTACAACAGGAAGAAAGGAAATGGTATCTATGGTTGTGAGCCACGTAACTCTGTTCGTTACAGCATGCGCTGAAAACATTTTCAGAATTTAATTTCAACTTTAGCCTTGCACAAAATAATTGGAGGATTCAAACACAAGAAATGAATTAGCATAAAAACAAGATCCACATTACTGGCAAGGAAACCTTCCCTTCACGCAGGACTTGGCTAGAAACCACCTCCAAACCTGAATTCAGAGGGAGGCTCCAGGTTGGCACTTGGCCACGGAGGTCACAGCTGCTTGTGATCCTGCATTGAATGCCTGGGTGCTTCCCTTTCCTCCTGACACTGAGCAGTGCCGTCTGTCTTGGAAGTGAGCTGAGGGTGATTGCTTGGTGCTGTGAAAATGCTCATACTGGCCATGCTGTAGACGAAGTGGTTTACTCGAGGAAAATGCTCGTGGTTAGCGGTACCTGAATACAGATCGAGCAGCTCTGCAGACTAGGGCTCTCGTAACTGGCTTTTTCTATGGTCTTACTTCATTTATTTGATTTTTCAATGCACTGGTTTCATTATCTGTTTATGTTTGATACTTGTGTTTATATGCCTAAGGAAATATGTGCATCCTTATTCATTGCAGAAAAATAATATATTTAAAATATATATTTGTTTTTTAATTCTTCTGTGGAGAGGATTGTTGAGGAGGTGTTTACATGTCTCGCATTTAATCGTGGTAAAGAGAATAATTCTGCACGAGATAGAATCTGCATTTCCTTTTCAAAGCAGCATTGACAAAGAGCTTGGATGCAGGGAAGGCGATTGCTCTGCTTAGATTAGAGATGCTGCCGACGCTGTTTGAAGTTAAGCTTGGAGGTGGGAGATGAGCTGGTTCTGCCCAGACTTTGTGTTGCACAGGCTTCATGCAAGCAGACAGAAGTGTTGGAAGGTCTAAGAAAATAATTGGAGGGTGTCAGAGCAGGTGTGGGCGTTAGTTTTTCTCTGGGTATTGTACAACATTTGAACTGAGAAATAACTGTGCAGTAGCATTTGGCTGTGTGCTGGCGAGAGCATAGAGCAATTCCTGATGTAGCCGTTACGCTGAGGTCCCTGGCAAGGCTCCAGTCACCAAGCGCCAGCGTTGGAACAAGGCTCTGGTAAGAGGACAAGGAGTTTACTTGTCTAAACTTTGGAGATGAACAGATGAGCGCATAGTGCTTGCTGAGGTCACTAACATAGACACAGATGCTTGTAAAGAAGAGGTGTAAATGTTGGGATGGGAACCTATTTTATATCCCTGGCATTTTCAGTGGTGTTCAGTCTCCTGCTTTTTGTTGATTTAAAATAGGTTTATGAATAAGCTTGTAGAATTTTGGGTATTGAGGTACTTCAAAATAATCTTAGTCTTAGCGACTAGAATGTAGTTTGTGCCTCCTTAGTTTTGCAGAAATCTTGTTTGTTCTTAACGCTCTGTGGTTGGTTCCCTTGTACCAACAGCCTTTTTGGCTTTGTAGTTGCAAGGTTCAGAGTCTGCATAGAGCTGGCACGGCTGTTTCTCTTTAAGTTGTGGACTTGTCCTTGTTTATCTCCCCAAAAGAGAAGCTACATGAAAAGTGACTTGAATAGTGAAAGCATCAAGCATGCGAATCCTCTGAGCGCTTCATAGCACTCACAACTGCCCAGTTAGTGAATCCCAACCCAGCGTGTTTTGTTTCAGGCCAGGGTAGGGGCTTTAGGAGAGTAATTCCACTTAAGCTTCTGTGCGTGTGGATATTGTCCAAACACATTTTCTTCCTGCTGTGGCTGACTCGGCACACGCTGGGAGGTGGCACAGGACCGCCTGGATTCGGCATTTGATGTGCTAGGAGGGCCACATGGTGGGCTTAAGCGTAAAGCTTGCTGGGCTAAGCCAGGTCTTTTCAAGCTTATATACGAAATAGGGCACATTTTATAGATATCCAAGGCTAAGCTAGTAGCTAAGGTGAGCAGCAGATAGGAGGAATCTGAAGTTTGGGCTGTGTTCATGAAAGGCTTCTCTTCGTTTAAAAGTGTAACCTTTATATTGGAGTAGGTGTTTGGGAGGTCCGTTTTCAAGGAAGTTCTTTTGGTGCAGATTTAAAGCCGCACTTACAGTTTACAGAAACTGTTTTTATTATCAGTGTGACTTTTCCTTGTCTTCAGAGTCCCAGCAGATCCTGAGGGCTCCTTCTTCACCTCGTGGTGCTTCTCCAGGCCTGTGGAGACCCCCGCGCGGTGCCATCCCCGCTGTCCCGAGGGGCAGGTGCCCCTGGCCCCCTCCCAGGGCTGATGCCCGCTTGACTGGACACTCCCAGCCCAATGGGTCCCTGTATTTTAGAAAAACCGTTGGCCTTAATTAACTTACAGTTAATTGAGCGGTTCAGCAGTTTTTTCTGTATTTCAGTGTTTCATATGAAAACAGATCAATCTTGCTGTAAACATTTTCCCCTTTGTGATGTTTTCTTTTATTGTTTGATTCATTAAATGCAAAATGCACTTCAGAGCCTCTAAAAACAAACATACATCATTATAATTATAATTAGCTAATGTTACTTTTTCTAATTATTGTTCAGTAGAAGACTACAACTTAATATAATGACTGAAGCAAGCAGTTAACAACCTGCTTAGTGTTTTTCTTTAATCTCTTTTTCTATTTCTATTAAAACTAAATTATCACAACATATAGAATTATACTTAAATGTATTTATCATTCTATATTTCTTCTTATTTCCTTTCAGCAAAGTGGCTGTACTGGAAGGGTGTCTGTTCATTGTGCCTCTCCTTTACTCACACATTTTTTCACTTAAGGTGGTTGCATATTTTCTGTTTTATTAGCCAGGCAAACACATCAGTACTGCAGAGGGAGGAAAGTGCGAATCCTTCCTCCTTATCTCACCAAAATATTGTTTATCATCTTTCAGTGAAAGAAGCTGAAAGAGTAGCACTGTTTGCACGTTTTGAGGCGTTTGTGGCTTTCCGAAGTAGAAAAATACAGTCCATGTCCTGGTCATGCTGAAGAACAGGAAAGCGCCATCTCTGTGTTGTGGCTGTCTCTTCATGTTTGGAGCTTAATCTTCTTTCGCTGGCACAAATGCAGCTCATTTGAAGATGACTGGCAAAATAGCAGCGAGGGAGAGCAGATCGAGATCTCTCTGGAGTTTTGTGAAGGCGGCGGGCTGTGTTCTGAGCGCCCGTTGCGGGGCGGCACCGCTGCTCTGCCTCACCGGCGGCCGGGCCGAGACCCTCTGCACGTGTCGCAGCCCAGCCGGGTGGGACTCCTGGCTCGTAGCTCCTGAGAGGAACATCTCTCCAGAGCGAGTCCGTACAGACTGACTATCTTTAAACCCAAATGTAGCCTTTCTGAGCATCCCAAGTATACCTACTCTAAATACTGCTTCATTGTCTCTGATCTGCCTCTACCACGCTTGGCAGCAGGCGTGGCCTCCTGGTGAGAGCTGGCCTTTGGGTCCTTGCTGGGTTTTGCTTTTCACTAGGTGGTCTGCCAGAAGTGTGGAGGCGAGTAATGTCATCAACACACGTTTGTGATTTATTTTTCTTTTCTGTTCTAGGCCCTCCAAATCACCACAGCCAGTCGACGCTGAGGCCACCTCTCCCTCCTCCTCACAACCATTCCCTGTCCCATCATCACTCATCCGCCAACTCACTCAACAGGAATTCCCTCACCAACCGCAGGCCCCAGATCCACGCGCCGGCCCCGGCGCCCAACGACCTGGCCACCACTCCCGAGTCCGTGCAGCTCCAGGACAGCTGGGTGCTCAACAGCAACGTGCCGCTGGAGACCAGGTAGGTCGTGTGGTCAGCCATGGGTAGGAGGGTGTCCGTGCGGCTGTCACGGGGCCTTTGCACGGGGGTCCTTTGAACCAAGTGAAATATTTTATGTGATAACTAAGTAGCCACTTAACTGTGTTGGGGAACCAGATTGAGAGGTGATAAGGTTTTTAGTGTTTGAAATGGACCTGTATCTGGCTATGCCAGTGCACTGCTAGGTGGCAGAAAAACAGAAAAGCATTTGGCCAATAAGAGAGTTGTGAATTGACTTGGTGTCAAGGATGCTTCTCTGCTTCCACAACACAGAGAGCTCTTGCGTTCAGATCGCTTGCAAGTCCCCAATTCACTATGTGTTGGAACATGGACATCTCTCTGTTCACCTGTCCCATTTAAAGTCTGTTATTCATCTTGGTGGTTCTTATGCATACGCCTAGTGATATTAATATAACATATTTTACTCACAGACTCAGGGGAACTTACTTATAAGGTGTATTGACTGTTGTGTTGCTGATAAAATATGCGTTCTGCCGTTCCTGAGGTAATAAACAGCGACTCATTTGAAATCATGCGTTTTGGGAGATCTTGCAAAACAATAACAGATTTGAGACTGACAGTACAGTAGTTTTAATTTATATTTCCTCCAGTATGCAAGCTCATTTTAATCTCTTCTGTACATGTTAACAGCTTGATGCCCGGAAGGGCAAACAGGTGCATATAAACTGAAAGGTGCAGCACTTAGGCCTGCCAAATAAATGAGTGAATGAATTTCTGACATGCTGCAGTTCTGGATGTTCTGTTTTGCTGCCAGCTGGGGTATGGAGTGTTCAGCGTATTTAACTTGTGCTTTAAATAGCAGAGCTGATCTCCCAGAAATTGCAATTAGGCCTTGTGATGCTGTTTACAGGAGCAAGCGTCCCCGCTCCCGAGAGCGTGCCGCCAGCTCGCCGCTCCGCCTGCGCCGCTGGGGAGCGCCGAGCCGAGCCGCGCGCTCCTGAGAATACCAGCGAGCAGGAATGTGAATACCTCGAGGCTGCCCTCTCTCATTAATGGAGTGGAAAGTTATTTTATTCTAGAAAATGAAGTGTAAAGGAAAATGAAGGTGACAAAAGTGGACAGGGTAATAGAATGGTCTTGCTTGCCTGCGTAGCTATAAACGGAATATAGATCGGGAGAGGCTGGGCTGCTTGTAGCACTGACTCTTACAGTGGTTTTAATTGCTTGATTGCTACCGCTGAGATGCTATGTTTGAATTAGACCCTTCTGGGAATTCAGGTTTGCTGTGCCAGGTTGTGCACAGTGTGTTGGGTCTATCCTGAGGAGAAGATGGAAGAAAGTGCAAGCGTGATATTTCCAAAAAGAGAGCAGAAAGGAATTACGAATTTTGAAGGCTTACAAGCTAACTTGGGCCAAAAAATTTTGGGGGGGTGAAACAGTGTTAATTGCTACTTCTGTGGAGAGGATCTGCCACTACTAGAGATTTAATTTTTGGCACCCTGAATTTGATATTTATTATTAAGAACTGCAAAATATAAAAATGTTGGGTCTGTTCAGTCTGGACCCATTGTCGCTGCGTAGTTCATTGCCCAAGATAAGAATGGGTACTGTTGATTCCCATCTAAATTAGTCTCTACTGTTACTTGACAATCTGTTTTCATATGAAGCTCTTCTTGGGTGCAACAGTATCTGAAATATGTCTGTTCTGAGATTGTGCCATTTTACCAGTCCTTGGTATACAAGGAATTCCTTGTGATATTTGAAAATGAATCTTCATCATAATATTGACTTCCCCAGAAACAGAACCTTTTTTTTTTTTTTTCTGATTTCCTCAGTGTTTGCTGAGGAAACTAGACAGTTCAATTACAAAGATCTTATTTTCTATTTTTTTGTCGTAAAATATCAGACAATATGTATGTGTTTTCATGGCAAAAGATTGCTTTGTGTGACCTCTGATTTTTGGATGCTGTGCAAAACCAGCTGTAAGTTCAAGATTTTCTGTAAATTTTGCATAGTCAAACATTAAGGTATTAACAAGCATCCTCTCACAGACTGATGTTCTAAGGCTAGTCCAAAGCAGCTTTGGGATTGAGTTTTCTTCTTTTTGAAATTACTCACCTGATAAAACTTGGTGACAAGTTTCATTGGAAGAATATTAACCGAAATGAGGATCATCCTTTTCAGTTTTACTAAAATTGAGGCCTGTAGAATCATTCAAGACTTTGAGAATTGCCCTGTAATTCTTTCACCGTTTGTAAAACTGGCGTTTCCTCTAAATTCCTATGACAAGTCGCAGAAGTGAATGAGGCCTTGTTGCTAGCTTACTAGTTCAGCCTTTATTTTATAGCTTTACCCTTGATGCGATGCACTGACCCCTCTTGTGCCACCTCTTCGTGTAGCCCCACGTGTTTGTTTGTTTCTTGCCGTCAGTTTATTCATCTCACTATTAGAGCTGCCCCATAGGCAGAGCTGCCCCGTAGGCAGAGCTCCTGCAGACAGCACCAGCTTTTATCAGGAAAGGGAGTTTGGCAACTTTTGTTTTTCACTTTTCACTTACAGTAGATTTTTCTCCCATATCTGCATGTTGGCGTTTGCTGGTAGGAATCATTTTTCCTTCCTTCTCTCCTTCCCAGTTTTAGGTAGTTCAATTTGAATCCTTGGACTATGTAGAAGACAGGAGTCTCTTCCTGGCTCTTGTTCCAGTATTGATTAGGGAGAGAGAAGAATAATCACAGTTTTAATTTCCTTTTGATATGAAGTAAATTGTTTTTTTAAAAGAAAACACAAAATATTTGATGAAATGCTCAATTTTTGATAACTTTTTTGACTAAGAAATACGTTAGTTTCAAGTAACTATGCAAAACTCGCAGGTCTTATTACTTCAAAATTGTATCTGGAAGCATGAATGTGAAATGTCAATCCATACACATTCACATGTATAAGTATATAAAAATAAATTAAGAAATTAGCTATCACTATGATGGGAGTGTTTAAAAGACTGTGTTGGGGAGGGGTCCCAGGGTGAGCCCTGGGCAGGCATCCTTTGGCTTATTCTGGTTCCAAATACCTGCAGGAATATTTTGGTTTCCCAAGCATGCATCTGTCCTGCCTGCTCTGCATCTTTGCTTGCAGATGTTGCTGCTTGCACATTTGTTTTTTTTTTAAATGCCTTTCTTGAGCAACTGTAGCACCAGTCTCTATGGATGCCTTTACAGTTCTGACTTTTTAATGTAATTACACTTGGCTGTGTTGCAGTAGCTGGTTGCTGTTAGCAGAGTTGCAATATTACGTAACCTCCAGTGGTGTGAGTTATGCTCTTTTTGTGTCCTTAGGTCTGATTCAAGGCAAACTACTATTGATTATATCAGTCTACTCCTCCTTTGCGGGCGCAACAAGCCTCTGGTTTGGCTGCCTAGTTGTTCTCTTTTCTTTGAAAACGAGTCTTTAATAGAAGGGCTGAATTATCCTGAGAGAGGTACAAATGCTTCACTGTAACATGCAGTGCTGCCCTTTCTGTGCTTCCTTTCCATAGGACTGCAGTACTTGTCTGCTTTACCTTTCAACTCGGAGCTGCCATTTAATGCTCTTTAGCTTTTATTGTCCTCCCGCAGTCTGTTTCGAAGCATCTGCTCCTCCTCCTTCCCACGGCGCTGCTTTCTGCACTTCCCGCTCCCGAGACGCTCCTTCATGGCTCCTTTAACCACAGCTTCTTGCGCGGGTGAATGACGGGCCAAGCACGGAGCACGCGGTGCAGCCAGGGCTCCGCTCCAGGCACCGCCGGAGCCGGCGCTGCTGCAGGAGCTGCACATGGGGTGCCCTGCGGATGCCAGGTGCGAGGGAATGACTTGGAAATGAGGATCACTCAGCTCTTAGAAACTCAGGGTTGCTCATTTTTCCGGGTCAGTGTTTGTCCAGGGTTTCCTCTTGGGCTAATGCTGCTTCCTATACTCTGTGCTGATACAAATTGAGCTGGTACCTTTGCAATTAATAACCTAGAATTTTGGAGGAGGGGGAACAAAATATAAAATCAGTCTCATTCTTAATAAAAATATTCTTAAGCACAGTATTATAAGATAACTTTTGTGTGCATGTTAGCTCTTTTCTGTTTATGGTTTCTTTGAGCTTGCTCATAAAGATTTGTTACTAGGCTTGAACGTAGCATATTAGTAGCATTTCTCTTGTGTTTTAGGGGAAAGGATGATGGTGACTTTTGCTACTTACAAAGCTCAGGTTTTCTTAGAAGTTCTTGTGGGCAGTATAATGGCCCAAGATTTGGGCTTACTTCCAAGATGGAGTGATCTCTAGAAAACAGCTTTAACAAAATATTGTTCAAAATATTAGCTTGATCCTAGAGTTCAATGCAGATTTCTTTGCAAGTCTGATTCCAGGAGTCTCTCTAGGGGTGAGCCTGAGGAAACTAGGCCAAATGGAGCTGCGAGGCTGATGGAGGAAGCAGCCCCCTGAGCTGCACGCTCCAGTTCGCAGCAGTGCACTTAGGGCCGCACGTCGCGGAGCAGCCAAACCTCCGTCTCGGCGCTTGTGCAGCTGCAGCCTCCAGACTGGGACGGGAGGAATACGGACCATAGCACTGGCACCGTCTGGAGCTGTTGTGGCCAAAGAATACATGAAGTGGCAAAGAGTACATGAAGTCTTAGTACTTGGATTTTAGTGCAGAGATAGTTGGTGTTTTGTTTGTTTTTTTGTTGTTGTTTTTAAGAGAAATCAGTTAAATACATGACATTTTGTTAATACTGAAATCAGTTATTCCATATTGGGATGGCAAGATCAGTTGCTTTGGAACTGAGTAGGTAAAATTGGAGTTTCTGAATATGCGGAGACTCCAAATTTAAGCTGCTCTCTTCAATAATCTATTTGAATAACGTCTCAGTATTTTGATACCTTGACACATGATGCAAAGTGTTCTAGAATAGAATAGCTGGACTGAACTTTCCCTTTGTTAGGGCAGATTTCTAGGATATATTGGGCAGAGCAAACAGCACAATACTGCTTTAAACAGTGGAATAACTTCTTTAATTTTACTTTTTGCACAGTCTCTACTTACAACCTACTTAAACAGCAAGACTACAGGCTATAGCTCTCTATGCTGTAACAGCGTGAGGGCTCAGCTTCTTCAAGATCAGACTCCTTCGTTCTCTGTTTTCCCAAATAGCAACTAAAGAGCACTCCTGCACATGAAGGTTGTTTGAAGGGGCACCTAAGTGGGATTTGCACAGGTAGATTCTCCATCTGTCTAAAAGCAAAAGCTTTTTAAAGAGTCCGGTAAAGCATAGGCAGCAGCATCCCCAGGGACTTCTTGCACATTTTGACCACGTACTTGAAGGAATCCCAGAAACACAGTAGAAAGGTCATTTTTGCTGACAAATGCAACAAATTGCAACAAATGCAGGCTCTGAGAGGAATAGAGAGTAGACAAAAACATTACAAAAGCAGGATAAGGTAGTGATGGAAATTCAGTCTAGGTGTATTCCTGCTCACGTATGCATATGCTCATAGTTTATATAGATTGCAAATAATTCTATGATTCTATGAATTGCATGTTTTCATGATTTTGTTGATTTACATCAGGATTTTAAATTTTTACTTGTGAAGATTGAGTGGAAATGTGACTGCCTGGAAGAGTCATGGTGGTATTTATTATTTAAAAATATATATATATAGGTACCATGAGATTGTATTTTTGTTAAATTTATATGCAAACTGTTTGCAAAATTTTTGATTGCAAAAATTTGGGGGGACTTTATTATCACACAATTTTATTACTTGTAGACTTTAAATTGCTTATTAATTGCTAGTATTGCTTCTTTCACTTAAGCAAGTAGTTGAATTAAGAGAAAGTGAAAAGCTTACATTTGTGCCTTCTATAATAAAGAAGTGTTTTGAAATTTACTTCATTAATTGATGCAGAGAGCTCAAAATTAAAGGCCTTTTTAAATTGCAAAATATTATTGTTGTTACCATCATTAGAGGAATAACAGATGCAGACATGAGCGCATTTTCACTGCACTAGGCAACATCAGTGTTGGCACTGGGGTTCAGAAGGCACCAAGCCTTTCCACTGCAAAAGGTAAAGGTTTGGTGGTCTGAGCTGGTCCACAGTTGCCCAAAACTGGTCAAGAGCTGCCTTAGCTCCTGCTCCCATTTAATGTAACGGCAGACGCAAAGTAACTGGTTCTGTGTGTCTGCCTCTGCAGCTATTCCTGTTACTTTAACTGGCAGTGCTCCCTGTTCCACACTTGTGGAATAAACAGTTGTGCAGTTGTTGACAACTTGATTGTGTTAGCTTGGCTTAAGTGAAGATTCGTCTTACGCAAACCCGGAGAAACTGTTGACGCCCCTTTGTGGGTCACGTTGTCCAAGGATCTTTCGTTGGGTCAGGAGGCCCTGGATAAAGGTTGTGAAGTGTAAAGCAGTTCCTCATTGCTGAACACCTGCTACAGCTCGCGGGGGTTTAGGCAGGTGGGCTAAGTGGCAGGAGGGTTGAGTGGATGGACTCTGTGCATCCTTACTAGCATGCCTGCGTTTGCCCTTTCAGATTTTAGGCCTTCCCATGTTGGTGGTATCCCTGGGGAATTCTTGGGTGACTAACGGTCCCCAGGTCAACAGTCTCTCCCCTTTGCAGGTTTTTATTCCATCTGTCTGTAGACTTCCTCACAGCTCTTCATCCCAACCCAGCAGCTCTGAGAGGCTGGGCCGAGGGTGATGGCGGCAGCTGAGGCGGAGGCTGGGGACAGAGAGGGCTGCCAGCCCCTGGCCAGCAGCGTGGGGATGAGCACGCTGCGGGGTGCTCTGCGCAAAGGGATGTGCCCAGGACAGTGCAGAGCTCATGCAGCTGGGCACGGGCACCTGCTGGGCACCTTCCTTCTTCCTTGAGGACAGGCCCGTCTGGCGCTTTTGAGCAAAGGCTTCACGTCGCGCATGTGGAAATGAGTCTGCGGAGGAGAGGCTGTTTTACATTTAGAGCAGTTCGCTTGGATCGTCTTGAAAGACGAGGCGTGTTGTAGGGCAAGACCTGCGCTGGTGCAGCAGCAAGCTGCAACTCCCTCTTCTGGCATCGCTCAGTGCATTTGGTTGTTAATGTCTGCATAACTTAGTGTATCGTGAATGTTTTTATAAAAATACTGATTAGTTAGGTTAGATAAATCAACTCAATTGTAGTAAAATCTTTATCTAAATCTAAAAGATATTTCTTAAGAGACTTACCATAAAAAAGTATCTGCCACTGTAAAGTTTGGCACGAGCATGGACTGAGGGTAGCCAAGCTGTCTTCCTCCTCCATTGCTTTTTTGCCTCTATTGATCATTAATGCATTTCTGTTATTGAGGACTTGTCATACTTAAAAGCCTAGATTTAGAATTTTTTGTGATCAGCCTCCAAAAATACTATGCCCTGCTGCAAGCCACAGAGACCAGGAGAACAGTAAGCTCTCACATCAGAAGAAGCCCTCAGATGGGTAAAGCTGGCTGATCATCCTGCATGTTCTGCCAGACCTGGCAGCAAAACATGATATTAAATCCCATTTGGGGAAAGACTGAGAGACACGTAAGCAGGTAACTGAGTCTTGCATCAATCACCTGCTCAGAGTTCATTCTTTTATGCATAACAGGCGTAAGAATAGTTCATGGTTCTATTTAATCTTGTTTTCTTTTGTGTGAAAATTAGAAAACTGACATGAAATTCCACTCTCTGAATTTGGCAGCCACTTGCAGGCTGCTATTGACATAAATGAATCGTAGCCACTGTTTTGGAGACGGACTTGGAGGACAACAAAAGATATTTTTTCACAGAGAGCCTGCATATTATGCTCCATATTTCATTATATTTTCTTTGTGAATAAATGTCTCTTAAAATTATAGACAAATATGACTTTACTACAACTTAAAGACCATTTGTAAGAGTTAGCACCTATAAATTGAGCTGATAATTACTCTTAGTGTCTTTTTTTTCTATTTACTAATTACTATTAAAGTTTAAGCATTACAGCTCTGTATTTTTCATTTTTTATTAAAAAAAAATATACATTTAGGATAGGATGAGAAGGAAAGAAGCAGTTTCTTTTAAAAAGTATTGTTTTTCCTTTCTATTGCAGTTTTCCATCAAAAATGATTTATTTCCTCCCTCCTGCCCCGAGCTGATCCTTGCAGTGTGCTGCCAGGACGATAGGGCCAGAAAGGAGAAGAAAAGATTTCCCCAAGAATATGGGAGTTAGTAAAGTCTCTGTCAGATCGTATTCCCTGAACACGAGACATCCTGTTGTCCTGTGGGGAAAAATAAATGCTATGTAGAACATGAAATAAATGAAAAATAAAACCTACAAACTAGAGCTTGTTCCATTTGCCGTGGGTTGGCACCACTATGGTCGGGTGGCCCCGTGCAAGCTGCACTGCCGCAGGTGTCACCTTCCTCGTGGCCCTGGGGACAGGGGCTCAAGCGCTGCCTGTCGCGGCGAGGCCGCTCTCTGCAGCCTGCGCGGCCTCGGCAGGCCCTGCTGCCACCACGGAGGCTGCTGCCCTTGGCAGCCCGCGCTGCAGAGCCCGTCCCACAGCAGCAGAATGTTGCTTTTTTTCTGGGAGCAGCGTGCAAAATATTTCCATAGTTTGGGGGACATTTAATCATGATAAACAGACAGTCATACTCTGCTGTTTGCCAGTATAAGTAATCCTGATGCACTAAATATTAGAGATTGGGACTAACATTTAGTAACTTTACTTCCTGTTCTTCAAATGTAAATTTAGTCCCAATCTAAACACCTAAATCTCAGATCAGTCTAAATCCAAGTATTCAATCTCAATACAAATCTAATTATAAAATGCAGAATGTGTTTTTCTTCTTAGTGCTTGATAGGTGAATAGGTGATACATCAAGTGATCTATTTAATTCTAATATGGAATCTATTTGAAGATAACTGCATGGATATAAATCAGATCATTTCTTTTAATAAGCAGTCACTGTGCAATATCTCCCAGTCTTATGGCTGTGAGACTGTAATTAATGTAGATAAATGCTCGTCTTCTCTCTGTGCAGCTTGGGTCCACAGACGGCTGCTTGTAGCACAGCACTGTAAATCCCATATAGAAACATAGCTATAGATCATTGGGTTTAGGGACAGGGTTGAGACAAGTCAATTTATTTCCATTTTCTGGGCTTAAAAATCTGGCCGTTCCAAGCATTTTGTCCATTATATTCTTAATCTTACTCATCCCTTACTACAATTTAGGGTATTTCTGCTCATCTGCTCTCCAGTTTCTGAACAGAATGCCAGGTTTCCAAAAGGGCTTGGAGTTAAATGTAACTTCAACATTAAATGTAACTTTAGTTACATAATTTTTGGATAACTTCAGATGACCTAATTACTGTACCTGCCATGATGCAGTGTCTTCAGAAGTCCTCCAACAGAGTCAGAAAACTTTCACCTTTCAAAACAATACTTGAATGTGTGACAAAATTCAGAGTTTTTCCCTCAACATTTTTTTTCCTCTCTCTCTTCCCTTGGGAATGACACAATTCCAATGCGTCATTTCAGGCAGCCTTTTTTGCTCTGTGAAGTTGTAAGCAGTGTTAGCAGTATAAGAGAGGTCATATTTGCATGTGTAAGTATGATGGTTACCTTTATATTTTTCATATATCTCCAAGTGAATCACAGCGGAAATCTTATTTTTTTCTTCTTGTTCCACGTGAAAAGGGGGCTATGATTGGCATGTTCTATTGAAACATTTCGAGATCCTCATTAATTCAGTTTTAATGGGAACAGAGTTCCGTTAGATATCTGAGTTTACTTGAACAATGCTTTATATTAAAACTTTTGTTGGTGCTGTAGCTGCCTCCTCTGCTAAAGAGGACCTAAAATTCGTGGGTTAAAAACCTTAACGTTTCAGACAAAGACAGTGCTAAGGACTGCAATTTTCCGTTCCATTCTCTAAAACCTGCTTCAGGGCTGAGAGAAAGAGCCATAAGAGTTTGTTGCAGACCCTTAAGCCCCAGCCTGAAAGGGCTGTCAAAGCCATGAGGATTTATGGGGAGAAGCAGAGCCGGGGCCCAGGCATCCTAGCAGGAGGGTGAGAAATGAGGCTGCGTTAGAGCTCTCTGCAGCAAGCGTGGCGCTCCCTCCTCCTGCCGTCCTTCCCTGTCCTCCGGGTGGCTTCGGTCCCCGCTGCTGTCCCCAGCACCGGGGAGCTGGCAGCAAGGGCTGGCGCTGGCTGTGCTGACACACGTTAATCACGTGTTAATCAGACAGCGGGAGCAGAAACGGCGATAGATCTAGCGGAACACAACCAGCCTGATGATGGCCTTGCCTCTTCCCCACTAGTGGTTTTAATTGAATCATTGCAGTGTCAAAATAAGTGATTTTTAATGTTTGTTAATGGTCTTGGTTAATGACTGCATAAAAAAGCAGATTTTCAGAGACCATCTTTAAACGTGAATGTTTAATCATAGAACTGGGAAGCCAGGCAGCCTTCCTTCCCCTGCCTGCTTGCAAAGCCTATGCAGTTTAATATGCTGTGGGCTTTATTTCAATACAAATGCTCTAATACCGTGCAGAGTCAATCCCAAGGTACTGTATGGTAAATACGGAGTAAGCTGTGTGCGTAGAAAGGTGCACATGTCTGGTGAGGGGATGGAAAACACACTTAGGAAGTGCATTTCACTTACAAACTTTTGAATTATTGTTGTAATAAACAGTGACTAAAATTGAATTTAAAGTTCTAACAGGTGTTTTGAGAGCGACCTTCATTCTGTTACTCTGAAGAAAATCATTTAACATTATTATCTCTAAAATAAGATTTTTTTTCTCAAGGCTGTAATTTTGGATTCTCAGATTACTGAGTATTTGCAATCTCATTGATTCCAGGGAGCACTAGTTATTTCTCCGAACGATAAGGTGTTAGAGTATGAGATGGACCTCGAAAGGTCTTGTGTCTCAAAGCAGCAGCAGCTTTATCCGAATTATTCCCCAAACCTACTTCTCAATATCTCCAGCATTAGAGCATGTGCAACATTAAGATTACCTGGTACTTAAATATCTATACAGTTCAAGATGTTTTTCCTCTCATTTGTAAATGAAATTTTCCCTGCTGAAACTTAGGTCCACTACTGTTGGTCCCAGCCGAAACACACATGGAAGACATTTCTCCCTCTTCCTGCTTTTCCCTGTTTCTCCTTCCCTCCCTTTCCGTTATTTTTCCACAGTACAACAGACTTACCTGTGTCCAGTTCAGTACCTGCTCTAACCTCCACGTGTTTTTTTGATTGTTTGTTTTTCTTTTCCCAGAAATGATGCCTAGGTATTTTTTTCCTTTTAGTATCTGTGTAGCTGATTATTCCCCCACTTTGCAATGATTTCTACCTTTTCTTTTTTTCAGAATTGCTCCCATGTATTCCTTTCTCGGGTTGGTTTCGTGTACAGATTTATTAACTGTCTTCCTATTCCATTGACCAAGTAATGAATGAAAATATTGCTGAGTGCGGTTCTGTGCTGCACCATTCTTCCCATTTGCCAGTGTTTGAACTATTGATGTATTAATATTGACTCAGTCTTGCTCATCCAGACTATTCCAGCCTGCCTCCCTGAAGACGGCCGCCTTTATTCTGCGCCTCTCTCCATGCTTTGCTAGGAACAGGCTTTTAGGCACTTCTCCCTGACCGTGAGGAGTTAATGGAGAGGAGCCAGTCTTCTCGTCTGTTTTTTCCTTTTTTTGTATCCGAATACTGGCAGCGTTTTATGAGAATTTGTCCATAATATGTGTTCTCCCTTGTTTCTTTTCCTCACAAATACCTGGGCAGCCCTCTCTGTCTGCTGAGTTGTTTCTGCTGATGCTTTTGTTGATTTTTCGTTTGGTCAAACCAAACCTCAATATCATTTAAAAAAAAAATCTTTTTGGCAAAAATCTCTCTCATACTGTACTAAAGTGCCTCTCAGCATGTTTTCTTCTTGGCAGCTTTTGCCAAAAATATTAATAAGAATAGCATAATTTTGCTCTTGGAGTACTTGTTGGGTAGTAGATCCCACAAGGAGATCATCTGCACCTGTAAGCTCGGCAGGGAGGCTTTCTGCAAAGTTAAGAGTTCTGTTAAACTAATAAACATCTGGGTATTTTGTATTATAATCGGTTCCTTTATCCTAATCAAGTTGAAGCAAATTGTCACCAATTGTCACATTGCTTCTGAATGTGAGCTCTTCTGCTGGGTTGCCCCTGCTTCTTACAGGTGTGTCTCAACAGCTGTGAAAAGACCCTTAATGGGTCAGAGGGGCTTTGCAGTGAATATCTGGTCAAGTTCGATCAACTTACATAAAGGCTTGAAAAGATACTCTGACAAAATTAAAACTGCATCTTACAGAGTCATATAAACGATACACACCTTATTAGTTTAATGACAGTATTATGCTCTAGTGCTAAAAGATTTTGAGTTTTCAGCTCCTTATTTCTTCATACAAAATTCTTTTTGTCGAATTTAAGTCACTACAGCAGCTGGGGAGGCACAGGAATAGGATATATCCTCACCTCTCTTCTCTTCCCACAGAACTTCCCACTTTGAGCTGTGTTTCACTTTTTGTTTTACAGGCATTTCTTGTTCAAGACTTCTTCTGGAACCACTCCACTCTTCAGTAGCTCTTCCCCCGGTTACCCGTTGACCTCAGGAACAGTTTACACTCCACCTCCCAGACTGTTACCTAGAAATACTTTCTCCAGGAATGCGTTCAAGCTGAAAAAGCCCTCCAAGTATTGCAGCTGGAAATGTGCTGCTTTGTCTGCAATCGCCGCTGCAGTGCTGCTTGCCATCCTCCTAGCTTATTTCATAGGTAAGGCCATTTTCTCTGTCTGATCACATCGGTTTTGTTCAGGCTATGTCAGCAAATCAAGACTCAGCAGGTAAAAGGATACTTCATTTTTTTTTTTCATGCCTTTGTGTTCTTAGTATGGAGGGAAAAAAAAAACCTATTATTCTTTCTAGCAGTTGACCAGAAAAGATATTTTCAAGTCCTGTTCACTGGCATAGTGGAAGGAAGAGTGATTCCGATTCTTCAGGATGTAGTGTTAACTTTAGGTATCAGATATGCATATCTCATCTTCTTTATTCATCCAAACAGAGCTTGAAATAATGATTTTTGTGATATCCTACCATATATTTTAAAAATATTTGGAAAAAAAAATGTGATAGGTAGTGGATTAACAGGTATACTGGAAATTATTTGTGTCTGAACTCAGATATTACTGCAGCTTTTTGCACTGAGAGAAAAAAAAATTCTTTTTGATTAACAAATGAATGTGTCTTTACAGGCCTAAATTGCTATTGGTGTTAAATCTGAACAGTGGCTCTCCCATTTGGTGCGCTAATCTCCATGTTCCACTCATACTTAGTAATCTGTAGACACAAATTTAGAAAGAAATTACATTTTGCGCTTAGTTCTTGTAATCAATATATTAATAAGGAGCACATTATGCTTAATATCATTAATAATGACCATGTTATGATTCAGTCCGTGGTCTTCTGAGAATTTTTTGTGCGTGCTGCTCATTTTTTTGTTTTATTTTTTGTTTTTTTATTATCTTGTGTGGGCTTTTTCTAAGCACCTGCAGAAATTAGCTGGGCATTTTGTACCTTTTACAGAGCCCTCGACAATAGTTGGCTGGTAGTGACAGTCTGCACAAGCTCTCCAGCTTCCCTGGTTGATTTGCAGCATTATGCTAGCTTGTCCAAATCTTGTGCTAATACTTGCCAGACATGTTGTATTTGGTTTTTAGTTCACCTCTGAATATATTTGTTCTGTTATTTATTTGTTAACTACTGTAATCATCTAAACTCATAAATAGGGCTAGAAAGCCCTAAAAATGCACTGAATTTTCTCTCTGTTATAATCTGCTCGGATGGTATCCACCCCTTCATCCAATCTCGTAGCTGGTAGCCTAGGAGAGAGAACTTTTTTGGGGGAATTAAAAGGAAGCAAAACAGCAGAGGGTAGGCTAGCATCTGCATCACAGGCTGCCCCTGCCTGTTCTTTGAAGGATCCAGGGTTCAAATTGATGAGCAAAGGCTTTGTGTGGCCAGGGTGGCCTTGACTGTGCAGGGGATGGATATGCTGCCAGGCATAGACCAGATCGGATTGCATGTCTCCATATCAAGAGAAAGATTTGTTTGGTCCCATAAAATGTGACTCTACAGAGTAGACCCTGCTTTCTAAAGAAACCTCATTCTTTGCTTTCCTGTATGATTAATATCTAATGGGAGTGAGCGAGCGGCCCAGCTGCTTTCCTGCTGCAGTCTGCCTAGGCCAGTGCCCTTCGGACCCAGCACTGAGGAGCGGCTGAGAGCTCCGAGCTGCGCTGCTGCCGTGCGCAGCCTCGCACTAAGAGCCCTTCCTTTCATAGGTGAAGGAATAGATGGGAAAGCTCATGATTTATTGAACTTGGCAGTCGCCATACAGTAGCTCCCTCTCGGAGTGCTTATGCACATGGGAAGCTGTATGTTGCAAGTAAATATTTTAATCATGTACATAACTTGAAAATGGTGGATTATAAAACACATTTTTGCGGTATTTACATTACTGGAAGCTAAAGCAAAGCTTTGCAACATGGTTACACGCGCTTTTTACAGCTTCATAGCATTTTCCTTTCTTACTGTCTATGACAAGACATACTTTAGGGCAATGCATTGCTCTTGAATAATTAACAAAAGATCTATCGCTTCAAATAACAGCGTAAGAGAGCAGTTTGGAGAGATGTTCTGGGGGTTGTCTTTGCTGACTTGAGAACGAGGAGCACACAGGGAGTTGGCTGGCGAATGGGAGAAAGCAGGGTTTGGAAAGCAAGTGTTGGCTCAAGGATTAGGTAATGAGACCTGACAAGCTTCACAGCATACAAAGTAAAGACTAAGTACTTTGAAAAGTAGCTGTCAAAACCAGAAAATAGGTACAGTTAATCCTATGGATATATCTGATGGATCCACTGTGATCTAACTTAAAGGGATGGAGATAGAAAAGGAAGAAAACTAAAAAGAGGTTCTGTTGCCTTAGGCACATAGGTAGACCACAAAAGAAAAGGGACCTGATTCGTTGACCCTTCGTTAAGGAAGGGGAAGGGAGAGCTGCTCGGGTAAGCAGGCGAGCTGCCAGTCTTAGGATGAAGAAGGATGTGGTTTGAGTTTCCCCAAGATCAAGATGTGCCGGCCAAAGCACTCTACTCCCTATAGTAGTAATCCCTCCTCATGGATTTTACTGTCAGTCCTTCAGGAAGAGGAGCATTTTTAAGCCGCTGTCATGTTTTTCTGCCATGCAAGTCCATAGAGAACAATTTCTTCCTCCCTACCTATGCAGAAGTTATGGGATCAGGATTGCATATGTTAAAAGTCATAGTTGCAGGAAAAAAAAGCATCAAAATGGGTGACAAATGGTTTGCTATTAGATATGTGAATGCCCTATGATCTGTGAAGATCTTAGCAGTAATAGCAAAGACTATTGCGGGGCTAAATGAAAAATGCAGTGTTGGTAGGCATGAAGTAAATTACACTGAAGAATTAATTCAAAGTTCTCATGGACTTTAGAGGTTCAAAATGAATTATCCAGTTATAACAAAGATGCAGGTATCAAAACAGTTCATTGAAAACATTTCCTGTACAGGTTTAAATTATATGGTTTTCAGAAGACTGATAAAGGTTATGGGTGGCATGAAATGATTTCTAAATAGGAGACATTTTAAAATAATTGTTTTTACTTCTGTAAGATAGATGAGGATTTATACTTCATGCCACTTAACAGTTATATGGACTCTCCTCTTCCGTAAGTCTGTGGACAGGAAGGCGCTAAGCTCTCCCTAGCAGTACCATCTCGGTCCCCTTTCCCCAGACGTTGCTCTGGAGCTTGCCCTGCCGACCCCGGACCCGCTCCTCTGGCGCGCGGGTCGCGGCGCTGCCTCTGCGCAGGTGCCACGCGGGTTCGGTTTGCTGTGCGTAAAGATTGCTGCCTCGGGCCTACCGTTCTGTACCGAAATCCCATCTCCCGGGAGGAGGTTCTGCAGAAACTTCCTCACACATCACTTTCACTAGGGTGGAAATAAAGCAAGCCAAGCAGGTTTTTTGTTTGTTTTGGTTAAAGGAAAAGTCAGAGCCCAAAATCTTTGAGATCGTTTCCATGAAAAAGAGCCTGTTCAGGTGTTTCTGTGGCTGAATGTGCTATGTTCATGGCAAAGGATAAGAAAAATCCACTTCATTTAATTTTTTACCTGTATTGCAAAATGCGACCTGTTAGCTAACCCAGTATTATCGCTTCTGTGTTTCTTCAGGACTGGCATACATGAAAATCCTTACCTTGGTAGTGCTTCACAACAGATTGGCAAATTTCAGCACAGAGTACCTAAATAAAATAACACCAGAGTGCTGCCTGTGGCGTGTGTTGTTTCCCAAAGCCCAGCAGTTTTTCCCATTATCTGGGGTGGCACTTGAGGACCACAGAACCAACCGTTCCAGTTAGGACATGCTGAAGATACTGGCCTGGCTGTAAAGCCTCGTTGCAGCAAAGTAATTTATAGTGTGTCACAAGAAAAGCAAATAGCACACGTTGTCTTTGTCAGAGGGCTCACTGCAGAATTTAGGAGAGTGATGAAAGCTTTTGTCATGGCAAATTGGTTTTTAGTTCCTTAGATTCATGCCAAACTTGAGGGGGGAAATACTAAAATGAAGAAAGAAGGAAAGGAAAAAGAAAGTCTTGCTGTATTTTACAGTAAAGATTCCTGCCTAACATAAGTGTCTGATTCTATGCTAGTGACTTCAACCAGCCTAACTTTGAACGTACAAGAACATCTGGCCACCAAAATGTCAGCATGTTAGAAAGCAGTAATTTTGACTACTTAGACTTCCCTTTGAGAACAATAGAACTGTTGTTTCCTGTGGAAGGTGGAAGCATCAGGAGGTTTAAAGTAGCTGCTCTTCAGATAGAGATGTTGAGACTCTCACTGATAGCTGCAAGTGCTGGTGCTATTTTAGCTACTAGTATCGTGTGAATGAGCTGGGACTTAGGAAGATGAAAGAAAATAAAAAAAAAAAACAAGAAGAGCACGCTTGCATTACACCCTTAGTGTACGTACTGCGCAGGAAAATTTCTATTCTTCGGTATTATGTGGTCTTAAAGACACATGGGTTATAAAATAAACTTCAGTTTTCTGCATAAACTGCCTTTTTGCATTCCCTTCTGTGCTATGTGAAATGAATCTCATTATGTGTAGAGCTGATTTGCCAAAGGCTGTGGCAGTTAATTAAGCAAATAAAAATTCTTTTTTTTATTCCCCTATATATTGACATTTACAGCCCTGAGATAGTGGTGCACAGAACAAACGTGGTAAATTTCTTGCTATGAGAAAGCATCAGAGCAGGTGGTTTGTGACTCTAATAGCAGGTAAATAAGTGTTTAATGTATTCTGTTACCTTTCCCATAGCCACAAAAGTATTCATTTGTTTCTGTGACAGTCAAATAATGAAGGTTGTGAGGTTCAGATAAAATGAGCCTTGGGCACAGAAGTCTCATCTTCACCCTGCTCTGGATGAGATAAGTAATGCACCACGGTTTCATAAATGTGCAGTCTTCAGGTGTCGACTTGAGTTACTTTTTTTCCACAAGTCAGTAAGATATTAACATACGTGCTCATGTGAAGTTTCATGCTCATTCGTATTTTTTTCTGTTAAAAATAGAATATGAAAATTATGCAGTATTGTAGTGAAGAATCTAGAGCATTGCAAGTGACTCTGCTGCCACGATGAGCTGATGTTTGTCTGTTAGCCTCGCTCTGCTCTTCACCAGGCACACCAAGATTAGTTACTAATTCAGATGTCTTCAGTGGTGACGTAGGGCTGGTAGTCTTTTCGACTCTGATTCCATATACCAGAATTCATTAATATAGTCCACACAAGGAGTTGTTTTATGCATTATTTATTTTTACTGCCTCTGATTTGTTTTTGACAAATGGCAACCTACGTTTCATTTGATTTCTTGTTGTGTTTATTGTTTTTTGTGTGACTTGTAGGGTCAGATAACCACTTTATCTTATCCGGGCTTCACTGAAATCAAATATGCCAGGTAGTTTGGAAACCAGGAGTGAAAAAAGGGAAAATCAGGTAAAGTTGAAACCTCTGAGAGGTAGAGGGCTTGTGGTTTCCAGTCACCACTGTCAGATTTCACTCAAAATCACTTCATAGTGGAAGTTAACAATATGAACCGGTTAACAGTATAGCCCGGTTAGCATGTTCTTGTAGGACACCACTCGTGGTGCTTAAGTTCTCAGGTTTATGAGCAGCACAGGTACCTCTGGTCATGTTGCAGGAGCTTTTCAGGATGCCCTCCTGAAACACAACACAGTCAATGGGCCTTGCTGATGCAACCTGTGGAAAAGCAGGAGAGCTGTGAGCTTCTCTGACAGGAGCTCTGAGAGAGCCTTTAAAGGATACAAAAGCACATAAGTATGCTCTGAGACCTTGGCAAGGGCAAAACTTGTTATGTTGTGTGCTGTTAGGTTTGGGCTTTTGAGGGCCTTTTGGTTGGTTCTGGCAGAACCGGGTGTGGGGTGACTCTCAGGACAAACTTTCCGCAGGTCCTGGTAGCCCTCCCCACGAGCTGTCAGAGATGCTGCCGGGACAGGCATAATCAACTCTCCTCTCTCCTTACTGTGAGGTTGAACCAAGCTGTCTAACTTAGAAGTGTTGCTCGTGTATTTCCTGGTGCTGCACTTCTCAAATGTGTGGTGTGGTGTAGGGCTTAGTAGCACAGAAGTGAGCGATGTAATGCAACAGGAGAGCAGTGGTTAACTTAGAAATTTTTGACAAATAGTGTTTAAAACTAGTAGTTTAATTGGTAGTAAAATGATCAATTGTGTGCTACCAACTTTTTCTTGTTTTACTTGGAGCTGCAAGGGTGGCTTGCTCGGTGGTGCTGTCTGCTCCGTTTGTAGCCGGATTATGACAGCGTGTGCGGAGCTACCTTGGCCTGCGCATCTCCTGCCACCTGCACACACAAGGAAGCTGCTGCGTATCGTGACAGCCGCAACACATGATCTGTGCTCACCAGCACCAGTGCACGTAGGCACTGCTCTGAAACCTGCTTAGGAGGGCAGGATTTCAGCCTGGAATCCTAGGTAGGAAGCAGGACAGGGGGCCAGCGGAGACGGGTGGCTCCTCGGAAATCGGGCTGGAAGGAGAGAAGAACAAGCTCAGAGACAGTTTAGCTGGACGTGCTTTATAACCCAGGCCAGTGTAGTGACATGAGACTGGCTTTGAGGGAAAGGTGATCGTGAGGATTACGTTTTGCTAATATAATGCTAAACCAGACATACATATCAAGTAAATCTGTGGGTTTTTTTCTCTGAAAAGAGTGTTCAATATCAATGTAAAATGTCTCAGATCTCCTGAGGGATATATTGCTCTGCCAGATGCTATTTATATCAATATCAGCAGTTGATCATTTATGGCTTCATTTGTACAGATTATTTGTTGCTGTACTTCTTTAACGGTATTGTTTTGCACTTCAGTAGGCTAACAGATTTTATTCATTTAGGTTAAAAGAACATGTTTTCCTGTAAGAATGTAACTTGATTTGCTGAATGAGGAAATGGTAAATTGAAAGATGTGAAATGGATTTTGTAAGTGTCGCTAATGTCACTCTGTAATATTCTGTAAGCCAAGCAAAATCACAAGTAAAAATAGCAAAGTTCACTAAAAAGACAAGAATATATTCAAGGAACTTGTGGGAAGATAAAATATAAAAATAGGAATTAAATGTAAGTTGTGAAATAATAAGAGAGGGCAACAGCCTACAGAAATTACAGAGAAAAAATGATCATTGGAAGAAAAACGACATATCACTCTTTGAAATGACAAAAAACTTCATTCACTGTTTAATATAATGTGAGGAAATTGCCTCCTTTTGGTAATCTAAAAAACTGTTTAAGAAATGGTTCCTTTCAGCGTTCAGACTGATGCAGTGTAGTCCTGCTGCGTCGCACTTCCACCTCGCTGCTCATTTCAGCACTAACGTACAAAAAATCTTTGTGTGTTGGACCTTGGACTTCTGAAGGTCACTAGCTTAGAATACCTAGCACATAAAATTCCTGTTGTGTCTTGCCTTGTGAGTAATACTTCATACAGCAACCAGGAAAGGAAAATCTGCCTTGACAGATCTACCCAATTCCTGTCATGAATTTTGCGTTATAGATTTGGGCTCTTAGGATTATAGGACAATTCAGGTTGGAAGGGAGTTTGTGTGGATGTTGGTCTTCTAGAGCAGAATTCGATCACGATTGGTGGCTGAGACCCAAAACCCACTTGACTGGATAGGCAAAGGGTGCGGGGAGCTTCCTTTTTGGCAAAAACATATTTGTTATCTTAGAGTTCAGGAAGTTCTGTCCTAATTCATCACTGATAATTTCTGGCATCCGAAGCTTGAATTAAAGGGCTGAAATATGAAAAGTCACGTTTTGACTTGTGTGTTGGGCAGATTTGATAATTGGAGTATAACTCTGGAACTGCACCGTATGGTTATTAATGTCTCTATCTTGACTATTACCAAATAATTAGTAGGAAAGACAAGTGTTGGTGCTAATATAGTTCTTGAATGAGAAATAATTTCATTCTCTGATATTGACCTTATAGAACCTTCCCAAAACTTCAAATATGCTCTAGGGTTGTTTGTTTGTTTTCTCATATGTCCAGATTTATCCTGCTCTGTCACATTTAATTTTTAAAAGCTAATATACATAATGCATAACAGTTCTGCAGTTAATTTAATTTTAAGCTTTTTTTAATTTACTGGTTGGTTGATCAGCTGATTTCTCCCAACATTTTTCTTAAGTACTTTCTGAGGAAAGTCATAGAATGGAAAATGTGTTAACATGCTAATGGCTGCGTGGTGGAACGGTTTCCTGTTTGGCCTCATCAGAACATTCACTCTGCTTCTGTGATAGTGTATTTGGCTTATAGGAGTTGACTAGGATTAGACAAGACTATTTAAAATGTCATTTAGTCTGTCATGTGTATGCTGCCTGTACCAGTATGTTAATAGTTGTTTTGCTGATATCTAAGTTAACCAGTTTTGTCCTCTATTAGTTTTGACCTCTTATTTTGTGTATTTGAATCTTCTCCTTTCAGTCTGTTCAGTGCTCATGGCAGAGCCTGCCTGCCTTCTTGCTTTGGGGTGCAATAACCACATGTAATTGAGGTAGTAATTGGAGGCTGGAGAAGTGCACGAGGAAGGCGGATGCTCATCAGCGTGTCCTGGCTCTGTCCGCCCCAGCGAGCGGACGGCCTGAGCTGCTGCTCCCTTCAGCACAGCATTGTCCCAGCAGGAAGGACAGAAGGGAAGGGGTTGGTAACCTAGTGACAATGATGTTGCCTAACACTGTAAAGAGAAGGACAAACTACAATATTTCAGCAGTTAGCACCCTAGCTAGAACATTGCAAATCCTCTCTGTAAGTTGGGGTGAACTGGTTTGATCCAAGGCGCATGGTTTAGCAGTAAATCCCTGTTTTGTTCATGACAGTTGGAAATCTGCCTTAACAGAATTAGAAGTGAGAGGGCAATGTTTTCTTTCACAGAAGAAAGGATATGTATTTATTTTTGTGAGAATGTGCTTGTTGCTAGAAGATTTTTATGTTTGAGGAATCACAAAAAGAAAGTAGTGCTTGATATGCTGAGAAGATGTTGCAAATTGTTGGAAAAATCTCAGGTATTCATAGCAAGTATACCAAGGTAATATACAAGCGGATGGGAACTTACACCATGTTGGCTGGTCTAGAGTTAATGCAAAATACCTTCAGATACCTAGCGCTCCAGAGAGGGGGGTGGCACCTTTTTCAGCACACACTGTCTAACGGCTGCCAGAGAAGGACAGCACACTGGAACATCCCAGTCTGCTCAGCTCGCAGCACATGCCTGGCTCATCCAAGGTCTTTCCCAAAAACTGTGCACACTTAGTGCAGTGCAGAACCAGGACCTAAAAATACAGGTAAACCTCTTAAAATTGGGCATAAGGCAGCAATGAGCATTAAGAGGAAAGCAAGGCCCCTAACATTTGTTAAGCACAAAGTTCAGTTGACCTATTGATTCTTTAATCGTTTATGCACATGATTCACTCATGCCCTTCTGCATCTTGAGAGTTCATTAATCACTGAAAATACAAACCTCCAACCACATGATAAAGGAGAAGTAAGAGCTCTTAATGGAGCTGCTCCATTAAGTAAGAAAGAGAGAAAAAGCTCAGGTAATCTTCAGATTATTCTTACTCTTACACAGGGAATTATTAATTTATTTGACATTTTCTTGGCATATTAACTCTTTAAGTAATGTTATTGTATTTATAACCTGGATTTTTTTTTGAAACTTTCAGTTCCTTAACAGAGGTCAGGGATTTGGGGCTTAGTTTCTTGACAATACTGGGGTGTTTTTCTCATCATGATTTTTTCTGTACCTCTGGAGGCTTCCTGAAATCTTAAAATAAATAACAGAAAAATAGTGATTTAAAACCTAATTTCTAATACTAACCAGACCTGGCTGTCTAGATGAAGAATAAGCTTCAATAAACGGGAGACAGACGCGAGCCTCTTCAATATGAAGAGTAGCGAGGAAGCAGAAATAGAAATGGGTTTTTCATTACATGAGGGATTATGCTTGGGCCAGAAATGCCAAATATTCCATGGACCGCAGCTGCACTTTCTGTCTGCAGTTGTATTAGCTGGTAATAGTAAAACAATGATGTGATGGTAGGGACAGCTATTTGTTCACAGAAATACAGAAAAGTTGTTTCCCCTTTCCTTGCTTGGATTGCCACATTGCACTCCATGGCCTATCTTAAACTTCAATCCTTTTTTGCAACAAATGAGCTCCAAATGAGAATATACAGTCTCCTTGAACACCACCTGAGTAGGCACCCGCTGCTGCTGATGTTTTCTCTTAGCCAGGTTTTTCTTCTCTCGTTTCAATGCTCTTTAGGCAATTCAGGGGCTAGTTATTTGCTAGTACAACCTGGGTCGTTCCAATCAGTGAGGCAACCATGGCCAAACGTTGCAGGTTAGCCTGAGGCTAAGGAGAGTGTGTTAGAAGTGCTGAAAGTAGTGAATTTATAGACTTTAACGAAGTGGCAACATGCATCTTGCTACTTGATTGGCTTTCTATCGTCTGTACAGCAGTAACCACTGTCATATTAGCAAAGAGACTGGGGTAGCATGAGGTGCAGGGTGGTGAAAGAGGTTTCACTCAGTTTTATCCTGCAATGTTTTTAAAGGGAAATTACTGTGGTTGAAAAGCTGCAAACTTCATATCCTCTTTCACATTTTAAACAGATCTTTAACAGGACTGTTTTTATCTTTTGCTTTAGTAGAAATCACGATTTAAAGACATCTAATGCACGTAATTTTCACTATCTTTACTGTTTTATTTTTTCCCCTGCCACAAATCTCTGCATTTTCTTTTTCTATAAAAATATACTACAGTATAAAACCAGCCTGTTGAAGTCTGTTTCCCTGTGCTATGAGGTATTGTTTTAATATGCTGTTTGACTTCATAAAGTGAGCATTCATAAATCGCTCATCCTTTCTCCCATATTTACTAGCAGAAAATTGTAAACAGAATAGGAGAAGGCTCTTAAACACAGTATGATTTGCTTAACACTGAGTTCTAACTCATGGCACAATAGATATATAACAGATAAACTGAAATCGTGGGAGGCTGCTTTGCCTTGACTGTGTATTTGAAAATGTGCAGCTTTGAATGTGGTGTAGGGCAGAATTCAGCATATGAGAATTGCTGGATACCGCCTGGAAGGCTCCCTACTTCCTGGCCTACGTTTCAGCCTGCACCTGCGAGGGGAGACCTCGCACTTGGGCTCCTTGAGTAGTGTTTTGCTGTGGAGCACAACACAGCTGAGGCTGGCTTAGAGCATTGGCAGGTGTAGCCTGCGAGGACAGCTGGCACAGTCCCTGGTCTCCTTCCAGCACTGCCCTGTTCAAGGGTCCCAGAGAGGTGGGCAAGGAGGGACGAGCGTGCTGTGAGCTGTGCTGTAGCCCTCACGCCGAGTCCTGGCAGCCCCACGTAAGTGCCCCGCGCAGACTTGGGGGTGCCGCAGGGAGGGAGCAGCACGCTGCTTCGGACTGTGGTTGTAAGGGGCTGAAGGAGCCAACCTAGCTTTTACCCACTGAATACTGGAGCTGATCCAGGTCACAGATCTGAGTTCTTTCTACTGGAGTCATCTGAGCCAAAGGCCAAAACTTGATGGTGTTGGTCGGTAGGTTAAATTTATTGAGTTCTCGGTTACCTTGTGTACTTGGAGCAGATCTCAGGTGCTCTCTGTAATCAGCTTCTGCTGCCTCGTGCAGCCTGAGCACTGCTGGTGCAGAGCGCATCCAAGAGGCGGTGGCTGAGTTGATTTCATACTTTGCTTCCAGTGTAGTCATCATTCTGACCTTGTAGCTTATACTCGCTATAGTTGTATAAAACAGTTTCCTAGGTTGAGCGCAGAGGGGTTTGACGCATAAGGAAAACACTGAATATCAGCTGGTCACCAATAAATGTTTGTGTAGATACCTTTAGCCCCTAAGTTACAGATTGTCTTAGCTTGTTATTTGTCACCTCAAATGTCTTGAGAGCCAAAGGTCTGAAGTGAAATGGCATATGCTCATAATAGAGTTGGGGCTACAGTTTATGAAAAGGCCAGATTTGTAGTACATCGAATTATAACAGACATTTCAGTAGTGTTGCTGCATTTGTCTGTGTGGGTGTAGAGATACATAGAAATCCATTATGTTTGTAAATTGATTGTCTTACTGATTTCCCCTTTGTCGTTGGTGTTTTGTGTTACTAAAGGAACTTATTTGCAGTAGAACACAAATGATTATAACTTAATACTACTATGAAACGATAAAATGACAAAATCTCATAAATATTTCCCCTGTCTTTTAGCTTTCTTATTTTGTGTATTTGTCAGTATTTTACCTCAGACACATTCTTGACTGTATTTTGCCTTTCTGAGCTTTGTTGGAACTGCACCTCTAAGTCAAGTCAGGAATAGACAACTTGAGTACAGTTTGTGGAAGTTTTTCTGCAGCAGGGTAGAAGCTTTTTGTCTTAATGAATGTGAAAAGCAAAAAAACAGTAGCTGAGGCAAGTAGAGTAGATGCACTTTCATTTTATTTGATGCTATTCACAACCCAGGGTGATTATTCCCAGAGTGATTAATATTTCGGACTAATCTAACAGATGTTGGCAACTGGTGCTTGTTTGTAATGAATTATAAAATTGTACTCTTTTATAATCAGTAAGATGTTTTGTTGTGACATAGACCTTTCTCTGTTATCGTTCCAGGGCCGTGTCTTGCACAAGTTTTAGTATAGCATACATAAGATTCTTTATTGAGCTATAAATCTAGGTAAAGGCCAACAGTTTTACACATCAGTTGGGTCTGCAGAAAGCTACCATTCCTTGTATATGTTTTGCTGAAAGAGAGCACTGGGAAAATGTGTAAGTAATAGAGCAGTTTGTCCCAGTGTTATGGAGCTGGGGGCAATCCCTCATTTAAACAGTATGGATTTAAAAACAGCCCTTGGTTGTGCAGCTCTGGCTGACTGTTCTCCAGGCGCCTCTAAAGCTTTGGAGCAAACCTCTGTGTCCCTGGCCAGGGTGACACAGCTGCCTGTCGCTCAAGGCGGCTCGACACGAGCTGGGCTCCCCTGCATCCCCTGCTAGTGATAGTACACTGGGATTTGAGCATCCGTGTCTTGCCCGCGCTTGGCAGCAGTGCCGGCACCGCTCCCAGTGTTTCTCTGGCACCGTCTCTTGCATGAGGCTGCACGTTGGAAATGGGCTGGGATGCTGTGCTAGGGAAACCAAGAGTGCCCGTGTGCTAGCCACGGAGTAGCAGGTGTGGCTAAATCCTGCTATTCCCTAGTAAATCTAGCCAGAAATATGATCCCCGGCTCTTTGACCTGCAGCTGAAATAAAGCAGCTCCCAGATCTGCCGAGGGAGCTCCAGTTACCTCCTCATTGGACTGGGGGCCCTGGCTCTGCAGCTGGAGCTAGGGTGGGTAGGTTCTTTTTATCACCACAGTCATAATGATATCATTTTTCCCCTAATTGTATTTCCTTATTAGCATTTTAATTCTTGACTGTGTGGATGTCTTCTGGCTGACCCAGATATTCAACAAAAGGCTCTTTTAATTATGCGCTTTGATTTTTAGTAAGGGAAAGCATATAGTCTGTGGCTGTACCATAATTTAAAAAGAGGTTATGTAGAAACCATTATGGGCTTATTCTGAATTTTATTTTCTCCCGGAAAAAGTGAAAATCTTATTTAGGAGCAATAAATTTTTTTAAGTATTATTTATTTGTAAAGTAATAGCTACTATAATTGAAATTAAACATGGAATCGTGCTGCTTTTGATTAATTTTAGCACTGAGGAGCCAAAAAAGGAATCATTTTTTTCTTTAAATAGGCTAAATTAGCTTTTGGTGACTAATGATAGTTGAAGGAATTGAGAGGAAAGACAAAATTTTTATTTTCTGCTTTATGGAATTATTTATTCAAATGCAATGAGACTTAAAAACATGCTTCAAGTTAAGCACATGATTCCCTGTTTTCTAGAATTCAGACCAATAATACTTAATGTCATTTAGCTTATAAGTACTTTACGGTAGGGAAAGTAAATGTTATTATTCCTACATTCCAGATGACTAAATTGAGTTTCAGTAATGTATGTATTTTACGTTACTGTAAAAATTGAGTTTGTGGCCTGCTGGTGTTGAGTGTCCTCTCTGAACAGTATTAGGTTTTATATTCTGGTAGTTAAGTGTAATAACCAGAACTAAAGTAAGAGTGTTGCGTTTGTAAAGGCAGGCTGGTATGAGGTACTAAAGTGTGCCTGACAATTCATGCCTGTTTTGTGTGAGGGTAATGTAGCTACTTCTCCGCCAAGTGCTGGAATAATAATAGGAAATCCATTTTCACTCCCTTCGCAAAAAAAATGCAAACGTAGATTTTTCTCCACATTGAGTTTTGTTTGGAATAACATTTTAAAATTATCTTCCTTTACCAAATGCAAAATATTGTAATCTACAACTCAGCACTTCTAAATGTAAATAACTAGCATTTTCCTAATTATTCTAGTGAAGAATATGGTATATTCCTGCATGCAATATACCAGAATATGATATATTACATCATTAAAGACTTGAACATTGATGGCTTTTTAAAACTTCCTAGATAACTTTGGCTGTAACACAGTGTGGTCCCAAATGGAGCCAAAATCTGCTGGTCCTTTAGAGTGCAAGCTTCCTCTGCCAGCATAACCTTATCCGTTTTTATTTCAAGACCCCAAACTATTGTCCCTGTGGGTCGCAGTGCTGCCTTCCAGACTGTTTGCTAGGGAGAGGCAATGCTGCCACCCTTCCTGGGGAAGTACAGCTGCTCCCAGGCTTTCATCTGGTCATTGGTGTCACTTCCATCATGATTAGTCACATCACAATTACAAAATCTGAAAGATCCTTGGCTTGCTCACACGCTGCATCTACTGCTCACTACTATTTTATCTGTCATTTATCTGCAAGGTAGCGCTTGGTTTCCTACAGATACTATTTGTGATTCTTTAGCTCCCATGATAAAGTAGATGAGAATCAAGTCCGTGATATTAGGTTAACCGAGTGGTTGTTGCCGTGGTATCAGCTATGACATCCTCTGTGCGCTTTCTCTGCTAAGTCGCTTTTTACTCTTCTTTCAACTGAGTTATATTATTTTTCCAGAATAGATAATGGTAAAGAAGCAGTTTCCTCAGAGCGGGCTTGGAGATGTAGCACTTGGGGAATCTCTCAATGCCTCCTCCTCTTCTGCAAGTAAATGATGAATATCAGTTTCTGGGATCATTTTTTGGGACTATCAGTCTTAACAGCTTTTATTAGCAATATATTCATTTTAAAAAATAAAATGAGTTAAAGCATGATCTAATGTGGTAGAAACTATTGCAGTAATAATTTAATATTTTATATTAATGATCTGTGCTAAAGTGAAGAAGTCAAGTTTCATTCCATTTCCAATATAACTTGGTGAAAAGAATTTTATGAAGCAAGGCGAAAGAGCAGCATGTTACTTGTCCATACCAGTTGCTTTTCTCTATGGGGAGCAAATGCTGAACCTTAGCAAAGCTCTTAGAATGATTCTCCTGTCAAGGTAATCTGCCCTTTCCTACCTCTAGTTAGCCATTTTCTGATACTGGTTAACTAACTAGTTAGTCGCCACTAGTTAGCCATTTTCTAAATCTGATACTTTGCATCTTTTCAGTGCTGTCAGATGTGAAAGTAGTTCTGTTTTATGTTACCATTAGTAGTAATAATGTGTCGTCTTATTCACAAATCTACAGGAAAGTTGAGCCCAAATCCCAGGCAAGTAACTAGTAGGTTCCTACTGAGAAACTGCTAAGTCTTTGAGCATGATAAAATATTAGAAGATGTGGATATGGGCGGTACTTTTTTTGTAGGCAAGTCTGCTTACCAGCATTCCCAAATTGTTTTTGTAATTTTAATAGTTGTACAGAGGAGAGGAGAGGTGTAGGAGAGACGCTGCAAAATTGCAGTAAGTCGCTTTTGTTTCCATGATACAGATCAATAGAACTAGATTGTTTCTTCATAGTCATTAAAATTCAATTCAGCTGAACTGTGTTTTTCTTTTTTCTCTCATTTTTTATTCTTTGATATGTCTGCCGAGTTAGCATAGAAATGTACAAGTTTGCTTGTTGATGTGCACAAATTGAAACACAGCTGGGTAGTTCTTGTTTTACTGCTTTCTAGATTGCTCTTTAAGTGCTTGTACTCTGGTGTTACAGTAGTGGTGTGCATTGTATTGTGCTACTAAAAAATTCAATATTGCTTGAATGTACAGCATTCATGTGCTGCTTCCTGAGGATTTCTGCCAATAGGTCACGTATCCAAAGACAGTGAGAGTCCTCCTTCCTGTCTTTTGTCCTCTCCCCAACACCCATGAATTTTGTCAATACAAATTCGTAATGGAGCCCTTCCCGAGTACTTCATAAGCTCAGCTGAGCACCACTACGTGCATCAGCTGCTGGAAGATGCCGAAGGAGGCCGAATGGGAGCTGAAGGGAGTCGGGTCCTGTGTCAGCCGGTGCAACATGGGCTTGACCGAGGCCTCCATGTCCCTGAGGCTGGAAACCCTCTGCGGTGGATGGGGAGCAGGTTGTGTAGAGCTTGCTTTCCTCTACATTGCCCCTGTTCAGGCAAAGCAAGCTTTCTAGCAATGATACATTCGTATTGAACTTTTACACAAAGGAAAAAACAGTGTTACTATGTTTGTTCTGCTAATTTTTGCCAACTCAAAGTATAGGGTGTCAGTGCCTTAGAGACAACAAAAATAATGTTGCTGTGACTGCTTGAGAATTGCTCGTGTATTCAGCTAGAGCATTTGACAGTATTTGACAGCTCCTGCACTGGGATATTTAACAGGGGATGCTGTGAAAGTACTTCAATCTCCCGCGCTGATATCCATGTTTCCTGCGTCATTCGTGCTTCTTCTCTCATCTGTTAGCGGTGCCCCTGGCTGCTCTACCTCCGAGGTGGCTCGGGCAGGTTTTGCCTGGGCAGTGCCAGGGCTTTGGCGCTGCCAGGGGATAGATTCCCAGGGGCTGGGAGGGCTCTCGGCAGGAGCAGATGGGTGATGCCGCCCGCGCTGGCTCAGGAGGTGCCAGCACCCCGGGTAGCTGCTGGAATGCGCCGGTCACAACCGGAATGCGCCGGTCGCAACCGGAATGTGCCAGTCGCAACCGGAATGCATCGGTCACAACCGGAATGCGCCAGCCGCAACCGGAATGTGCCAGTCGCAACCGGAATGCGCCGGTTGTGACCAGAATGTGCTGGAATCCGGGTGGGGAGGGGCTCCCGTGGGCGGGGCTCACACCTGTCCCTCTCAGCAGCCAATCAGGGAGTGCGTTGCAGAGCCAGCGCCCAATCAGGGTGGGGATTGAGGGGTGAGAGCCGGGCAGTGCCCCAGGGCTGAGGACAGGACCCGTGATGGGGGCTTGGCAGCTCCTCAGCAGCTGAAGTCCCAGCGCCTGTCCCGCCTGCAGCGGGTACAGGTGGACTCCAGCGGAGAGGATCTGGCCCCGTTCTGCGCGGGCGAGCACCCAGGCTACTCTCGCCTGTTTTCTTCTGCAAAATACTGTGTAACGCACATCCAGGTTAGAAACTTTAATTGAACTTTAAATAATGCAGAAACTGCTGCAAATCTACTGAGGGAATAGTGTTAAGACTATAAATTTTAACCTCAAATTTCTTTCTGGTGTAATTGTATTATTAGACAAGTCTTTGTCCGTGCTGAATTGTCCCCTGATTTTTCAGGGTTGGTAGTTACATCACATGCAGAAATCAAAACCCAATTCCTAGTTCTTGCAAGGTGAAGCTGTAGGCTTAGTATTTTATTTTGGTGTATAAATCAGTTTTATTTGTGTTTATTACCGTCTCTCTAAAAATGTGACTAAATCTGCTTTGGACCAGCTCTTGATGTTTCCCTACACTTCCAGTGCATGTCTCAATGAGGACTTGGATTTTTTTTCTGTGTTCTGCAGACAGCTATTGAATTTCAGTTAAACTGCATTGTTTTTAGCTTTCATAGAATGGATTCCCATTACAGTTAATGCGTATGCTATGCAGTTGGCCACAGTTGATCTTCAGGCATGGTGGTGTAAGGAGTATCTGGGCCTGAGACATTGTGCTGTTGGGCAGGCTGGTCAGGTTCATCCTTCTGGTTCACAATGGGGGCTGTTACTAAAAGCAGTTGAAACCTTAGAACAGCTGAGCACAAAATATTTAAGCTGTTTAGGGAAACTTTTCAGATCTCCTTTACTGAAACCTCAGTACCCTTGCTACTGAATGTACACGACAAATGTGGTGATTTTTGTGAATATATGCGTACATATATCACTAATATTTTAAGAGATGCTTTAAGAACTGGGTGCGGGTAAAATGTATTCAATTTGACCTGATTCTGCAAAATTCATTGTCACAGTTGGGTGCTGGAAGGCTATTCTTCTAAATAAAGGTTCCTTTTGTGAGTAATAAGAGTTTGGAGGTTTGTTCCCTGTGCTTTGGTATTTTAAAGCAAGATGGAGGCTGAAAGGTAATTTTTCTTAATATATACTGTTGCATATATTTTTTAAAGTATTGCTGCAATTGGTGGCTCACTGGGTTATATTTGAGGCTTTGCTGTAGTAGAATTGTCGTAAAAATAATCTGGACTTGATTTGTGATTGCGTTATTCCTCTTTCAATCTGAAATAACTGCCTTGAAAATAATTGCCATATGCCAGTGGGGCACGAAAGAGATGCAGGAATGAATTTGGCTTTTCAATGAAATATAGGCAGTTATCTGATTGGCATTTATGGTACCTTAAGAAAAATCAAAAGAACTGTTATGTAAAATCATAGCTTTGTAAGAAACATAGTTTCTTCTCTGTAGTAAAACTGATCTGAAACATTTATGTCTTGAGATTTTTCTCAAAAGAACACTCTCTTTCTTGCCCTGTACTTAAAAATTGATGACCTAGGGGGAACGACTGTCAAGGTATAAAAACAGGTTTTTCTTGTAATTGTGTCATCCAGTGAAGAAACATAATTAAACCTAAGCTTTGCATTTGTAAATGACCTTGACTAAAGTTTTACCGTTCGAGGAATTAATTTCATGGCTTGAAGTACCTAGAAGGCCAGAATCATTTTACAAGGCAAAAACTACCTAGCTCCCACTGCGGACACTGCATTCAGCAAGTGCCTCTTAGGGAATGACTTGACTTTAGACTCTTTTTAAGGAAGGGGAGCTTTGTGATGCAGCAGTTCAGGCAGAGTCTGAGTGATGATCTTCAGAGTCCTGTTCTTGCCCATGACTCTGCAGTAGCTGCTCTGGCAGGGTCTGGGAACCGGCCGCCCTTGGTTGGCCCTGTTTTGGGGGACAGTCCTCACCTCATTGCTTTCCATGCCCGTAGGTGTTTAATGTCACCTGGGTGACCTTGTGTAGTTGAGGGTGCTGCATTTCCTGAGCACTGGGCAGCTCTTAGGATGGCAAAGATGATTGTAACTTGGGTGCTTAGTGCACGCAATCCCCAGGCTCTCACTGCTTGTAGCATAGATGCGGTATATCGGTTATGGAAACAATGCATTTCTGTAATAAATGTCTGTCAGCCCTCTTAGCTCCCTCCTCTTTTCCTCTTCCACAAAGGGGATGTCAGACTCAGAATTTTTCCTTTGATTCACATTCTTCAACTTCATTGGTTTTATTTCTTTGTGGAAATGCATAAGGAGGGACAAGAGCAAGAGAATAATTACTTAAATGCCTGAAGATGCAAATGCTCAGTCCTAATTTCTCACCTTTAAGGCTCTATTCATTTCCTCCCGAGTAAATACTTTCACAGGAGGGTTAGTGACAAAAGCAGTTGTCTGCGGTGATGTCGCTCTCATAAGCGTGTCTTAGGCTTTATCCCAGATTTGTGTCATGTGCTGAGTAGAGCACAAAGCACTTGCGAGAGTAAAGGTTCGTATTATTAGCATTTAGATTTGAAATGTGCCAGTACCAGGTGATCGTAAGCTGATGGGAATGTGTTGTCCTTTCCAGGAAGTTTTTTCTCGTTTATTCTGTAGGTGTCTTCCAAAAGGGGCAAGTCATCATAATTGCTGTTCAGGTTGTTGTCTGACTATATCTGGCAGTGTGTTTCTGCACACTCCCCTATTCTGCCTGTCACTCCCCACACCAAGCTCTGGCTTCTAGTGAGTATGTTCAGGTAAAATGAGAAGAAAGGGAAAAACAGAGAAGAACAAAATGAAAATATTTTTCCTCAAGTTAACTGATCTTGTTACTGCTATAGTTAATACACTAATGCAGTGCTGTAAAAATCCCCAAAGAAAAGAAGCTGCTCGTGATGTGATGTATCCTTACTCAACACAGAGTTTTAGGGCAGGGCTTGAAGCAACACAAACCTAAATCCAGCTCCAACTCCCTGCTCAGTGTGAAGTGAATAAACTGAAGGAGCCATTGAGAGAGCACAGGTACCCAGACACTGTTCAGCAAAGGCCTTTTGCTGGCACCCTCTGCTTCCCTCGCCTGAGCCTCGGGCTCCTCGTCTGACAACCGGCCAGGTTGGTGTCCTGCAGTATTTAAGCTTGTACCTGTCAGTCATGCCTCTCCTAACTGGACTGTAGGCATGGACAGCTGCTGGATAGGGAATTGCATCTTTTGCCAGTGCTTGCTGGCAGCAGAATTGGATGGCATTCTGATGGAGAGACGTCAGTTGTTTCCTAGCCAGCAGAATCTCTAGGACTCGATGTGTCCATATATGTCCCCTGGGCATCCAGGTAGCTACCGTTCTTTAGCTGCTGCCCTTTCTGGGCATTTAGAGCGCTGCCGTTCTGTAAAAGCATAACACCAAACCAGGATCCGTGGTCAAAATGTAGAATCACTTCACTGCAATCTTGTTTTTATCCTCTATTTGTTTAAACAAGGCTATGTATATGCATACTTATATGTTCTGAGCTGTTAAAGGTGAAGGTGATTAAGTAAGGGGCATTATTAAAAGTATGGCTTGAGAGGGCTCAAGAGGCCTCTGGGTTTTCTTGTTTAGGCAAGGTTTACTTTAGTAACCTCATCCAAATTTCACCAGCTTTAGAGAGGCTTCAAGTTGCTAGATTCTGAATTTCATAACAAACTACATGCTAGGAGTCCAGATTTATCATACTCTGCTCTTTATCTCTAATTTAATAGACTCTAAAAGCATATGAAACTTTAATCAAATAAATACTTCTTTTTTGTGGTAGAAAAAAAGGTACATAATTTAAAAATAATTTTAAATGGAATTATCACCATTATCACTAGTGCCATTGTGAGATCTGGGCTAGAGGCCCCACAGCTCCTTCCTTGCTGATAAAGGGCATACCCTAGTTTGTTCAGCAAGCTTTCATAAGTGTTAGTCCTCACAGCGAAAACTACTATCCTGTCACCTGTGTTTAAAAGCTTCAAATTTAGGAAGCCTGCTGCAGATGGTAGCAATGGTTTTACTGAGCTGAGGCCTTGGGCAAAATCATTTGAATTGCTTTGAAACTGCATATTCAAAATTCAATAAAATAAGAGGGTGTGATGGTGCAGCTGCAGCATATCCCCTCCAGCTGGGGAAGCTGAGACGATTTCAAGGCCCTGGCCTAGCAAAGCCGGGCTGTGATACACAGATGACAGAGGTGGCTGCCAGGGAAGGGCTTTTGGCAGGCGGGACGCAGCGATGCTCCCTGCCAGCAGACTTGGGAGTGATGGTGGTGCTGGAGCTCTGTGGCCATGCGGCTTTCACTGGCTACCTAGACCGAGTGTGTTGGTGCAATAGTGGCTGCGGGCCAGCGGGAGGGGATACCTCAAGGGGAAAGGGAGGGAATGTAGGAAAAACAATAAAATCAAACCACTCCAGTTGTTTTGCAAGTGATTGGCTCTCCTCAGTGCCTTGATATGGATCCAAAACGATCTGCTCCGTGGGCGGGTCTTGTTAAATTGCTTTCAGAAATCATATTTGCCCTTGGGCAAATACCCTTGTTTTTCTGCGTACAAGTAAGCCATGTGTTCTGCAGTGAAATTCACATGGTGCTTTGCTCAAAAAGCTGATGCCAGTCGTCATACCTTGTGTGCATAGCCAGTCCCTTGGTTCTTTATACCTATTTAAATATGCAAAAATTCTTTTTATTATTACCTAGCCTGTAAAGCACTGATGTGTGTGTATATATATATATATATGTAGTGTAATTGCTTACTCTATAGGCCCTTCTCTGCATATCTGTTCAGCACTTGCAATTATAAATTAAAATCCTGAAGCGTGAAGTATTTTGGTTGCTGCGTTCAGATTTTTGAGAGATTTGTGCTGTTAAACTGTGCAAGATTTTCCCTTACGCCCCGTGCGTCCATGCTCTCCCAGTTAACTACTCCTGTGGCAGCACCCATTTATCTCTGCACCCTGGGGTGCTACTGTCCTTGGGCGCTGCACAGTGCTCACACAGCCAGGTCTGTGTCTGAAGGCGCAGCAAGAGTCAGTGAGTGCTTGCGGGGGCCTCATTTGAGCGTCATGTCTATCACTGGGCTCAACGGTATGTCCCAGTTACTGAAAGGACTACCATGAAATTTAATTTGGAATTTTACAGACACATTCTGAATTGGAAATCTCACTAATAACTTTCCCTTTGCTCAGCCTTTTAACTGTGAAATTCAGCTGGGGAGTTAGGAAGCAGCAGGTAGTGTCGCAGCACTCTGGAGGGATTTTGCCAGAATTCAGCTAAAGTGCTTGCAAGTGTCATTTCCATATTTAACTAATTTCAGTTTTTAATTAGCTCCATGTGAAAAATGAGAGTTCCCGCTGAGCTAAGCTGTCAGCATAGACTCCTGTTTCCTTTCTAGCCTCTCAGGACAATTATTGCAGCATCCTCTGTTTTTTTTTTCACTGTGAGTGCTTAGCCCCAGCTCCTTCAATCCCTCCCGTTGTTCTCTACCAGGGAGGAAGTGAGAGGGTTGTGTCTAGCTTGCTAAAATGGTCAAGATAAGTCCCCAAAATATTATAAATACAGAATTGGTTTAATAAAGATCCCAGGAACTTCCTGGGTGTGACTTAGAAGTACGGAGCAGAATAAACTGAATTCCCTTCTCATAGTTCACTGGTACGCAGCAGTCACTTACAGTGGGCACGACACTATCTGATCGTTTCAGCTTGAAATTTATTGCATTGGGTAGCATTACATTTTAGGAAGCACAGTGGGAAAGTGGGTTATTTTCCTGGTGCTCTCTGGCCAGAGTGCCAGCAATGTAGTCATTGCCAGAAGCTCTGTCCTTCCCAAGGCCTGTGGTGCTCTCTAAAAAGGGAGCTGGTTTTGCCTACAGTTCCATAATGCAGTACAAGGATGGAAATGTGTTAATCCTGCATATGAACTGAAAATCTACCTCTGAGGTCTTGAATACAAATGGTCAAGAACCTCCTTTTCAAGACTGAATTGAGAGCTCCAGCTTATGCAAATGCTGCAAAAACACGGGATGTGAGCAGATTTCAGAAACAATTTTTGGAAGAACAGCTAGCGACCCTGAAATACAGTTACATCAAATGCATGTAATACTATAGGTGATTTTTTTAAAGGATATAGTTATTAAAACACTGAAATAACATAAATGGAAAATTGGTGAAGCAAGTTTGTGGCTGTTACTACAGACTTTTTTTTTTAAATGAAATGTGTAAAGATTTATGAATAGAGGGTTTATAGTGTTCTCATTTTAATTTCCGTGCATATTCTAGGAAAATAAATATTTTTATATATTTTATTTCTTACTAATTAGTATGGATAGCCGCTTCCAGGAGACAAGGTAGATTTTCTGTGTTGGACTATAAAATCAAATATATCTTTCACAAATTAAAACTGAAGGAAACAATTCTCAGCTGTAACACTTTCTGGGTACTTAAATATTAGCAGTGTTGTAAAGGGAGCAGCTAAATAGACCGTGGAAACTTGCCAGATGCAGTGACACAGAGGAGCTTCCAGTCATTTCTCTTCTAAGTTTTGAGGACCAGCTTTGATATCTGTTTCCAAAATGAAGGAAATACTCGAAAGGAGAATAAATTTACTTGGTGCAAAACAGTTCTCAGCTCATACGGAAAGCAGCTATGCCACTGTGTTTGCTGGGGAGACTGAAGTATCTCCTGCCTCCAACTGCAGCAGTTCTCACAATCGAATTGTGCCCATTAGCTGCTAAGTGAATTGAGATAAACTGTGAGGACTAAGGCTAAAATACTAGGTGGAATTTTGAAAATAGTTTACATTTTAAAATACATAGTGTTCACTGCTACTTTGGTCCAAAAAAGGTCCTACTTTGATTACTGGCCAACTAGACAATAAGAAGGGGAACCTGGATGTCGTTTACTAAGCACAACTACTGTGCACTTCTAGCTAATATATATTGTATTTTCCCCATCTCATTTAAAAATATTAGTGTAACTGATTTTCTCTTTGGAGAATAATTTCCCATTATTTTATTGATGATGTTAAATGACAGTTAAATATCTTTTAAGATATATTATTATTTGATAGAATTCAGTTAAGCTTTGCATAAGGTATATAATTGAGCTTATTTCTGGCAAAAAAATTCTGAGAGTGTTTGATGTAGCTCATTTTACTCTGATTCATTAATTGTGTACAGTGATACATATACTAATGCATTATCTCTCATGTCCAATTTACCGTGCAATTTGAGCGGTTGGCTTTGGAGGACAAGAGGGGTTTTTTGCACTGTGTTGCCATTGCCCTGAGAAAACTCAGTTTGGAGGCATGATGGGATACCCACAGTCCCCAATGCATCAAATGAATAGAGAAGTTCTGGAGAGAAGCTCTATCCGCTGACAACGGGGCCAGTTTTGACCTTGATTGCAGTGGGCCCTGATTTTCAGCAACCTCGGGCAATGCAAGTGGCTTCTTGGCCAGCTGCTATTCGAGACAGAAAGCTTGACTGAATGATGAGACGCTCTCAACAGAAGCTGACTTCGTTTTTCTGGTGTGGACAGAACACCTGTTACACCCTGTGTAACAGGGATTTGGATCATCTCTGCTGTGGCATTTGTTATATCAAGAAAAATATCAAATGGAGGAACCACAAAAACCGATAGGATAAAAAGCATCTTAAAAAAACATAGGGAAAGTTTTTTTTCCCTCCCCTCCTCTCTGCTCTCTCCCCCCATTCTCCATTTTGGTGTTGTTTTGTTCCGACTGATCAGTTGCATTGCAGGACATTTTGGTAATGTAAATGCAGATCATGTGTGAGCAGACAGGCACACACAGGTTCCTTGTGAAATGTATATTGCTACAATTTAAAAACTTGCATCCTAAAAGTAAGGCAATGGTCTAAAACTAAAACCTTAGCCCCATATAAATCCATCATTGATTTCTCTGTTTTGTTTGTTTGTTTGATTTATGCACTTCCGTAGTGGTGTGATTATGGCCCTGCTTACAGGTTGCCCTTGCTTAACTGCGCTGGGATCCTGGGGGTGAGGATGAGACAGTATGCAGGATGCAAAGCAAGCTTCGAGTCATTCTGCTAGTTACTGCAAAGGGAAAAACTCACGCTGAAAATAGCTATAACAAAGGAAATCAAATCTCAAATTGTTGAGATTAGGGCACCATGTTGCAGTTGTGGATAAGTCTACTTATTATAAAGTCTAATAAGTGATATATAGTGGATAGTAATATTAGTGGCTAGTGATATTAGTGGATATAAGTCTAATAAATGATTGACGTGATGTCCATTATAGCTAGAATTAATATTGAAAGTAAATCACTTATTCTATATGTAAATTTTAACCCTCCTAAGTGCAATTGTCAGTGATTTAAGATACTGTGTCTATATTCCTGGAAATGGCAGTTTCAAGTCTTACTCCTCTTGGAAATGGAATAGAGATGAGTTGAGTACTTTATTTGTGATAATGGTATCTTTTACCTGCGAGTTCAATTTACTTAGTATTAAAGTTAAATGCTCACAATTTCTCATAGTAACGAGGACTTCTACTGTGCTTTTGACAAGAGGATCGTTTTTTGCTATTCACAGTGTATTTCAGAAGTGCCCAAAGCAAATACTCTTTTCATGCAGATTTTGGACCTTCTAGGCTGAATGTGATAGGTAAATAAGAATATAAATACTTTTTTGTAGTATTTTTAAAAAGAGCAGTCTGCCTTGACTCTTTAAGTTTCCATAAGAAGCGAGCTCATCTTATACAGTCTCGGGAACTGATTACAACTGATTAATCTTGTGCCAGTTTTGTCCACACTGTGCAATCTATGGCCTGTCAGGAGAATGGATGGCCGGGCACCGCATTCTGCTTCTCCTTTAAGGTCTTAGCCCCGCAGTTCTGGATTCTGAAGGTAGTCCGCAATGCTGTTATCTTTCTTGTGGCAAAAATTCATTCCGAAAGTGGCACAAAATCAAAAACTTTTCAGTGAAGACGACTTGAAAAGGGAAAAGTCAGAAAGGATCAAGTGGGAATTGTTTCTCGGTCGTGGTTAGAGTGGTGCTGAGGGAAACTAATGGCATTTCTGGAACTCTGCTTGTGGCACTCTTGGCATGTGTCAGATCATCACTTTCCCCTCATCAAGTAGCTCCAAGTGTGTGCAAGGTTTTCAAACTTTTTGGAAGGGGAAAGACTGAATATGAACACAGAGGAATAAACTTTCAAAGCATTGTGTGGCACACGAACACACAAACCATGTTACTACTGAAGAGATTTACAGGTGTATTTTTCATGCTGTGCTTTGAAAATTCCTTACATTCAGTTTACTGATGTACATAGGGAAAGAAATCAGTCAGTTTGGGTGTGAGAGGGTGGCCAATTTAAAAAAAAAAAAAGTTTTTTTATTAGATCCTCTGACTTCATCCCTATGAACACATTGAGAAACATCTTAGTCTTCCTTCCATCTCCTTTTTCATGTGTAGTAACATTTATTCAAAAGAAAGCAATTAATAAAGCACAGCAGAGGTTCTGCTGCTGACAATAGCAATGCACCCATTCACAGATCCTCTGTGGTAATTCTGTAAAATGCTTCTGGGTTTGGATGTTTCATAAAGCAAAAGGCATGTCATAAACAGGCGACTGTCTACAAGGGAGTTGACATGTTGAGGGTGAAATCCTGCCCAAGGATTTCTATGTTCCATTTAGCATTGCACCAAGCCAGCATTTCTTTCCACCATGCTTTCAAAAAGGGCCAGAATCTTCTGTATCTGTGTGGTGAGCGGAAAGAGCACACGAGGTATTACTCCCATAAAGGGCCCTGTGCTCTCCCCCCTTGCACAGCAAGCACTCCCATTTGAAAAAGTGCAGAAGCAGAAATAAGGGCTCCTCTGCTTATTTTTCAGAAAGAGACAGCAAGAAATTCAGGTTTTAATGTGGTTCTTTATAAGATTGCTCTGGGATCAGAGAAGTAAAAGGTTGGATTTGCAGTGCAACTGTGAAAACGCCAGCAGAACCTGTAGCCTGGTATTTGTTGTTCCATAAATTTATTGTGCAGTCAGCCCTCCAAGCATTCCCCATGTAGTAAGAAAATGCAGACTCTGTTTTTCTCTTTGGAGGGTTGAGAGCTCTATAGAAGTGAAACTGCTGAAGAACGCAGGTACATTTAGCAAGAGGAAGAGTAGACAGTAGAAACGTAGTCAGCTAACAGCACTAGCTTAATTCAATTGATGGAGAAGTGGAAAGAGATATATATAACACAATATAAAAATAAGCAGGTGACACATTATAGCCAATGAATTCGACATTTTTACCATTGTCAATCTGGGGAAAAAAAATGACTCCAGGAATTGAAAGGTTCTGTTCGGTGTTCCAGGTGAGATAAATAGCAGCCAGAAGAGTGATTCTTCATTGTGCTCTCCAACTATAATCCAGAAATACCTATTCTTGTAATGAGAACGCCTGTTTTGTTTTTTTTTTGTGTGTGTGTTTTTTTGTTTGTTTGTTTGTTTTGAAGTTATGTGTTTTGGTAATGCTCTAAATTAAATTTGCAAAGGTACTGTTAATGTAAACTCATTAAGATTAGTGCATACCAAGTAGCCTATGGATTGAGATAAACTTGTTTTTACTGAGAATTAAAGACCATGAAAGAAAACCATCTTAGCTGTTGAACTGGAGGAGCTGTGGTCAATAAGCAGTTTTCTCCAAACATTGTTAAAAAATAATAATAAATAAATTTAGATCAAGTTATCTTTTTTAAAATATTACTTTAACCTTTCCTAGAAACAATTGCATATTTACAAATAGAGCACCACAGTTTGATCAGGAGTGCATCCAAATATTTTAAATGAGGTGTGGGGAATTCTTAGTCATTAATCCTAGAGCCTGAGTTAATAAATTCCCTAAGTATTGATATTCCAACTAATTATTTTAAATGAACTTCAATCTCTGATTATAAAATCTAAAATTCATTCTCAAGAGAATTTAAAATCTTATCACACATATCCCTGAGATCTCTAAGATGCTTTGAAAATAATCCTCTCATAATTGCCTCTGCTTTGCTATTAATGACAGTATTTAGAGTGTTTCCTGCTGCAGTGGTGAATAGTTGGATTAGATTGAGGTCCTGTGAAGCAAAGGCTGACCTTTGTGGCATGTCAGCAGTAACCATTTTGCATCCTACATTTGTAGCTTATTTAGAGATGCTGAAACTTTCACTCTAGTGTCCCTAAGAAAAACACAATTTCGAGGAAATTTTTTTTTTTTTTTTTTTTTTGACATAAAATTTCAAGAGTTTGCTTGTGATGGGGTGGTTTAAACGTTCCTTAAGGTGCCTGGGCTAGTGAATACATAGGGATATTTTCTGGGACAGTTCAGAGCATAAAATCCGATCAAACACCACAAGAAATACTTGGAACTACAAGATGCGCTGAAGAGTTCTGTGTAGCAACAGCTGTGTTGGGTCAGATACAAGCCAAATAATCCAATAATTTATTTTCAACAACCAGAAGTGGATGTCTTATAATTACTGTAAGAACCAGGTTCAAGATTATATAGACTTCTCCCTAAGAGCTTCCATGAGTTCTTCTAGATAATTTATGAAATGAGAACAGATGTCAAAAAAACATTCCTTACTCTGCTTGCCTTACTCTTTCTTCTAATAATTCAATGTTTGACTTGTTTTTTTGACTAGCTTGAACATTAAATTGAAATTTCCAGGGAACTTCTTATCTTATGGCACAAGATGTCCTTCAGTCTGATGGTCAGCTCAGCTCAGAGCTCACCATGCTGTATATGGAGTTAGGCTAATTTCTCTCCAGACTTAAAGTCCTTATGCAGTTTCCAGTTCAGCCCTTGCTTTGAATAATGCAGTGTCGGTAGCAAACTTCATCCCTGCGCTGCACAATCTCTTTTCTATTTGCTACTCCATCATATCAAATGATAGACCTTTCTGAAATACAAGCTTCAGCTATCCTGTAAGTAATATAGCATGAATAGCAGGTGCATCCCCCAACAAGCCAAATGGCCGTGGCTTTTGTTTTGCCTTTGAAAAATGATAGGCACATGATGAATTTTGCTAAAATCTCTCAGGTATCCTCAGGAGGACTCTGGCAACCTTGTTAGAGTCCCACTAGTGGTATTGCAGCCTGGTGTGCCTGTTTCTGCTCTGCTTGCATGACAAACCTACACGTGACAGCAATGTGTTCTCTGCAGTCAGCAAACAATTTTCTAGTTTTGATATTTCCATGTAACTAGCATTTATCTTTGAGTGTTTTGAAGAGACCACGGGGGAACCAAGAACATGGTATTTTCTGTGAATAAACTGTTTCACTATGTTACTTTGGAAGAATGGCAAGGAACAAAAAGAATATAAAATTCCTGCGGCAGAAGATAGACTGTTGTTTCTCCAGCAATAAAGGTGATAATTCATTCTCACTGGTTATTTTAGGGTTATTTTTCTTAAGTAACAATCTCATATTTTTGTTAATGATTTTCTGAGCACTTTTAACAGGAAGAATTAGAACTTCATAGAACCCTGATTCCTTTCTGCTGGAGATAGCCAAGAGGGTTAGTATAACTGTGGGTCAGGGGCCGTTGGGACAGGCGCCCTATCTGTGGGTTGTCACCGCAGTCCCATGCTGTGCTCTCCCTGCAGACTGACGGCCCCTGCCTTCCTCCCTCTGCAAACGCAAGAGGAGGCTGGCCTGAGGACTGGCCTAATCCAAGGAGGGGGTCAGCGTCCGTAGAACACCTGCAACTCCCTGAGCACTCAGTCTGACACGTCAGCCTGCCCAGTCAAAATGCTGTGGACGTGGACTTGGACTGATTGCCCACAATGCCGAGACACCCTGTACGTAAGCAACAAGGGTGGAATTGCCCTGTATCACAAAATCCAGCTCTCCTCTGTGGTCAGACAGAGGACAAGGGAGGGAAACGTGGATGTCAGTAGAGGTTTTACTCAGCTAGATCTGCCTGTGTGCGTGCAAAAACGCGTGTGTGTGAGTGTCTGGGCGCTTCTGCAGGTGCTGCTGGGGAGGGCAGCTCCCCCGTGCTTGCAGGCGCTGCAGAAGTTTTGCTCGTGCAGCTCCTCCTCTGCTCTTCCCCGTGACCTTCAGAGCCCTGCTGCTCCTGTGGCGGGCATCTCCTGAGGAGAGATTGTCAGTTGTGATGAATTGTGAGGTTGTCTTGTAATTGGGGCAAATAATCTCTGGGGGGTAGCCCTGCTGAACTCATTTCACTTGTGACTTGTGTTGAACTTGAACCTAATTCTCTGGAGAAATAGTAGTAGAACAAAAACCTACTATGTACTCTAGTCTTTTAAGTAACTGTCATCTTATGAATAATGATATTGATCAGAAGATCAGTTTCTGGCACTCAGAGTTTTGTTGCATGATCAAACAGTAATAGGAATAGTAGGAAGAGTCATGAATCTCATTTCAATAACATTTAATAAAAATTAAGTATGCAATAATGTTTAAGTACTTTTTTCATTTTTTCAGGATGCATTTATTCTTTTCAAATTATCCAGGTCACCTCTTTCTATGTGCAAGCAAGTGTAAAACGTTAACTTACCCTGTGTGTTATTGCTAACTTTCTTTCCTTTGTATTATCACTTGTCAAAACAATATATACTATATATATATGTATACACACAAATATAAACAATATATAAAACAATATACTATATATAAAAATTAATTAAGCACCTTTCATCATATCTGTGATTCATCACTGAGAGTGTAGTTTGATGGAATAATTTTGCCTGACTAACTTGGAATGATGCTTTTGCTTGAGAGCTGTTTGGGAAGTATGACAACTTGGAAAACGAATATAGGGAAACATTCCAAATTCTGATGTAAACTTGCTACCTTTTTGAATAGTTAAGAGAATACTAAATTTTCCAGACAGGCAAGTGGCGTGTATCTCCCAGGCTTCACCTAGGCAGATGGAGTAGGAATAGGAAAAACGGTGAATCTGCCCAAACCTCCCTTTAAGAAGCAATGTCCTAACTTAAAGGGCTAAGCCTAGAAGCTGACTGAATCCTGCCTGTTGGCATGTACTGCACTGTAGCACTAGGAAGTCTTCAGCAAAGGGTGAGTCCAAAGGTACTGACTTTTAAAAATACATGGTCAGTATGGTCAGACGTGCAGAGAGGGAGGCAGGGAACCTTCTGAGCTTGGTCTCTGCTATCTGTATGTCACTGTATGCGTCAGGGATAAATCAGTGGTTTTTTTTTTTTTTTTGGTGTTTCAGGTCAATTCCTGAGAGGTCAGAGACTGCCAGACCTGGGTGTGTTTGTGACCATATGGATCTAGCAGACTATCCCAACTCAGCTGGCTATCCATAAGAGAATATCCATAAGAGAAAATATAGCCCCTCCTGCAATATTTGAGGAAAGACTGCGTGTTTAGGGTAGAAGGTAAAGCCAGAACCTGTCAGGTTCTTAAGCTGTAGTTTTTAAAAACTCCCTATAGAATCCATAGGAAGTGAACACAAATTTACTACTTGAAATTTCTCCTCTGACATGTGTGCTCAGCTTCTGAGTGGATTGTGATGTTTCTAATTAAATGGGCTTCTGCTTATTCCTTTGCTGGAGGCATTTTTGTTTGATTAACAGTAGAAAAGGTTAATCATACAAATTCCGCATCTCGCAGCATTTTGAAGCAGGAGGGAAGAGGCAGCTCATGGTTCTCACTGCTGGGCTGCTCCTTGCGGGGTGCAGCACCAAGCCCGAGCTTCCCCCAGGCCCCACGACACACTTCACTTGGTGTATCCTTGGCAGGAGAGGAACGTGCCTCGTGTTTGGGACTCCGCTTGTCTTAGTGGAAGTTTGTAGATCAGGTTGATGGATACGTGAGCTGTGCAGGAGATTTGTCATGTTCTCCCCGTGTCTGTAGGGAGCTAGAGCAGACATGCAAATCCCTGGCCTGTTAGGAAGGAGCTCTAATTGCTCCTGCATAATGTGTGTCTATGATTAAAACACAGAGCCGCAGAGTTATTAATGAAATCATGGCATACTTGGAAGCAGATGGATCAAAGTTTGTCTTAATACCATACTAATAAGATCTTTTTAATTCCATGTCTGAATTTACCTAGTTAGCAACTATAATTCTCTTGGACAGACCATTAGTTATGATTTCCTGATCTCTCCCTTGTAAGGAAGGAGTCTCACTTGAAGCAACAGACTTTCATCTCTTCATGACCTACATTTATGGTTACACTTGCAATAAAGAAAAATAATTGCAACTTTGCATAGACCCACTGAGAGCCTCATTTCAGCATAAAACTCACAAGTCTTAACTCTCCTCTATAACTTGTTTCTATTTGAGGACTCTGGAGTTTGTTTTTATTCCTTGCTTAAAGGAGGGGTCCAGATAAACAGTGCATGGACCCCTGCTGCGTGTGGGACCTGCTGCATGTCGCTGGCCCTCGTGCAGCCTCCTGTGGCGGTGGAGAGACTCCAGCAGACTTGCTCGTCGCCTCAACTTTATGAATAATTCTTCAGGGTTTTTTTTTGCCATATTGAAAAAAAATAGTAGATTGCTTAAGATGGAAATGTTTGATCTGACAAAACAAAAACAAGTTGTAACTGAATGAAACATTTGATTTCTTGTAAAATTTTTGTATATTTTCTAGGAACTCTAAATATCCTCTAGAAATGGAAGTGGAGTGATTTTTCAACAAAACATAATTTTCATATTTATTATTTTTTTTTAATGCCTGTTAATTTGCCTTTTTTTCCTATTAGACTAAAAATAATATATTAAATTCAGCATGAATATGAAATCTGCATTTTTGGCAAGGACATTTGCCAAAATATCTCCAGGTTTTAGTTACTGTTCTGAGGGACCTGCTGGCCTAATAGGTATGTACCAGGGGAAGGGGATATTGTGAAGTCTGCCTTGCTTCTGAGCTGCTCCTCTCAAAATTACAGAGGCTAAACTCTATATGGATTATGTGCTGAGAGGTTTCCAGGCTTTCACATAGGCACATTTCAGGGGAATTTAAAGGGAGAATTTTTAAAGAATATTCCCACAAATGTGTCGCTGCTAAATGGATTCCCAGTGTTCAGAGGGGCTCTATCTGCATGATGTCTCAGTACAGCAAATGACAATCCTTGGGATAGCTCTTTTCCTATGACTAGTACCTGAGGTCTGAATGTTTAGCTGGGGGGCGACTGTCAGGGCATTTGTGACCCTGCCAGTTCTTCTGCAAATGCCTCAACTGGTTGCAAACCATCTGCTCATCTTACGCAGATCCGATGCTGACACTGTACAAGTGAACAATTAGAAGAGTGCCCACAATTTTATTGATATTTTTTTCTAAAATGATGGTGTATCCATTTTAACACGGTAAAGTATTTAACTGAAATACACTGTGCCATATGTAACTGAAAATGCAATTGTCTGTGGTAGGGGCAAGCTCTACAACCAGGCGGGTGGTGACAGTGCACGTAAAGCAAAGAGCAGTAGCACAGTGGGCTCCTTCTCCTGCTTCCCTCTGTATTAGGAAGATGTCGTAGAGATAACATGGCAAAACTACGGAGATCTATTCAGGTAGCTTCTGTTTCTGCATGGTGCAGCTGCACAGAAATTCCTGGGGCAGCAGTGGAGCGGTTCTGGGCTGCCAAGTCTCGCACACTGTGCAGAGCATGGGCTGGGGCCAGCAGCTCCTGCACCCGCCCACGGGCTGTGGCCCTGCTCGGCCCCGGGGAGTTGCCGACCTCTGCCGAGTTCCACAAAGGATTGTGAAACCAAAGGAATCCTGTGAAACCACAGGATGCCGAAGGATTGACAGAGACCTGCATTTGTCAAGGCAATTGAAGCTACAGATTCAAGACAAAAGCTGCTGGAAATGCCGATTTCAATAAATTATAATAAACACACAGTAATTTAATTAAAATGTCATTAGCGTACATAAGGCTAAACTAATTCTGTAATCAACATATAAATTATCACAAGGAATTTAAATAAACTTTGTAGTAGTGTTCTGTTTCAAAGAAGGTATCTTTAATTTGTGAATCAAAAGGTTAGGGCAGGATGCCAAAGCCTGAACCAAGTGCTTGCCTCTCTCCTTTGATATGCCAGGATATGAGCAGTTTTTCTTTAGTGTTTCTGCAATTTAGAGGATTTGATTACTGAGCAATATTGAAACAGTTTCATATGAGTCTTTTTTTTTTTTTTAAGCCTGTCTGCAAGACAAGCTGCTGTACAATGTTTTCATTGAGATACTTAATGGAAAATAGCTGCAGTCTCTCCCTGAATATGTCTGTGTGCTGGATACTGATGCTCCCTTCCATGTCTTTCTTGCAGCAATGCACCTGCTCGGCCTGAACTGGCAGCTGCAGCCGGCAGACGGGCACACGTTCAACAACGGTGTGCGGGGCGGCGCGGCCGAGACGCCTGCGGGCCCCCTGGGAGGCAGAGGTGAGTTTGTGCCCGCGCCGCCGCTCTACTCGGCTCTGCCAGCCCCATGTGGCTCCCCAGGCACATTGCGGTGTCTGCACTTGCACCAGGATGCATTCACACTCTCCTTGCAGGCTGCTTTAGCAGTGTTGCTTTCTGCTTTCTGCAGGAATGGAGCAGTGCTGCTTCCCTGCCCAAGATGTGACTATTTTGGCTCTGCTCTTCTCTGCAGCAGTGTCTGAAACGTGGGAAATTCCCCAAGCTTATCAAAAGGGTTCCATGAGCATATATGTGTATGTTTTGCTGGGTTTGTTATAACCTGTTGGTAGGTTTTACTTAGAGATGTCTATGAAAGAGGAAAAAGTTCCACTTAGGGGAGAAATACCTTTTTTTCTCTGAGGGGAAGTCTAAACCTTTTTCTTCCAGTCACAACCAAGTCCCTGTTTTTCTTCTTTCTCAGCTGTAATATTGAAACTCTGGCAATGCTGTATAAGCAACGAGCAGTATTTGACCCACAGTAAATAATCCCATACTGTTAACAGACACAATGTAAAAAATGAATGAAATGCTTTTCCTAAATAAAATATGTGTGCTAATGTGAGGTGTAGTAACAAAAAGAATAAGCAAAAACATTAAAACAGAAATGCTTTCTTAAACTAAGAATGTATTAAAATACATGGGAAAAAAAAATTTGAAAGGGATTTTAATCATTTTAATTTAACAGTTTTGTCCTGATGAAGTTCAGGAGTATTTGTGCTACATTGAGACAGGATTGCCTTGTTTATTACCAGAATTGTGTCAATAACAAGAGAGAACATAAGTTGTTGATTATTCAAAGCATGAAGTCTTTACTGTGAAGCTAGGTTTGGGTGACTGAAACAGGAGACAAGTAAAAGCACTAAACTTGAGTCAAAAAATATGGGGGTTTTTTTCAGTTGAACATAATCTGTCTTTCTGGACTCTGGGTAAAACTTGTTCCTCCCTGAAGGAAGTGGGAGAAAAACTGCTAGTGCGCTGTGCTCACATATACTAATGTACCGAGAAATAAAAAGCTTCAATTAAAATGGAGCTGGGAGAGGAAGCTTGAGCCAGTGCTTTGAAGTACCTGTTCTGTTTAGCAGTTACCGATTTGTTTCTGTCTCCAGTGAATGATGCTGCTGCACCGCCACTCTCTTTGCATGTTCAGTAAAGGGGCTTATTTGGGTCTCCTGCTGTTAAAACTCCACGTCCCAGTGGCAGTGGCTTTTCAGCCAGTAGCCGGATGACCTGCCATTGGGCTGGAGCCCGACTCTAGGTGAAGTGGTGTGGAATGGCGCTTCACTGAGTGCCAGACACTCTGTGTGGGTCTGTGTGTGTGCCACTGCTGGAGCCCTCCCCGCCCGCACACGGGTGGGACACCTGTGGTTTTAAGCAGAAGACACGCACAAGACAGCAGTTATGGTCGCTTAGCAGACGGCTGCTGTGCTTAGCACATTTCCCAACTTCCTCCCTGCAGCTCCCTGCCGCATGCGCAGGGCTGTGGCCACAGGGCAGCCCTGCTGGGTTGTGACTGTGGGGCTGTGGCCACGGGGCTGTCCCCGCTGGATTGTGGCTGCAGGGCTGTGACACTGGGAGGTGCCCGCCTGCCTGGAGTGCTTCATGTGGGGCCTGGCAGTCTGCATGACCCTGCTCCCGCTAGCTTGGCACCTTCGTGGAGGTGGCAGTGGAGGCTGTTCATAGCCTCTTGTAGGTGACATGAGGAGACGGAACTGCTAGTTGTTTCTTAAATCGCTGCCCTTAGGGTTTTTTTGAGGTCCCACTGGAAAAGGAAAAAGCTTCCCCGTTCTTCTGGCATTTTATTGCTGAAATGGTAGGAATACGATGAGGAGAGGGGAGATAGTCTTTAGGGAAGTAGATTTCCACCACAGAATATTGTGAATGACAAGTTTAGATGAACATAAGGAATAGCTAAAAATTTTCATAGCAAGGAAGGATGGAAAGTTTTTCTATCTCACCTTTTCTTTTGTTATACTCAAGTTCATATTGCTATCCAAGCAGTTTTCAGAAAGACTCTGACAGCTTTTAACACAACAGCCATTTCAGGGCTCAGCTCTCTGGCTGTGGAGAGTGACCTTTTTAAATTGACACGACTCAGGATGAAGCCATTCTTTCCAAAACATGGGTTTCCCAAAGAAACCTTTAACCCTTAGACTGAAAACGGCCACTTAAAAGCAAGCTGTGCTACTCAGCAAGTGAAGCGTTTGGAAATAGAGCAATTTGGAGGGGAGTGGGGGGAAGAAAAGACAGATAATTCAATTTGATCTGCTTGTTTCTTACTAAGAGACTAAAATCTGGTATGGAATAATAAAATTGCAGTTTAAGAGGAATGTAGATTACTTTGTTAATATATTCCCCTATCTGAATGAAACCAAAGTTCACTATTAAGATAAAACAATTGCAGGTAACTACACATGCTGTACCTCACTGACATCTGAAAGAAGCAGACAAGTGCAAGGGAATGAAGAATCCTTAGTGCTGCTGTAGTACAAGTCCACCATGGTGCAGCTGTAAACAAAGCAGGAAATGTTTTTTTTTGGCTTTGGGGTCCTAGAAGTTCTACTGAACTAGGGATAGATTGAGACAAAAGATTTGGAGGGTTGTCTTTTTGTTTTTTGTTATATACGAACTTACTAAGTAGTAAAATAGGATGTCTTCCTAGTACACTGGAAACAAAGTATTGGCACAGTAGAATTACAGAATAGGAAAATATAGGTAGTAATGACATTACAAAAAAAATTGTTGGATAGACATCCTGTGACAGGTGCATAAGAATAGTGTTAAAATTTTGGTGTAATTAAACCTAGATAAGGAAATAAAACCACAAATAAAGTAACTGCATGTTTGAGAATAATTCTTTCTTCATGAAAAAATGAATAAGATGACCTTATGGATAATTTTTTAGAGTAAGGTTCGATAAAGTAAGCTGAATAAAGCAGTAGGAGATGGTGGCCTCTGAACCCTGAAAAAAAGCATTTTAGAAGACACTGAATATCATTACAGGCAAGTACTGTGGAGCTATGGAAACATAACTTTGGTTATTATCAATATGCTTAATAATTGTAAAAGGTGCAATTGAGTCTTTTCTGGGCTGACAGCTGGATCCATGTTCATCTGCAGCTTGTGACATAGTATCCTACATTCTTCCTAGAACGTGAATTTAGAAAACATCATAGCAGTTGAGTTATTCCTAATCAAGTAATGAAATACTGGAGTGCTGCCAAGTTGCAGTGGAAATGAGGCACATGGATGGATGACCCGTGATGTCGATTTGGGTTTAGGATGCGACTTCGAGCCATTCCACTGGACTCCTGGAAGCTTGTACAGATTGAGAAACTTCCTTCCTCCTCATGGCACAAATCAGAGCTCATTATTAGCTCAGCATTTGCAGCATAACTCAAGTTCATAACAGCTTCTCGAGACAAACCCTCATTTCCTGGCTTTTTATGTTATTATAGCTGTAAGAGCTTGTTTTGCATCAGCAGTTAATCATTTTACACTTTGCAGAAATATCTTATTTTTCAGTGGGGTTCTAGGGCACTCGTATATTCGCCGGAGACATTTTGAGACACAAGTTCATATCAGAAGAGATCACTAAGATCATAACAGTTCATTGCACTGCTTTCTCTGCTGAAAAGATTTGTGTAGGGGAAAAAAAATCTCTCATTTTTTCTTTTTTTTTTCTTTGCTCTTTTTCTGAAGCCATGAGATGTGTCTGGTCATATGAAAAGCAAACTTACCTGATAATAAATCCAGCTAGTGTAGTAATTCCCATGCTTTGTTTTCTTGACAGAAAGGCTGTGGAGTGTATTTTTATACTGAATAGTTTCCTTTAAACAGCTTTCCCTTAAGTGTCTTTGGAATTCTGAGTCAACAGTGAAAATCCCTAACAGTACAACACAGGTAGACTAGGTAAAAAGCCCAAGCAAGCTATGTTTGAAGCAGGGCCTTGTAATAAATGGAGAGGTGCAGGAAGAGAAGTGAAACAGAACACTCTTGAACCAACACTGGTGTTATTTATTTTGCAATTATGTGAATTATCATGGTAACTCAGTTTGGATTCTTTATTGTTCTACTAGATGTGTTTCAAGAGTTTTATCAAGACACAATTTGCAGCAATTTCCATTACAGACACCCAGCCCCATCAAAGCACTGTAGTTAATTGCTGTTTAAATGTGATGTCTGTAGTGTGGCACTGTTGGTAGCCAGATTGCATTTTTATATTCTTAATTTTAACCATGGTATGGGAGAGGAGAATATAAAAAAACAAGTAAATGTGGTTTCAGTCTGCATGGAGTTCTGCCTCCGTAGCTGGCACTGCAGTTAAGGGAAAGGCTCTGTGGACAGATCTGCCAAGGGCTACCCCAAGACCTCTCCTCCAGCTCCACGGTGAGGCTTGCTGACAAGTTAGCGTGGGGTTTACAGTGCTCGTGCCCTGTGTTGGCTGTCTGAGAGCTTCCAAGGCAAATAAACTTGAGTGCTAAAACAGTCTTTTCAAATGTATATGCCAAAATAGTAATTCAACTGGGTAAATAACACAGCAGTTTAAATGAATAAGTGTTATTTAGTTGATAAATATATGTTTGACAGAGAGATTGAAATGGTTCCCCTGGGTAAGATGTAGTAGTATGCTTTTAAAGTCTCTTCTGTGGAGGTTTATAGACAGGAAATAACAGGGGAAAAATTAAAATACCCACAGGTTTATGAGATAGACGGACAAAACCACAGGTGAGATAACATTGATATCTGTGCATGATGATATGAGTTCTGAGGGTTACTCCTTGTACCCAGATCTGACAGTGTGTCACGTCTGTAACTTCACTTAAATGCAGTTGATGGTCTTTGGGTATGAACTGCAGTGGTCCATCAAAACGGGAAATCTAAAAATAGCTAGGAGCAAGTGAGTCAGGTGGAAATGTGCACTCTTCACATCAGAAAATAAAGATGGAAGGAAACTATAAAAATGTTACCAAGTCTATGTACAAAAATCTCTAGGGATGAGGTTTCTGAGTGCAGCTTTTAGTGCAAAGTAAACAATTGCAGATACCAAGTTGGGCTGATGTTGTTGTGCTTTTCAGGTTTATAAATAAAGTCAACAGGCAAGTTGGGGTAAGAGGAGGTTCAGTGGTCAAATCTAGTTCACACGTCATTTCTGTATTTTTAACTTGGGGAAGGAACAACCTGGACAGGTTAATATTGAGGTCTATCCTGTAGTATTTTTAATGTGACTGCTCTGCATCACTTAATGTTAAGGTGAGAATTTCTGGTAGATCAGTATTGCTATTCCTGTTTTACAAGTAGTCATCTGAGATCATGAGGAGACTGTTCAAACAGAGGAGGAGAACTGAAATGCTCTCAGTTTTGCTTCTTCTATTAGTGAGAAAATAACTCGGCATGAATTTACCAAGCCGTATGGCAGAGGCTTTGCTTTTCTGAAATTAGCAGCAATTTGCATCAGTAATAATGAAGAGATCGTACTGCCTTTCTGCTAATGTCTTATATTTATGTAGATTTGTAGGTACAAGTATTAATCATTTTCTTGCGTCCGTAAGTTATTTTTAAGATAGTGTGATTCAATATTATCTTCAATTGAATATAATCTTCATTAAAAACTCACTTTGCTTGCTGTGTTTAAACCTTCAAAAGAAAAATTGTTCAACTAATTTGTTGGCTAGGGCAGATCTCAGCCCTACTGGAAAATAGGTGTCGTCCATTCAGTTCTTGCTTTATTAAAGGATGAGACTGTCTCTTAGCTACTCATGCTAGATGTTCGTCTAAGCTGTTCTTAAAATCTTCTTCCTGAACGTGAATCACGCACCGAAGCCCTACTGCTGTCTCAGTTCTCTTGCGAAGCAGTTTCGTGAGACAGTGAAATGTACCAGGAGCAGTGGCTTGGGCAACTAGAAACTGGGTCGTCTAATACAGTAGAGCAAAAAAAGTATCTATGGGGAGGTGCCAAACTGAAATTAATGATTTCAGGGTTATGAACCTGAATCACGTCTACAGGTAGATTACGTTACTTATAAAATCAATAGTCTGATCTATTTTCACGAAAATTTAAGCTGATTACTTCATAATTTTCCTGAGAATAATAAAAGAAAGTGTTCTTCTAATAATCTTTTGTTAGGAAAGGTTGACATCCGTTATATTCTTTTACCTACAGGTAAGTACTGACACAGTATTAACATCGCTCTAGTTCTCCTGATGACTGGAGTAAGTTTTCACATCTTAGCTTACCTGGTAGCTTGATGATTCTTGACTCTTGGAAATCGCCCTTTCTCACTTAGGAGTACAAAACAGTTTTGGAAGACAGAAGGAGACTAAGGCTGAATTCCAACAGAAGAGCTAAAATTTGAGCCTTTATGGAAGGTTTGTTTTTTATTAATAGTAGAGGTTAGATTTATTTGTAAAGTTGCAATTCTAGGGAGTTTAGACTCAACCGACTTGGAAGCAAATGTTGGAAGTAAAAGTCATTGATGGCTCAAACCCATAACTCTTTTCTATTATTTGTAGGGGTGTTTATGAGCTGCTTTAATAGCCAGAGAAACCACTGAATGTACAATGGCTGAAGCAATACTCATAATTAATTTCTGTTGGATGTGATGAAGATATGCACCTCAGTAATGTGTAAAACATCTGTAAGCAGAATGTCACTTCTGAAAGATGGTTAACAAGGATTCTTTCTTTCATAACTTGTTCTGTAGCATAGGCTATGTTTTGCGCCCTAGAAGCAATTGTAGAACTACATAGCTGATGTGTATGTTTTTGATGGGAGTTATCTATAAGTTAATTATTGTTTAACTACTGGAATACTGCTGGAGATGACACTAGAACCCTGACCAGCGGAGTTTCTTATTTGAATGGTGTGCTACAGCTGTGGGTATATCTGGAAAACAAGGGTTTTCTGGTGTGACAAGCAGCCT